>OY288290.1:60907255-61507255 GCA_958450335.1 Hibiscus tridactylites
TAAAATATCATTCAATTCTCTTCTTGGCTCAACGATTGAACATACATTAATCAGGAAATTTTCTGAGTCTCTGTGGGATCAATCCTTACTTCTCTCTTACTACATTTAACTTCCTTTATTTATTATCAGGAGAGAAGGAATTATTTTTGACGCGAAAACGACGCGTGTCAAATTGGCGCTGTTGCCGGGGACTTCAGCAAAAATTTACTGATTATTTTTGTTTGTTTATGACAAGGAAGAATCCGGGAAAACTAGCAGACTGCATCCTGAAAATTGAAGCATTCACACGACGTCAGAACGCACAAACAAACCAAGAAAAGCAAAATAGATTACGCCAACAGAGATTACAACGAGATCTTGAGCTAGCATCCCAAACCGTAACACACTTTGAGAATACCAACGCAGAACAAAATCCAATGGGAGACGCAGAACAAACAATCCAGCAACTGACTGGGGCACCAGATGACAATCAGCCCTTGTGTATAACCTTCTCGAATGGTACAACGTCGTTCCAATTGAAGACCGGTTCGATCCATCTTCTACCAAAATTTCACGGCTTGCCCTCTGAGAACCCCCACAAGCACCTTAAGGAGTTTCATATGGTTTGTCTAAGTACAAAATCGTAGGGAATTTCCGAAGATCAAATTAAACTTCGAGGCTAAGTATCTTGAGTTTGGACAAAAGGATACCGAATTGCTGTACGATTACTGGGAATGCTTCAAGAAGCTATGCTCCAGCTGTCCTCAACACGGTTTGACCGAACAAATGCTTCTTCAGTATTTCTACGAGGGGTTGAAGCCTATGGACATGAAGGTAGTTGATGCAACAAGTAGAGGAGCACTTGTCAACATGACCTCAACTGCAGCTCGAACCTTAATGACAACTATGGCATCCAACTCGCAACGGTTTCACCATTCGACTGAACCGTCTCGGCGAGTCAATGAGGTAAGTGTTCTAGAAAATAAAATTGATAAGTTGGCTGACATAGTTCAATCTCTTGTTGTAGATAAAAAAATCCAACTAGGCTTTGCAGAATATGTACAAGCCCAGAACATTCGATGGACTGTTGTCCGTTGGTGCAAGAAGAGGACGTTGCGCAAGTGAATGCCGTGGGGAATTTCCCAGGATCTTCACCTAGTCATGCCCGCAGAAACAACCTTATCAACAACAGAAGTCAAATTTGGAATCCATTGTAAAGTGATTGGCAATATCCCAGGAAAAGTTCCAGAATCGTACTTAGACCCATATTCAAAACTTAGATAAACAAGTGAGCTAGTTAGCTCAAGTAGTGGGAAGATTGGAGTCACAAGGAAGACTTCCATCTCAAACGGAACCAAATCCAAAGGAGAACGTCAGTGCTATCACTCATAAGCGGAAGTCAACGTTGAAGTTCCGGCGAAGGAAACCGAACAAACCAAGGAAGACGATGAAACACCACCTTCAAACTCTGAAGGTAAAACTTCATCACATACTCTTCCTCCACCTTCTTCTCATGAAATCACACCACCTTTTCCATCAAGATTGGTGAGGCGAGATAAACGAGCCGAAGAAAAGGAAATAATAGAGGTATTCCAAAAAGTACAAGTAAACATACCTCTCCTAGAAATAATTCGACAAGTACCAATATATGCTAGATTTTTAAAAGAGCTTTGTACAACGAAGAGAAAGCTGACAAGACATGAGAAGGTTAATTTGGCAGAGAATGCATCTGCAGTATTTCAAAGAAAACTACCACAAAAAATGAAAGACCAAGGTATGTTCGCTATACCATGCAAAATAGGCAACATTTTCATTAACCGAGCAATGTGTGACTTGGGAGCTTCAATTAATGTTATGCCTCTTTCCGTTTATAAAATGATTACTAATGAACCTTTGAAGGAAACACATGTTACTATTCAGTTAGTCGATCGTTTAATCATCTATCCGGAAGGAGTGCTCGAGAATGTCTTGGTGAAAGTTGATGTTCTAATTTTTCCTGTCGATTTCTATGTCATTAACATAGAGAACGATAGAACAAACACGTGCTCAGAAATACTGTTGGGTCGACCTTTCCTAAACACTGCCCATACCAAAATCGATGTAAGAAGCGGTATTTTAACGATGGAATTTGATGGTGAGGTAGCAGAATTTGATGTGTATAAAGCAATGAAATACCCAAACCAAGTAGAAAGAGTTAATTTCATTGATATTATTGATCCCTTAGTTAATGAATTCATTAAAACTAACTTTTTCGATAATTTTTACAGGGATTTTGAACTTTGCCGCAAATAGGAGATAAGAGAGTTAGAATTTTTTTTAATTAATTCTAGTTTTCCTTTACTTCCCACAAAAACTAAAATGTTACCATCGGTTTTGCAGGCACCAATTATCGAACTCAAAGAGTTGCCAAAACATCTCAAATATGTGTTCTTAGGAGAGAACGAAACCTTGCTTGTGATGATATCGAATAAACTCTCGAAAGAGGAGGAAGCTGATCTTGTGACTGTGTTGCGTGTTCACAAGGAGGTCATTGGATGGACAATAGACGATATAAAGGGATTAAGTCCCTCTACCTGTATGCACAAGATTAGGATCGAAGAAGGGGCGAGTCCTTCATGACAAGGGCAACGCCTACTAAACGAACCTATGATGGAGGTAGTTCAAAAGAAGATACAAAAACTCTTTGATGTGAATATAATTTATCCGATTTCTGACAGTGATTGGGTAAGTCCCATCCACGTGGTCCCTAAAAGATTGGAGTAACGGTAATCAAAAACTCGGAAGGTGAGTTAGTTTCGACGCGAGTTCAGAATGGTTGACGGGTTTGTATCGACTATAGGAAGTTGAACTCCTTAACCCGAAAAGATCATTTTCCATTACCGTTTGTAGATCAAATGATAGAATGTTTAGCCTGTAAAACTCATTATTGTTGTCTTGATGGCTTTTCAAGATTCTTCCAAATCCTTGTGGCGTCTGCGGATCATAAAAAAACAACTTTCACATGTCCATTTGAAACATTCGCCTATCGACGAATGCCATTTGGGCTTTGCAACGCACCGTCAACTTTTCAGCAGTGTATGGTAAGCATATTCTCTGACTATGTTGAGAAGGGAATTGAGGTATTTATGGACGATTTTACTGTTCACGGTAATTCATTTGGTGAGTGTTTGTTAAATTTAACAAACGTTTTGCGACGTTGCCTTGAGTTTAATCTTATATTAAATTATGAGAAGTGTCATTTTATGGTTGATACAGGTTTAATATTAGGACATATCGTTTCATCTAATGGAATTGTTGTAGATAAAGCTAAAAGTGATATCATACGCTCACTTTCTTACCCCACAACTGTGAGGGATATTCGTTCTTTTCTGGGTCATACAGGATTTTACCGCATGTTTATTAAAGATTTTTCAAAGATAGTGCAGTCGTTGTGCAAGCTGGTCCAGAAAGATCAAGCATTTGATTTTGATGAGAAATGCAAGACTTCCTTCGATTTACTTAAAGAGAAGCTCGTGGCAGCACCAATCGTTCAACCACCAAACTGGGATTATCCGTTCGAACTGATGTGCGACGCGTCGAACACGAGCGTTGGAGCACAGTCATTGGCCAAAAGATCGGAAAAGAACCTCGCGTTATAGCTTACGCATCTCGCACTTTGGATCCAGCTCAAAAGAATTACTCAACAACAGAAAAAGAGCTTTTCACTATTATTTTTGCTTTAGAAAAATTTCGAGCATATTTACTCGGTACTAAAATTGTTGTGTTTTCTGATCATGTAGATTTAAAGTACCTTATGAGCAAAAAGGAAACAAAGTCGAGGCTTATCCGGTGGATTTTACTCCTCCAAGAGTTCGATCTAGAAATTAAAGATAAAAAGGGATGCGAAAACCTCGTCGCGTACCATTTGAGTCGCATACCTCTTTCTACATCTGATCCGCCGATTAATGATGAGTTCCTAGAAGAACGATTGATGTTGGCGCAAGGATTGACACCATGGTACGCTGATATGGTGAACTATTTGGCCACGGGTAAGTTACCTCACTATTTGCCTAGAGCTAAAATCAATCGACTAAAGCGAGAGTCTCGATTTTATATTTGGGACGATCCGTATCTTTGGAAAAATGTACAGATCAGGTAATTAGGTGATGCATCACTGAGGACGAGGTAAATTCGATTTTAAAATTTTGTCATTCTTATTCATGCGGAGGTCATTTTGGGCCTAAACGGATTGGGCACAAATTTCTTAAGTGCGGATTTTATTGGCCTAATTTATTAAGAGATACTTATGTTTTTTGTAAAGCATGTGTAAGGTGCCAACGTGTTAGCAATTTAAGCTGAATGAGTGAAATTTCGCTCAATCCAATCCATGTTTGCGAAGTCTTCGACATTTGGGGACTCGATTACATGGGGTCGTTTACCTCTTCTTTTAAAAAATTTTATATTATACTTTCAGTCGATTACGTCTCTAAATGGGTAGAAGCAAAGGCTACCCGAAATAATGATGCTAAAACAACAACTAATTTCCTTTGTGATTTTATTTTTCTAGGTTCGGCACTCCGAGAGCGATCATATGCGATAGAGGGAAACACTTCATTAATCAGGTTGTAGAAGCGTTAATGAAAAAATATGGCGTTACTCAGTGGATAGCCACATCCTATCATCCGCAAACAAACAAACAAGCAGAGGTGTCGAATCGAGAGATTAAATCCATCATTGAAAAAATTGTCAAACCAAACCGAAAAGATTGGAGCTTGAAGTTAGTCGATGCATTGTGGGCATACCGCACAACTTATAAAGGACCTATAGGAATGTCGTCGTATCGACTTGTGTACTGCAAGCCATGCCACTTGCCAATCGATCTAGAGCACAAGGCGTACTGGGCCGTTAAAGAGTATAACATGGAAATGGATGCGGTAGGGGAAGCACGACGGTTGCACATCCAAGAGCTGGAAGAAATTCGTAGAAATGCTTACGATAGCGCACAGATCTTTCAAGAAAAAAAAACGTTTCATGACAAAAACATTTCATTTAAGTCTTTTTTCTATTGGTCAAAAAGTTTTATTATTTAATTTGAAGCTAAAACTTTTTAGAGGAAAATTGAAGTCAAAATGGCTCGGACCTTATAAGGTGACTCAAGTATTTCCACATGGCGCAGTCGAAATTCAAGATGACTCGGAGAATTGCTTCAAAGTAAACGGGCAACAGTTAAAATATTTTTATAAGAGTGCCCCGGTTGGTTTAATTGAAGAAGTTCGCTTAGAAACTCCAATTGCATAAATAAGGTCGTCGAGCTAACGACGTTAAATAAAGTGCTGAATGGGAGACAACCCATTTTTAATTTTATTTCTCTGCAATTTGTTTTCATTTTTCAAATTTTTACTCGCTTAATTTTATTTTTATTTTTTTCATGTTTTAATTTTTATTTTATTTTTACTTTTTATGTACACCGGAAAAATCCAATCTAATATAAAATGTTCGCATGCTAATCAACCGTCCAATGGCTCTACACCCTTGTTCATTTATTGGCCAGTGCACATTAGCCAACCCCATGGATCTCGGCTTATGATAGCAAAACCCAGAGATTATCCCCTCACTTATCTGTGGACCCCAGGTAATTTCTTTCAACTCATATATGTGGGTTCCATCTCTCCTTATCCCTATAGCTTTAGCCGTTTTTTCCCCACCTCTCCTTATCAATACCTTTATTGAATTAAAAAAAATAATTTCCTAAACATATCACTCCCACGTGACTAAACTTAAACCCACATTTCCCCCTTGTTTTTTTGATAAATAATGGAAGGTGATTAACATAAGCCTCGTTAAAAACCCTCCTAACCTAGAGATGGAAAAGAGTACCTATGAAAAATTCATACAAGTCTCGAAAATAACTCGATCAACAAGGAACAAACATAAACTAGGGATAATCCTCCCTCAAAAGATCGAACACCTCAACAGGGACGTGATTGAACACACAAGAATCAAAATTAGCCCGAACCGCCAACTTCACCATCGCATCCGCCACTCGATTAGCATTGCGACAAATATGTCGAAATTCCACTCCACCATGTACCAAAGCAAGGCCTTTAATAGAATCAATCAAAGACCATGACATCCAACAAGATGACGAACCCGATAAAGCACGAAACACTTCCAAGTTATCCGTTTCCACCACTAGGCTCACCCCATTGACACCCATAGCGCATTTAAGGCCTTCAAACATCGTCCAAAGCTCCGCTTCAAACACCGAGCATTTTCCAATGAACTTAGTAAAACCGGTGATCCAATTACCTTGAGAGTCACGGACGACACCTCCACAAGAGGCAACCCCATCGAGACTACTCATTGCGCCGTCCACATTAACCTTAACAGTGCCCCTCTCCGGCGGCCACCACCTTCTCCACCGAACCTGTTGTCGAGTGGCAATTACGGGTGAGGCTTGGTTATAGGCCTGCTGTCCTTGCTGTGCACCAGCAACCAACCGCCTACTTCGGTCCACGACTCCAGCACCATGCGGAACCCAACTTCCGAAAATTCTCTCATTTCGGACGCGCCATAATGTCCAAAGGATGCCCCCGAACAGCAAGTCCCAATTTACTACATCCCAAGCAAAGCCATCACCCGACTGCAAGTTCCTCCTCAACCAATCCCACAACGGCAACGTTAAAAAAGTTGATAAGCATTGTGGTTTGATTAGCTCCGCCCAAGTCGAAACTGCCATGGGACAACGACGAAGGATGTGGTCAATGTCCTCACAAGCTGCCCCATACAACGCACATGCTGCCGAGCCCGTCAAATGACGCCGAGCCCTTTCCTCATTAGTTAGGAGCCGACATTTGCCGATGAGCCAAAAGAAAGCCTTAACCTGCGGTAAACCTTTGTACGCTTGGATCACCTTCCATAAACCATCCTCAGCCCCTACCAACGGCTGCGATCGAGCTTCATACGCAGATCGAACTGTGAAGTTTCGTGCCCTGCTCCACCTCTATCCCGGCCAGTCAGGTCCATTCGATACTGCAGGCGGCTTGATCGCTGCGATATGATCCAAAACATGCATGGGTAAGACATCCCGAAAGGCCGCCCATAGCCAGTTCCCTCTATCGTCAACCATGTCCTTAACCGGTGTCAGAACCATGGCCACCAATGCCCGCGGACAACATGCAATAAGGGGACCAACATCCGCCAGCCAACGATCTTTCCAAAAATCCACCTTCGCACCATCACCGATACTCCACACTATCTCGTCCCGAACATCATCCCATACCGCGCTCACACCTCTTCATAACACCGAGCAATTGTTTCTAAAGGTTGTAGTCGGAATGCGATCGTAACATTTGTACTTGGCACGTAAGAACCGAACCCAAAGTTGATCCGTTTTCGCCACAATGTTGTAAGCAAATTTAATAAGGAAGGCGTCATTTTGTCGGTCTAAAAACTTGAAGCCAAGGCCACCCCTAACAATGGGCGACGCAATCTCCTCCCATTTTACAAGGTGGACCCCCCGTTTCAACGCCGAATTCCCCCATATAAACGCACGTATAATTCCCTCAATTTTATCGCATACACCCTTTGGAATCTTTGTCGTTTGCATGCAGTAAGAGGGAATCGCCGAAAGTACCGATTTTGCAAAGACAATGCGCCCATCAAACGATAGATACCTCGCCTTCCACCCATCCAAACGATCCCTAACCTTCTGAACTAAAAAGGCATACGTTCCATTAGTGACCCTCTGATGTAACATAGGCACACCCAAATATTTTCCTAAATTCTGGACTTCCATAAAACCACACACCGTGCAAATGGAACTACGAAGCGAGTGCGAGACGTTCCTAGAGAAGAAAACAATCGTTTTTGCCACGCTCACTTTCATTCCAAAAGCACTACAAAACTCAGCAAGTATCGAATGAATCACCCCAACTTGTTCCATCGAAGCCTCGGCAAACAAAACCATGTCGTCTGCGAACATAAGGTGGGAAATAATTGGGCATTGTCACGACATCGGAAAGCCCTTCCATGCACCTTGTGCTACCCTGTGCTCAATAAGCTGACCAAGCCGCTCCATACAAAGAACAAAAAGGTACGGCGATAACGGATCACCTTGCTTGATTCCCCTAGACGGTCGAAATTGCACTGTATGGGCCCCATTCCACAAAATACTTGTCGACACAGACGAAACACGTCGCATAATCAAATTCGTACCTTCCTCGACAAATCAACATCACAAAGCGTATCAGCGATAAAGTCTCATTCAAGACGATCATAAGCCTTTTCCAGATCAATTTTCACTGCCATCCACCCCTTAGCACCAGTTTTGCGACGCATGGAGTGAACCACCTCCTGGGAAATTATAATGTTATCCGAAATTAGGCGGCCATGAACAAAGCTCGTCAGATTATCTTTTACCCACTCAAAGATAAAGGGCTTGATCCTATTCACGATGACCTTAGTCACGATCTTGTACAAGACCTGAAAAAGGCTGATAGGCCTAAATTGCGTCATATCCTCAGGCGACTTCACTTTCGGAATCAAGACCAACAACGTGTCATTCAAGCTATCAGGAAAAAGAGCCCCCTCAAAAATATCCTAAACCAAACGACAAACATCCGACCCAACAGTGTCCCAGTTCCGCTGATAGAACAAAGCATGAAACCCATCTCTACCAGGTGCTTTGAACGCATCCATCTGAAAAACCGCCCTGCGAACCTCATCCATAGACACAAGATTATCAAGAAAAGCAATAGCAGAACTAGAAAGACCAGGAAATTTACCGCGGATTGGATACTGAGAAGCATCTGTGTTGTTGCTAGTAAATAAACTACTGTAGAACTCAATAGCATGCCTCCGTAGTGCTTTCTGAGACTCTATCTAACGACCACTGCCATCACGCAACCGAGTGATCAAATTTCTCTTCCTCCGGCTGATCTTAGATGCATGGAAGTACTTAGTATTCCTATCCCCCTGCATGAACCAACGACATCTCGACTTCTAGAACCATAAACTCTCCTCCTGCTCCAAAACAATATCAAGCTCCAACCGGAGGGACTTCTCCAACTCTACTAGCGATGCCGAATAATTGCGCCGAAGAGCTCTATCAATACCTCTTAGGTGTGCCAACAGTTTCTTCTTCCGAGTACCAATATGTCCAAACACCTCTACATTCCATTCCGAAACAGTAGTTTTAAGCCTAGCGATATTCGATTCAACCGACTCCATCGGCGTCCAACTATCCCTTATCAAATTAGCAAAATCGGGATGATCCTGCCAAGCTGCAAGGAAGCGAAACAGTCTGTCATCGTCAGCTCTCGTATACGATTCCCTCGTAAGAATAAGCGGACAATGATCTGACCCCAAACGGTCCAAGTGTAACACTAAACTATGAGGGAAAATATCCTGCCAAATGCCATTCACCAAACACCTGTCAAGGCGTTTGTATAACCGCCCACGTCTCCAAATAAAATCGTCACCTCTATACTCAACCTCAAACAAGCCAGCCGTATACACAAACTCCTGGAACAAAGAGCTAACACCTGATATCCCCGAGCTGCTACCACAACATTCCTCATCACGAAGAATACAGTTAAAATCACCTCCTAATACCCACGCATGATTCCCACTTGGTTGAAGTCTGAGCAAATGATCCCAAACCAACCTCCGCATTGATGCCATCGGTGAAGCATACAATGCCGTAAAAAAGACCCACTGATTAACGTTCTCATCAAAAAATCTCCCATGAACGAACTGATTCGACACAACTAAAATCTCAACTTGTACTTCCTTACGCCAAAGAACCCAAACACCACCACTAAAACCACGACACTCCACGCGATAAGAACTACCGAACCCCAAACTACGAATCACTCTATCAGCCTGAACACTACTAACCCTTGGTTCAACGAGACAAACCACCTTAAGATCGTGCTTCCGCACAAAGGATCGAAAATGACGGCAAAATTCTAGGCTCGCCGCACCCTGGCAGTTCCAGAACATTAAACTAATCATTAAAAAATAATAGCAGAGGCAGAGACAAAACCTTAACAGGACGGATCAGAATTCTCCTTGTCAACCCCATCCGCCACCATATCACTATCTTGCGCTTTTGCAGCCGAACTCAGAACCGTTGGAGGTGACCTCAAGATGTTATCGCGAGATACCTCATATCCACTTATCGCCCTTGCTACATTCAAAACTGCATGATCATGCATATCCTGTAGTTTACCCGATAGCGATTGAACCCATTCCGCCAAGACCTGCTTCGACGGAGTGCGCGTCACTTGTCCACGCTTCAATTGCTTCGAGGATTTCTTAAGCGCAACATTCACCAGCAAGAGACTCTTCCCTCGGCCAGTATCCTTCCGCTCGCCTCCCACAACGCCCTTGGCTGCATCGCCTTCAGCAATAGTAACAGCCCTATGATTTCCAGAAGCAATACTCGGCTTATGTGCTTGAACTTGCACCTCCAAATTAGGTACCATCGAGACAACCTTAGCTCCCTCATGCTGCGTTGCTTTCGTATTCGAAACGTCCACCAACGGGACTCGCCCCACATCGGTCGGCTTTGCATGATTCTGCGTGCTTCCCTTTCCGTTCCAAACATCACTATCCTCCGCTGCAATCACAACTCCCTTACCATGGGGCCACTGCGCAGCCACGTCCCTCTCCTTGTCACTGTGATGCCCAATCCCAGTAGCATCATGCACGCTACGCAACCCCTGCTACACATCAGCACCAGCCCCTGCCTTAGCATTGCCATCCTCACCACCTAACACTGTAAATCGCGAACCCATACACGCCATCCGCATGTTACTGCCCCACCACCTTCCGTGGCCTTCTTTTCCTAGCATCGACCACCATCCATGGTCCATAAATGCTATCCGAACCAATCTCCGATCCCGGCACCCCTTCACTCGTCTGCTCCACGACCATAGTCCCTTTGTCTGACTCCACCCCCACACTCGTACCACACCCATCCGACGAGTGCCCGTAGATCCCACATTTAAAGCAAATTTGATGCAGCCCCTCATACTCAAGCTTCTGCGTAAAACCATCAATACCAATACATGGTAGCAACGACTTATTCAGGTCCACCAGCACCGCAAGTCTAGCAAACTTACCTCTTTCACCCGCCGTCGTTTTATAATCAATACGAACAACAGTTCCTATAATACTTCCAATCAACTTAAACAACGCTTTAGTATAGTATCTATACGGGAGGCCAGGGAGGCGTATCCAAACCACAACTTGCGATGGATGTTTCTGCGATATCGAAAAGGAACGCGACCATGGTTGCACTGTTAAGTAACTACCATATAACGTCAAAGGACCAGCCGAAAGCACCCTCGTATAATCCTCATTCAATTCAAAATTCACTAGGAAATAGTTATTGTCGAGGTCCACAACTTGATAATCACCTGTTGGTGCCCAAAGGCTAGGAATACGAGATAATAGCGTTTTATACCTAATAGTTCGCCCAAGGAGTCGGACAATCATAGCCCGCTTCATACTATCGTCGATCGATGCATGAACCCGCTCTAAGAACCTAATTTTCGGAAGCGATCCATTGCGATCAATCAAGAAGTCAGAATCCAAAACTTGTATACCGTCCGTGGCCACACCAGATTTGTGCATACCACCAGAGCTGCCAGACCGCGCCACCATATCCGCGTACAAGCCTTTGCTCAGGCCAGACGTGTCTGCAACCATCCTACCACCAGCACCAGCCACCACCGGCTTCCCAATGGGCTGTAGGGCATTCCCCGCATCACCACCAATCTCCATGCTATCCGAAACGACCACCTCCATAGGCGCCACCTGCTCTTCACGCAACTCTCTCCGTACCAGTTGAGGGTCAGGGCTACCAGTGGGAGGTGAGACCACCGCCGGCGGCCCTCCTCCCGGCGGCTGGCCCCCCGAAAAGGTAAAACCCCATAGAATAGGGTTTTCCCCGTTAGGTCTCTCACTGTCCGAAAAAATAGGAGCAGTCATTCTTATACAATGGATTTTTAAAATTATTTTTTAACTGATTCCCCCTTGTTTTTTTATCAGCCGAAACCATCATCACAATTGCACCTTTACACTCATCGGCACACCACCGCTCCTTGCTCGCCATGATCAAAGGCAACAGTCGGCCCTCCCTCCTCGACATGCCAACCAACCACGTATGACGCCTAGGTTGCATAATCACTATCTTGCTCATCTCAATCGATGCCGACGATCGCTGTTACACACATAGAGTATCTCTATTTTCTCTATTGTTTTTGTTTTTACATATTGGGGCAATATGATTTAAGTGAAGGGGAGTAGAATTTGTGTTAAATTTTTTCTTACTTATCCGATTGATTGCCTCATGCTCTCTTGATTTTATTTCATTTTAAGTTATTTGTTGTTATTCTTAATTTTGCCTTGTCTCTCCGCTTTCCATACGATTTGGTATCTTTCATGTTAGAAATCTTAGGTTGCATGATTGATTATGGCTTGATTAGCATTTTTATATTTTTTATGACGTTCCTTACTTTTCTAATTGACATGGTGCTTACCTATGTACACAAGACAATTCATGTGAGTTTTTGAGCCTAATGAGCATGTATACTTATTTTTTATCTTTGTTTCTTTGAGTGTGCCTAACTAATTAGTTGTATTCTAGAACTTGTGGTTTAAATACTTTTCGAGATTACATTTTTTTAGTATGATGCTTAAATGTGACAGAGGCACTAGGATATAACCCTATTCTCTTCCCCAAAAAATAGCCTACCCTTTGTATATTTATCCCTTAGGTAGTCAATTTTGAGCCTTGACCTTTTCCTTGCTTCACCGTATTTTTGGCCTAAAACATTTCTTTTATTCTTATTATTTTTTGTCACCCTTTTTCAAGACAAAATTGTCTTAAAGAAAAAAAGAAAAAGAAAAAATAGATTCGAATTAACACTGCAGAAAAAATTAGATTCGAAATTGAGTAGTACAGAAAAAAGAAAAAAAATAGTTTCGAACGGTGCAATCCAGCAGTGCAGAAAATAAACTGCAGGAAAATATAGTGTAGAATTTATTCAAATCTGCACAGTAGAAAAAAAGAATAAGCAGTGCAGTTTCACAGTTTTGATTCGAATGAAAAAAAATAGTTTAGAATAAGAATTTTGGGATGATTTTTGTCTTGAATTTTAACCCATATTTTTCGGCCTTTATCCTACCCTAACCTTAGCCCCGTTACAACCCTTTTAAGACCTCTTGATTTTTGCATCATGTTCATACTAAGTAGTGGAGATTAGATTTAACCACAAGCCTATGGTAATGCTCTAATTAGTTTTGGCTCGAGTGATTTTCTCCACCCTTAAACACTTTGAGTGACATGAGCGATTCCTTGTGAAGGTACTTGGTTTGCATCATTGTTGTTAATAGGGTATTGGAATGTCGTTTTTGCTTAAATTATTTCTAAGTCTTGCCACTTCTCTTTTGCTCTTTTATTTTCTTTCATGTTTAGATACTTAGTCATACCGAAAACTTTGAGACTTCGTGAAATTAAGGATGAGAACTTGAGCTTAGATTTGTTTAATTTTGAGATACTTGAGGACAAGCATCGGATAAGTGAGGGAGAATTTGATGAGTATCTAGTTTGGTAAATATTTTAGTGCTAATTACACTTAAATAGTTGTTTTGTGGTGCTGAATCGTGGTCTATTATGTGCTTTTCTGTGCAAGACTTCATGGCTGGAAAATTGATTAAAAAATGCTGGATTTTGCAAGTTTTCTGGATTCATGGCTGGATTAGTGGGCATGAATTGGGGCATGAATGAGCTGACTCGACGCCACGTTAGCATGCTTCTAGAAGATGACGTCAACAACGTGTGATAAGCTATCAGCCACGTCTAAGAACTTATCAGTCGGGATTAGGATCAAAGCTTGAGATTTATCTTTTATTTTTGAATTTTAAACATTTTAGGATTTAATTATTATCACTTAGCATTTATCTTTTGTATTTTAAATATTTTAGAATTATCTCTTATCATTTTAAGAGTATTTTTAGCGTTTTAGGATGCTATAAATACCCCTTTTGGGGTGAGACTCAAATCATCTCTTGTTCATTGTTTCGTTTTACTTTGATTTTATTAAATTCCTTTCTCTTCTTCTTCGTTCTTACTTTCTTTTTAAAGTTTTTTTTTTATTTTAAAATATGCTAAGCATGATTTCTTCCATAATCATGCTTAGCTAATTTTAATAAAAGTCGGGGGCTACAGTAATGACTCAATTCCAACGGGAGGATTGAAAAGCGTTTTCAAAATTTCGGGAATCTCTTTCAGTTTTCTAAGGTTTGATTTCTAAACTAAAACGATTTTGAAACTAAAGATTGATTTTGGTCAGAATGATGTTTTTGGTTAAATATGTGGGAGGAAGGATCGTCTATTGAAGCACTTTCGACTTCCTGGGAACACACTTAGTAAATTGATTACTAAGAAGAAAATTGAGATCAGAACTGTTGTTATTGAAATAACATAATCCAAGTCGGTTTTTACTAAACTTAAACGATTTTGATCTACAACATTGTTGTTGACTAGATCAATCTCGTAAATCGATATCAAAGATAGAACTTGGGTATTCAGTTACAAAAGCGTAGTCTCAAGGATTGACCCTTGTAGGCAATTAACCGACGTGAATCCTAAAGTAAAAATTATTTTTCAATGATTCGAGGAAACTGAGTCAGAGCCAATGCCTTAGGCTTATTAATAAATAATGAATCTATTTATTTTCAATCCTCGCTTTAATTTATTTGTGTTCTTGTTATTTCACAAACCCCTATTTTTTACTAAAATGTCATTCAATTCTCTTCTTGGCTCAACGATTGAACATACATTAATCATGAAGTTTTCTGAGTCCCTGTGGGATCGACCCTTACTTCTCTCTTACTACATTTAACTTCCTTTATTTATTATCAGGGAAGAAGGAATTATTTTTGACGCGAAAACGACGCGTGTCATTAGTGGAATGACAAGACATATTACTCTTTTAATGAGATAATACAAGTTCAAATTTTGGAGACGGTATTGTTAAAAGGGAGAGCCACGAATCTCGAGCGTAGACCATAAAATGGATATGTAGTTAACAAAAAAATGGTCGATTCTATATAGTTTATATTTTTTAAAATTTTCTATTAATGATCTAACTTCACCGCTACATCAAAACAAGTTTTTAACGGCATTTTTAGCCATATAGTGGATTTTTTAGCGCCGCTAAAAATTCTCCTAGCGCTAATAAAAATGCCACTGTAACCAACACGCAAACATTTGCGATGTTTGTACTCCGCATTATATTGTGATTTTTAGTGGCGTTTTGTTTGCAAATGTCGATGTTTGATGTGATTTTTAGTGGCATTTTTCGCCACAAATGTCGTTAATTACCTTAGCTTTAGTGGTGTCTTTGTTGGTAAACTCTGTTGTATGATGTGATTTCTAATGGTGTTTTTTTTACCACAAACGCTGCGAATGGCCAATATATGTAGTGGCATTTAGTGGCGTTCATAACCACAAATGCCTCTAAGCTTAATTGCCTTTCGCAAACATCATTTTCAAATATATATTACTCTAATTTAACTCGTAACACTATCCAATAACATCAAATTTAAAAACTAATTACGATAATCAAGTAGAAATACTTAACAACAAAAATAAATCAAATTCTAACATTAAAGTGAAATGTAGTTCAACGTTGTTCAATAGAATTAATAAACAAAATATGAACTTAAAAATCAACTAAGATGGCGGATTCTGTGGTTGGATATGTTTTATCACCGTCATCATTTTTTGAAGTTGATTTTGGAGTTTCTGATATGTTGTTTCTTTCTATGCTTCTCTCGCTTCTCTCTTTGTTTCTTTTGCTTCTGCTTCGACATTAAATTGAGAAAATTTTGCATCCTTCTTGTTGTCACTAGATTTTCACCCCGATATTAAATAATCCGAAAAAATGAAAAAAAAATATTTTCTCCCTTAAAATAATAAAAGGCTCACCCTTTTCTAAATTAAATAAAAAATAGAACAGAAATCCATCTTAAAAAACCCATTTTGAAGACCATTTCAAAAGAAGAAGAAAAAACAAAGCCCATTTAGAAATATAAGCCCATTCTTTTAAATAAAAAAAAGAAGAGAAAATGTGATAATAATTTTAATAATAAAGGTGAAAATAAATGTTGAAATAAAAAGGAAATAAAATGAAGACAAAAAAATAATAAATGTAATAAAAAACAACAAAGAAAAAGAGCCAAAAATAGCAAAAAATAAAAGGAAAAAGAAAAGCAAAAAAGGGAACCACGCGCGGGCTACGCGCTCGATCCAACCCCAAATCTCAGCCCCTAAAACCCATGTTCGGAGCACTGTTGGCGACCAGACGACGTCTTTCGGTAACGGCCGGTGACGTTGCTGGTACCGGCCGAACCGCCTCGTCGTCGTCGTCACGTGGCCACCAACGCCGCTCGCCGCCGCCGCCTGTGGTTGCCGGAATTTGCAAAAAATCGAGATAAATTGTCAAACCTTAGGCTCGAATCAAGGGGGAAATTTAGCTTCAAATCTGAACCAAATCGGATAGAGTTTGAAGAGTTTTGCCGAGAATCAAGTTCTTGGTCTGATTTGGCTCCAATTTAGGGATTAAACGTGGATATTTGCTTGATTTGCAAGCTCAAGCATGTGTATATAAACCCCCCCTCTTCTCCATTGTTCAACACACCATTTTTCAAGAAAATACACTTGAAAAAAAAGGAAATAGGCTTAGGAAAAATCCGAAAAATACTCAAGAGTTGCTGGAAATTTTGGAGTTGAAATTCGAGTTTGGAGGCAATTTTCCGGAGGCAATTAGGAGCATTTCGAGAAGTCTGGATTCGAGTTCTTCGTTTCGGTAAAATTTCTATCCTTTCTTTTTATTTTTTATTTAGAATTTTTCTTGTTTGTTCTTGGTTGAATTTTTGTGTTTGTGTTTGTGTTTTTTGTGGATTTTAGGTTGTGTTCTTAAAGTCGAAAAATCGTTTCACGATTCCGGTAATGTTTTCGTTTTAAATTTACGTTTAGTTTTGGTTTGATCTTTAAAAATTTGCATGCTTTAAAAAAATGTTGTTAGGAATGTTTTGATATTTAGAAATGTAAAATGAATTCTTAAAAGTGTTTAAAATAAAATGCAAGAATAAAATGAGTTAATGTGGTTTAATTGAAAAAACTTGGAGTTAGAGATTTAATTAGGAAAAACAATAATGCATGGGTGGAAATAATAAAAGGGCTTGATTTTTATAAAAAATATAAAAAGGTTTTTTTATGAATTTTAGTTTTAATAATAAATGGGTTAAGTGGTTTTAAAAGAGAAAACAATAATAAAGATTTTTTTAGAAAAAAGAAATAAGCAATAAAGTTTTTTTTAAGAAAAGGAAAAAATAAAAGATTTTAAAATAAAGTTTAAGGTTTTAGGGAAAAATAAAAAGGTTTATTTTTTTAAAAAAAATCATTTTTTAAAAAGAAAGCTTTTAAAGAATTAAAGATTAAAAATGAAAAGAAAGTTTTTTTTAAAGGGAAATTCATTTTAAAAAAATATAAAAAGGCTGAAAAACATAAAAATGAAAAAAAAGCTAAAAAATGTAAAAAGGGAAAAAATGGGTCTTGGTTTTAAAAAGGAAAGAAAGAAATAAAAGGATTTTTTTTTAAGAAATAATAAGAAGGGGAAAACACAAAAAGAAAATTTGAGTTGCTTCTTTTTTTAGAAATAGGTGAAAACTTAGGGCTAGGTTCTAAAGCTTAGATAGAGACGTGTTTGTTGAAAAAATTACTTCACAAAAAATAAAAACACACTTAAGCAAACTTAAACTTTTAATTAGGAATAAAAAACTCAGACATCTTTTTAGGATTTTTTAATAATCGAACCTAGAATAAATATAAAATGCTCAACGCACCAAATTTCTTTGTTGCTTGAAAAGTGAAATTAATTTAATGTGGTGTCTTATCAAACGAGAATGGCGAGTTAGCGCCAGAAATGTTGGCGGTGATTAAAGTTCATCTCCCGAGCGATAATACCGTTAAAATAGAATAATATTCATTAAAGGGATAAATAAAGGCGAACCTTTGTGAACTTGCAAATTCCAAGTTTTGAAAATGATTTTAAAATCAATTAGGCACCAATTTTAGGCGTCGTGGGGGTGTTAACCCTTCCCTACGCGTAACCAACCCCTGAACATGTTTTCTGATTTTCGCAGACCAAAACCGTTGTTTTATTAAAACAAAATGTTTTATTAAAATAACCCTGATTTAAAGTGATCTAATCACACTTTTCAAAAAGATTGGCGGCGGCTCCGTTTTTTTAAAGTTTTCAAAAAGTCGAAGCCTCCTAAAAAAGGGTTGCGACAGCTTGGGGACTCTGTGGGGATGTGTTTTTGTTTTAAAAATAAAAACAAAAGAGGGTCAGGCCACATTGATTTTAAATGATTTTTAAAAAAAGTTTTTTTAAAAAATATGGAATTTGCAAGTTCACGATAGGTTCTATTTATTTGTCCGTTTAAATGAATATAATTCTATTTTACGCATCCAAGACTTAATTCCAAGCTCTATTCCTGA
Source organism: Hibiscus tridactylites (assembly GCA_958450335.1). Lineage (NCBI taxonomy): Eukaryota > Viridiplantae > Streptophyta > Magnoliopsida > Malvales > Malvaceae > Hibiscus > Hibiscus tridactylites. The sequence goes on from OY288290.1 coordinate 60,925,797, forward strand.
GCTTTGTCCCGTTCGTTTAAGTGGGGGAAATACGCTTTGCTCATGTAAGACTATTGATTCTTCGTATGATCCTAGCAAGTACATTCGGGACTCATTCCCTTGTCTTCATAAGGATATTAATTCTTCGAGAAGGCATTGGTGGTGAGTCCTCTTGAGTTGAACTTGATTCGTTTGAAGCCTATAATGGGTGAGAATTGAGGGCCTTGCTACCCTTAGTAGGGGACAACAAGGACAGCTCAGGTACCCTTTTAGAACCAAACCAAGTTTGAGAATCTAGAGTCTACCCCTAATAGAGCCATGCGGAAAGCCTAGGGTGTTAAGTCGCAGGAATAATCCATGGAGACATGTCCTGAAATGTTGGAATGTCGGCCCAGAATTATTATGCAATTGAAGTATTTTGGATCTTTTAAGTTTTGTTTCTGTTTTTTATTTTTAAAAGATTACTAGCCTTTTTGTGTGTGAGTTTTATTTTGTTTTTGTAGCATATTATAACCTTTTTTGTGTGTGAGTCTTGTTTTGTTTTTGTAGCATATTTATTACTAACCTTTTGTGTGTGAGTTTTGTTTTGTTTTTGTAGCATATTTATTTATTACATGCATCCCATATTTAGAAGGGATCGATCTAAAAGCATGTTGCTCAATCAGAGAAAGCTTCTGCCATGGATGGAAGGTACCTAAAGGAGGGAGACAACGTGCAAACAATGAGAATTTGTCGAATGGTCACGCGGAGGAAACATCGAAGTACACTCACATCAGCATCAACAGAATATCAAAAGTCGCAAGAGCAATAGGACCACTTCGACAATCCAACCAAGCAGAATTTAAAAAAATGATCTTTGATCTACTCGACTTAGGGGCAATTTCAAAAGGACCCAGAAGCGAGACGAGTTTGATAAGAGCATCAAATCCTAAATTGATGACGTAGCTAAGCATGTGACGTCAAGAAGCTACATTTCTTCGTCCCGCGTCAGATCGAAAAGGTGGAACCAAGGCTTCAAAGGTTGATTAAAGAAATGAGTGCTCAGATCGAGAAGTATTTGTAGGACCTTCGTCATCCAATGGAAGCTACGTCTAAGAGCAACACCTTAATAGAATTGATGGCCCTTCGACTACATTCATGAATTTGCACTGTTTTGATTGTGTTGTTTGTGCATACATACAATTGCTTCCATGTATTTGGTTTTGTTTGTTTGTTTGCATTAAATAATGTTTCAATCATTCCATTCATACATGTATAATAAAAGATTAATTTTGTAAAATCTATTTAAGTAGTAAAGATCCCACGCAAACACGACTCGAGCCATGAACACTAAGGAAAGATTGTCCACTTTGGAAGTAAATCAAAAGAGCATCCATGATAAGTTTGAGAAAATGGTAAATAATCTGAAGAGAGAGATTGAGTTATCACATAGGAAAACAGTCAGCAAAATCGCAGCCATGTTTGGGTTCAAAGGCCCAGAAGCGCGGGAAGACACCAACCTTTTCCCGGGGATGGCTTTTGTACAAAAGGAAATGGCTTCACCTTAAGTCAAGATCTCACCCTATTTTATAGAATCTTTTACCTGTACTGAAGACAACACCGATGAGGTTTGCAGCCATGAGATGCTCGACTTTGATGAAAAAACTGACAAGGCAAAGGTAAAAAATAAATGGGAAGACCGTTACAAGAAGTTGGACGAAATGATTAAATCTTATCAAGAAGGAAGCATTTATGGTGGCAGGGATGCTAGAGATTTGAGTCTAGTTTCTAACTTGGTGGCTATTCCAAAGTTCAAGGCCCATGACTTTGAAAAGTATAATGGAACTACATGCCCATTGGCATATTTGACTATGTACTGTCGAAAATGTCACCGCATTTAGAAAACGAGAAGTTGTTGATCCACTGTTTCCAAGACATTTGTAGCGACTAAATTTTAGAAAATACCGGTGTCACTTGGAGGAACCGGGTTTTTAATTGGTTTTGAAAATTTAATCAGATTTTAAAAAGGAGGAGTCGCCACCGGCCATTTAAAAATGGTAAACCGGACACCGAAGTAAAGCCAGAGATTCTTTCTTTTTCTAAAAAGTGGGTTCGGGAGTCGGTTACACGCGGGAAGGATGAGTACCTTTGTCGTGCCCTAAAATCGGTACCAAAACCATTACCGCTTAGTTAATATTAAATTTTGCTAATTAAAGTGACCATTCGTATCAAAATTTGGTTATACGGGTGAGTGAATTTTAAAGGCCTCGATGTTCGAGAAAGAACATCCGAACCACCACCACTACGACTGGTACTGGCCTCGTTCATTCCCGAATAAAAAGACATCACATTATATATATATATATATATATATATAAGGTTTGGATGCAACTTATAAATTCATAAACGAGACAATTAAATTACATGATTGAATAAAAAGGATAGAGACATATAGTAAAAGGCATATTATAATATGGACGAAATAAACGATATTCATAGAAAGGATAAGCATGCAAAAAAAAGATTAAGAATTCACATAAATTATACGATTTTAAAAAAACACGGACAAGGCCATATAACACGAACAAGATTAAATGAAAAGCAATATATTATATATGTATACAAATCCAATATCACTTAATTCTAGATAAAAAAACATATGACATGCAACACCAAGGATTTTAGACACATTCTAATGTATTCGCGTAAAAAATAATAAAATCAGGTAAAAAGAACATGAACATCGAGCAAACTAAAATACAAACAATAATTAATGGGGTTAATTTGGGTAATTTACCATTGTTTCAAGGGCTAAATCAAATAGAAAATAAAAGCTTAAAGACTTAAAAGGGAATTTACCCGGCTCAAAATGATAGAAATAAACTGGAGGAGAAATTAAAAGCGTGTTAAAAGGGGAGGGGCAAAATGTGTGATTTAACCATAAAAAATAATTAAATCATCGATTAAGGACCAAATTAACAAAACACGGGAACCTAAGGGGACCAAAGTGGGAATTAACCCACTCGAAATCTGATTTCAACCAAAACGATGACAAGATTAAAAGCTTTCAAAAACATCGAGGGACCATAGGCGTAATTTCAGAACACGAAAGCCCTTACGGAGACATTTTCAAAACATAAAGGGGCTTATGCGCGAATAAACCATAAAAATAAGGGGAGAAATGATATAAAAGCTTTCTTTTAAACTGATTTTTCCTTTTTTAGGCATTTCTGAAACCCAAAAAAATTAAACTCTCTTCCTTTTTCCCGAAATACCATAACCCGTCCTCTGGGCTTCTCCGTTCGTCGGATGCCCAATGCCGGCATCGGCAACCTTTCATCGGACCTTTCAAGGAGACAAACTTGAAGAAAAAAACTTTCTCTTCTTCCCCCCTTTTTTACCAAACCGAAAACTTTCCCATTTTTGAAAATCTTGGTTCAAAATCCCTAAAGAGAAGCTTCCCCGTTGCGATTCAGACGGCTCACCCCCGATGGCCTCCTAGATGGAAGCCAAAGGGTTTATCGCCGGCTCGAATCGAAACGACAGAGGAAAAAGGACCTCCGAAAGGTAAACAAAACTCTCGTTTTTGCTTTCTTTTTTATGCATGCAATGATTCGGAAAAAATATACCTCTAAATGCTTCTTGATTTTTATTGCTTTCTCTTTGAAAAATCCCAAATGGGTTTTTGTTTACAATGTATCCTCCCCCTCCTGTGTTTTTCCGGTTCTCTCTATATAACCGAACAAAATTTACATGCAATGCTTAGAAAAATCAATTTTCTCTTTGATCTCTGCTGTCTTGTTGTTGACTTTTTTTGTATTTTTGTCTCGTTTCGATTATTGCATGTTGTTTTTGCTATCTTTGGGGCTCTGATTTTCTGCATTTTTCTGTCTTGGCTGGACTTGCCCGATCGGGAGGGACATCGGCGTGATCGCGGCAGGCGAACGGTCAGAGGCTTCAGGCGCGTGGGCGCTTTGGGTGACTGAACAGTCGCGCGTGGGTTACTGAGAGGTCGTGCGTGAAGGGTGTGGGATCTCTGGGTCCGTCTGAGCCACTCGATCAATTCTTGATCGGACGGCTGAGGCGTGTGCGGCGCGCGGAAAAGTTGGGGGCTCGGCTAGGGTTTCTGTTGTGGGGGAATATGGACCGTCAGATCTAAAATAGATCTGACGGCTACAAATCAGCGCGGCACCTGGCCTGATTTACCCTTGCTAGGGTTTTTAGAGGGCTCGATCTAGACCGTCAGATCTCAACAGATTTGACGGCTATGGAGAAGGCGGCTGCATCAAAAGAAAGGGAAACTGGGGTTTCTTTATTTGGGCTTTTATTTTATGTAATAGACTATGTTTATGTAATGGATTATTTTTTAATCAATGTTTATTTTGGGCTTTATGCTTTATTTTAATTTTCATAATAATAATAATGCATATTAATAATAATAATAATAATAATAATAATAATAATACCATATAATATATAAGTAATTTATAATAACCGAAAACAATAATATCAAACGATGGTGAATAATAATATGTAGTAACAAATAATAACACTAACACATACTGATAAAAATAAACCTAATAATAATAAATAATAACAGTAAGGGTAATGAATAATGGTGATAATAATAATAATAATAATAATGATGGCAATACTATGAATAGTAATAATGTATGCACGATAATAATAGTTAATAATTATAATGAATAAGTATAAAAACAATAGAAATGATAAATAATGATGAAACCAAATGAATACTATAACTAATACTTATATATATATATTCTTTAAGGGAGATATAATTGGCATATAACATAAATATATACATATATATATATTCTTTTTTTTCTTTTTTCTTTTTTCTTTTTTTTTCTTTTTTTTGTCAAGCCCATATTTCTAAGACTAATCTTGTCATAAACTAAAGGGGTTCAAGGTCTGGACAAAATTAGTGATTACAACAGTTTATCTGGGTCTGCTATCCGATGGTATGCTCAACTGAGTCGGGTCAACATACGCACTTGAAGAGATATGTCAAAATTCTTCCTCAAGCAGTACGAGTATGTAACAGATATGGCCCCAAGCAGGATTGTGCTACAGAATATGGAACAAAAGCCCAATGAGAGCTTCCGCCACTATGCCCAGAGATGGCGAGATGTGGCAGCCTAAGTTCAACCTCCACTGTCAGAAAATGAGGTTACTCCAATGTTTGCGGAGACTCTAAATGGACCTTTCTATGACTACATGTTAAATCACGCCACCGAAGGTTTTGCATGCATGGTTATGAATGGAGAGTTGATATTGGCAGCCATCAGAAGTGGAAGACTCGAGAGAGAAGAAGACAACGAGCGCGTTTAGCATTTTGTCACGAAGTCATTGGAGGCAAGATTAGCCGAGATTCGTGCTTTCATGGAATAATACTTAATTTTTTCTAGACAGTTGGGATCATGCTTAAAACCAACCCTTTTGCTTTTGCCCGCGAGCATTAGGAATCTTTTGTAATGGGCTTCTATGTCGATTTACTTGTTTAAAGATGCATTTTTTTCTCAAGTGGCAAACGTTTCTCATTTTTGTTTTATTCTTTTCCTTTCTTTGCATTCTTCATCCATTTCTTTTCAAGTATACATCTTCTTTACAGAGTCTCTATTATTGATTGTATGAATGATTCTTGAATCTAATCCCGAGATAGAAGGGCAAAATGTGAGTTCAAGATTAATGGGGAAATCCCATATACAGATTATGAGTGTATTTTCCTCTCAGATATTGATGTTAGGGTCCTTGAATGAAGTGATAACTCTAAAACATCTACCAATTGAAGATTGCTTCTCTTCGACAGTATTTGTGTATGAAATGACATTTGGCATTCCTTCATTTCCCTTCACGAGTAAGAAAACGAAAAATTCATTTGTTGTCCCCTTTGAGCCTGATATTATTTTTTGTAATTTAACCCTAACCAAGGATCACTCCCCACACCGGAGGCAAAGAAAATGAAAAGTTGTTTGAAAGAAACATGTTAGATCAAGTTGAATGTCCTAAAATGTAAATGAAGAGGGACACAAAAAGGAAAAACAAGAAAAAAAAAGAAAAAAGAGGAAAAAAGAAGAAAAGAGGAAGAAAAGAAGAAAAAAGAAAAATAAATGAAGAAAAAAGAAAGTTGAAGAGTGAAGGAAAATTTGAAACAAATCCTTCAAATGAGACATGTAAAGGAAATGAACTCCAGGGTGAAAACCCAAAATGGGCAGTCTAGATTGATCCAAAGAATTAAAGAAGAAAAATAGAGATTTCATATTGAAAAGTTGATCCTTGGTTTAATCACCCTTAAAATATGAATTTGAGCCTTTATATCCTTTCTTTGGAAACCCGAGCCTAGCCTACATTATAAGCCTTAAAAGAGCATTTGGATCACACATGCGTATTTGAGAAAAGGAGTTCGTCTTCAAAACACATTCCACCTAATTGAGTTAACCTTTCTTCAGGGACCTCGAGCTTCTAATGTCTGATTGAGATTAGAAAAGTGGGAAAATTTAAATTTGGGAGTGTGTGGGGAAAAGAGAGCCACCAAAATGGGGGTACTATCCAGTTGATGGATTATTGAATCATTCATGCTTTGAATTTTAGGGCATCTGACTTTGCCCTTTTCTTGTGTTTGCCATGACTATTTTCTTAAGATCCCTTCTTTAGCCTTTTCTTGCATCTTCCATGAATTTTTTTCTTTGAACTATCATTTCTAGCCTTTTCTTGCATCTTACAAGTAGGCTGACGTAGATTTATGAAAAGCAAAAGATTTTTTGGTATTGATCTCAACTGTAGGAGACCCTGAACGAATTTTTTCATCACTTCAGAAAGCAATTGAACCTCAGTTTAAATGGGGGAAACAACTTCTTGTATCGGGGCAAGAGGCCCAATCAGAATCAAAAAATGCATTTAGTTTTAACTGATTATCAGCAGGAAAGAAAAGACCCTCACCAGCGGTACCTTTGAGGTACCGAAGAATTCCATGTGCAGCAGTCATATGTTCAGTTGTGGGAGCAGATAAAAATTCGGACAATTGTTGCACAACAAAGGCAATGTCAGACCGAGTGTTAGTAAGGTATAAAAGTTTTTCTATGAGTCTTCTATAACAAGTAATGTCAGTTAAAAGATCACCATCAGACTGAGATATTCTTTTCTTTGAAACCAGAGGTGTGGAAGCAGGTTTAGATCCTAGAAAATCAGTATCTTTTAATAATTTCAAAGTGTATTTCCTTTGGCAAAGGTTAATTCCATTACTAGATCGTGCAACCTCTAGCCCTAGGAAGTATTTCAAATTTCTTAGATCTTTGATCTTGAATGTAGTATGAAGAAAATGCTTGATAGAGTTTATTTCATTCAAATTTGGTCCAACAAGAATAATATCATCCACATAAATAGTTAATGCAAGAAAAGTAGAACATTCACCCTTAGTGAAAAGACTAGAATCAGAAATTGCTTCTTTAAACCCTTGACTACACAAAGCCTGATGTGAGCACGTTTATGTCACCCAACGAATGCAACTTCAAACTTTCTGGGAAGTTTACTTTTTCATTTGTTGCATTCTGATATGTGACATACTTATACTATACTACTTATATTAGTGTGTTTAATATGTATACAGTATGTTGGTGTGTTTTGACTTAGTTGATATTACTTATAGTGTGTCTCTATTTGTTTGTGTGTTAATAAATAATTATGCACTTGTTTACGACTTGTATTATTGTTTCCATTAAGTTTACAATGCTTTGATGGAATGTTTGTTGTCTTTTGACATAGGCACGTAGGAGGACGTTGTCTCGAGTATGTGTGCATGTGTCATGTACGATCACCAAAATTTTGATTTACATGCCGCAAGTAGCAAAGACAGCCTGGTGCAATTTGATATCTTCACCAAATATACATATGCACATATACAACACATCACGTGGAGATGGAATTATTATTCATCCACACATGCGGCATTTTGGAGCATTTGGAGTGTGCGCATATGCAACACTCACCATGCAGCAGCCCGTGCAACAATTAGAGCTTGATTCACCATGCAGCAGCCCGTGGAAACTCAATTGCCAGAACCATGCGTCCGATCAAGGGAAATCCTTAGAAGCCAAGTGTCACACGTGATACATGTGCCTTGCATGAGCCATGCATGCTGTCGAGTGCTTATTCCCTTTTCTCCTTTGAAGTATCGGCAGCACTAAGGATAAGATCAAAGAGTTGATCTTTTGAATTTCAAACCATGCACATTTTGCATGTGCCGAAATTCACATGCCACCAAACTTCACAATGTGTGGCCAAGATGGTTTCATGTAGTACGAGTAGTTTATTATTATTATTATTATTATTATTATTATTATTATTATTATTATTATTATTATTATTTTGAATTTTAAATTCCAAAATGTTGGCCACACATTGGGATAACCGAAACCTTCTATTTGTGTTATAAATATTGTACGAATGGCATTATACAAAGGTTAGACTCTTTAATGAATAAATTATTTTGTGAGATTTTCTCTCAAATTTGGTTCTTTTTAGAACTTTTTCTTTGATACTTCGGGTTCTCAATTGTTTGATAATTGAAGGGTCCAAGTCCGTATTCGAGCAAATTCAAGATAAGGTTCGGTTTCGTTCAACAGATTGTTCGAGTTTTTCCTTGGAGTTTGTTCACCTTTTCCGACTACGAAGAACAGTTTTGATTTAGGTTTGCATAAAAGATTATGCAGGTTCTTTCGAGTTTAACGTTACCAAATTTCCGCTGAATTTTCAGCAACATTTCTGTCATTTTTCGGACACTGAAACAACCATGAACGCCTTTTGAAGCATTCATCCTTTTCATCGTCCAAATCTATCTAGAAATTCCTACACCTTTATTCTATCTTTTTTTGTTTTCTTTTTATTTTCTTTGTTATTTTAACTATCTAAAAACGTCCATTCTTGTGTTTTATTGCAAAGAAATGTTTGCTACGATCCTAGATCCGTTTACGAAGAAGGAGCGTTGTTTCTGAAGCAACATACCCTTTTATCAAAGCCACAATAAGCCTTTTATTCTACTGTCTGCTGGCCTGTTTAAGACCATATAAACTTTTGTTGAGTTTACAGACTAAGACAGGTTGTGCATTAAAACCATGTGGCAAATTCATGTAGACTTCTTCATTTAAAAATCCATGAAGAAAAGCATTGTTAATGTCTAATTGATGTAAGATCTAATTTTGAGAATCTGCAACAACCATTAAGGTTCTAATGGTTGTTATTTTGGCTACTGGACTAAAAGTACTTAGAAAGTCAACACATGATTGCTGAGTGTAACCCTTAGATACTAGCCTAGCTTTGTATCTATCAAAAGAGCCATCAGACTTAAGTTTAACTCTAAAGACCCATTTACAACCAATAGTCTTTTTACCAGGGGGAAGAGGAACTAAATCCCAAGTTTAATTTGTTTCTAAAGCTAAAATTTCTTCATTCATGGCAATCTTCCAACAATCATGCAATATAGCTTGTTTATAAGTCTTTGGTTCAATTAAAGAATCAACAAAAACAATGTAAGATTGATATGAAGAAGAGAGCTTTTGATAAGATAACACCTGATTAATTATGTGAGGTGTTGTTCTTGACTTGGGTAAGGTAACTTGATAATCATTCAGCTTCTGAGGTAACTTGACAGTTCTAGATGGTCTTGTTGTAGAGGGAATCAAACTAGGAGGCTGATCATTATGAGCAATCGAACTAGGTGGAACAGTAGTATGCATAGATGAAGAATTAATACCCTTAGAACATTCATCACTTAAACTGTCAAAATTATTAACAATTAAGCTATTATTTTCAATTTGGTTACCAAAAGTATGTGTAACAAATTCTACTGGGATTATAGTATCTAAAGCAGGATTATTAGCATGATTAGGCAGAATGACATTTTTAGAAATTGAACTAGAATTTTGAAAAGGGAATATATTTTCAGAAAAGTTTACATCTCTAGAAATAAAAATATTTTTAAAATCTAAGTCAAACAATTTGTATCCTTTAGTATTCTTATGGTATCCAAGAAAGATGCATTGTGTTGCCCTCAGATGCAGTTTAGTCTTTGCCTTAGGTAAGACTGATGCATATGCAAGGCATCCAAATATCTTTAAGTTTTCTAAAACAGGTTTACTTTGAAACAAGACTTCATAAGGAATTTTATTATTTAATATAAGAGTAGGTGTAATGTTAATAAAAAAATAGAGTGAAGGATGCAATCAATCCAGAAGAAAAGAGGTAAATTAGCTTGAAAACGTAAGGCTCTGGCAACAGTAAGCAAGTGTTGATGTTTCCTTTCAACTATGTTGTTTTGTTGAGGGGTATGAGTACAAGATGTTTGATGAACAACTCCTTTAGAACTAAAGAAGTTAGACAGATTGAATTCTTTTGCATTATCTGAACGTATGCATTTTATTTGTTTTTGTAGAACTAATGTTTTGATATAATAATTGAAAAATGTTTTGGACTAATTTGAAAAGAATTTAAAACTTGTTTTTAAGTCCAAACAACTTGAATTTATGTTTGAGGTATTTTAAAAGGTTTTTGGCAAAGATTTTTCATGTTTTTAATAGCCAAACTTGTGTTTTCACGTTACCCGTATCGATACGGTTGTACCCGTACCGATACCTTTTTGCCCCAGTTTGGCCACTGTCAAAACCCGTATCGATACAGGCCTTTGCCGTTTCGATATGGATCGGGATCGTTTCGATACGTCAGGTAAGCGTACCGATCCCCTTTCAACCAACCCCAACGGCTATTTCCCAACGGCCATTTAAATGTGAACTCGTACCGATACGCCCTCAAGCGTATCGATACGCCTTGGCTGGCAAGAGCTCAACGACTAGTTCCTATGAAGGTCGTACCGATACGGTTCCACGCGTATCGATACGGATAGCTGCAGAACAGCATTTATGAAGGGAAATAAAGTCTTCAACGACTCCAATTTGATCCCAACGACTAGTAACGGCTACAAACTCAATTGGGAGTATAAAAGGGACCTCCAAGCATCAAGAGAAGGCTAATGCTCATATTGTCAAACAACAAATGATCAAATATTTTCTTAGTGCTTAAATTGTCAATTCTTGTATAGACAAACACTAGTGAGCCAAAATTGTCAAATTTGCTCAAGTGTTTTAGGTTTTGGGTGAGTGCTTAATTGTGCAAACAAACACATATTAGAGGGTTTTAAGTTTGCTTTTATTGTCTCTTTGTAAAGAGGGTTTTGATCAAGGCTTTGGGTAGAAGCTTGATCGGTTGTAAGGGTTTCCTCCTAATCCTAGAAAAGGGGACAAATCAATAGTGGATTGATTGAGAAATCCTTAGTGGGGAGCTAAAGTAGTGGATGTAGACCTTGGTTAGAAGGTTGAACCGCTATAAATCATTGTGTCTTTTTACATTCTAGCTTCCACAACCCTTCCACCCAAAAATCCATCTCTCCACCACTTGGTGAGCTAAATTGGTTGATCAAATCGAGCCCCACACAACTCAACAATTAGTATCAGAGCTTGGCTCAATCGAAGGGGATTCACATCCTATTGAGAAGATCCGGCAAGCTCGATCACTTTTACATCAACCGGCTCAATGACACTTTCAATCGACAAACCGCCTTTCTTTGACGGAACTCACTATGCCCATTGGAAGACAAAGATGAAGTTCTTCATCAAATCAAGAGATTACAAGCTATGGGATGTAGTTGAAGATGGTACATTCGTGCCTCAAAGAAGTAAAGCGGAGTGGAGTGCCGACGATCGCAAGAAGATGGAGCTAAATTGCAAAGCCTTGCACATTCTATTTTGTGCATTTGGTCCATCCATCTATGAGAAGATGTCTTCTTGTGAGAGTGCCAAGGAGGTTTGGGACAAGCTTGAAGTCACATACGAGGGGACAAATGAAGTCAAGGAGACCAAGATTGGGCTCCTAACCTTGGAGTATGAGAACTTCAAAATGGATCCGGAAGAGAACATTGAGAAGATGTTCGATAGGTTCTCCACCATCACCAATGGTCTCAAAGGGTATGGAGAAGCCATTCCGGAAGAAAAGCTTGTTCGGAAGCTCATCTACTCACTTCCCGAGTCTTGGGACTCAAAGAGGACCGCCATCATCGAAGCCAAAAATTTGAAGACCTTGAAGCTTGATGAACTCATGGGGTCACTCCTTACTCATCAAATCATGAAGAAGAACAAAGAGGATGAGAAGAAGAAGGAAGAAATTAGAGCTATGGGAGAGAAGAAAATCAAAGGGCTTGGCATCAATGCAAGTGCCATGGCTCTCAAATCCTCCACTTGCCATCATGTCTACTCAAGTGAAGAGAAGGATGAAGATGAAGAGATAGTTCATCTCTTCAAGAAGTGTGCCTCGTTTATGAAGAAAGCCTTGAGAGAGCTTGAACGAGAACCTAAAAGAAAGGAGAGGGCAAACACTTCAAGCCATAAGAAGAAGGCACATGTGGCTACTTGGAGTGATGAGGACTCCACCGACGATGAACAAGCCAACCTTTGCCTTATGGCCATCGAAGAAGATTCAAGGGTAACTTCTAATTCATCTACTTCATGTTCTTATTCTTTTGATGAATTACAAGATGCCTATGATGATTTGGTTTTAGATTTTAAAAGCCACATTTTGAAAAACAATAAATTGATTTCAAAGTTAAAAATTCAAAATGATTTGCTTTCTAAAACCAAACTTGAACTTGAAGCAAAACTTGAAGAGTTTGAATTAAAATGTTTTGATTTACAAAAATTGCTTCAAAATGTTCAAGAAGAAAAAGATTTGATTTCAAAAGAGCTTGAAAAGAAAAACAATTTTGGAAAATCAAATTTTTATGTTAGACAATCTAGTGCCCCTAGATTTATTAAAGGAAAATGTTTTAGAAGTATTTGGGTCCCAAAAGAACTTAGTACTTCAATTAAAAAGGATGACACTGAAATATGGATTCCTAAGGGGACTAAAATTTGTGCTACTAACGTTAATGGATCCAAAGCAATTTGGATACCAAAAATTACTTGATTTTCTATTGTTAGGTGTGATGGAGATGTTCAACAAGTCAAACATTGAGGGGGAGCTCCATGCACACAAGGAAGAACACTTGAAGAAGGAAGGCTTCACATCCTCCCTTGGGTTCAAGTGTTGGTAAAATCTAGTTGTTTTAGCATTTATTTCTTTTATTTTTAGTTTATTCAACTAGATGATCATATATGTTGGACTAACATTTTTTATGATGCTTTGAGTAAGGGGGAGCCATTTTTAAACCAAATTCTTATTTTTGTCAAAGTTTTTACCTCTATTGTTATTTTGAACTTAATATTTTAAATTCTTTTTGATATAACAAAAAGGGGGAGAAATGGTTTGAAAAATTGAATTTTCAAATGAATAAGGGGGAGCTTTATTTGATTTCATATCTTTAATCTCTTATTCACATTTTTAAAGATAAAGGGGGAGAATACCAAACAATTTTTCAAGTGAGTTTTATTATATCAAAAAGGGGGAGATTGTAGAACTAATGTTTTGATATAATAATTGAAAAATGTTTTGGACTAATTTGAAAAGAATTTAAAACTTGTTTTTAAGTCCAAACAACTTGAATTTATGTTTGAGGTATTTTAAAAGGTTTTTGGCAAAGATTTTTCATGTTTTTAATAGCCAAACTTGTGTTTTCACGTTACCCGTATCGATACGGTTGTACCCGTACCGATACCTTTTTGCCCCAGTTTGGCCACTGTCAAAACCCGTATCGATATAAGCCTTTGTCGTTTCGATACGGATCGGGATCGTTTCGATATGCCAGGTAAGCGTACCGATCCCCTTTCAACCAACCCCAACGGCTATTTCCCAACGTCCATTCAAATGTGAACCCGTACCGATACGCCCTCAAGCGTATCGATACGCCTTGGCTGGCAAGAGCTCAACGGCTAGTTCCTATGAAGACCGTACCGATACAGTTATCGATACGGATAGCTGCAGAACAGCATTTATGAAGGGAAATAAAGTCTTCAACGGCTCCAATTTGATCCCAACGGCTAGTAACGGCTACAAACTCAATTGGGAGTATAAAAGGGACCTCCAAGCATCAAGAGAAGGTTAATGCTCATATTGTCAAACAACAAATGATCAAATATTGTCTTAGTGCTTAAATTGTCAATTCTTGTATAGACAAACACTAGTGAGCCAAAATTGTCAAATTTGCTCAAGTGTTTTAGGTTTTGGGTGAGCGCTTAATTGTGCAAACAAACACCTATTAGAGGGTTTTAAGTTTGCTTTTATTGTCTCTTTGTAAAGAGGGTTTTGATCAAGGCTTTGGGTAGAAGCTTGATCGGTTGTAAGGGTTTCCTCCTAATCCTAGAAAAGGGGACGAATCAATAGTGGATTGATTGAGAAATCCTTAGTGGGGAGCTAAGGTAGTGGATGTAGACCTTGGTTAGAAGGTTGAACCACTATAAATCATTGTGTCTTTTTACATTCTAGCTTCCACAACCCTTCCACCCAAAAATCCATCTCTCCACCACTTGGTGAGCTAAATTGGTTGATCGAATCGAGCCCCACACAACTCAACAGTTTTGAAAACTGAGTTTGAACAAAATTAAAAAAATTTATAAGGAGATCCTTAACATCATATTTGTACTGCATAGGAAATATCTAGACAAACCTATTTCTATCATCCACAATAGTAAGAAAGTACTTATGTCCATAAATGCTCTCAATTGGGAAAGGTCCCCATACATCAATGTGAACAAGATCAAAGATTGATTTAGAAACAGAAACACTAGAAGGAAAGGGTAATTTCTTATGTTTAGCTAAACTGCACACATCACAAGAAGAATTAGAAGCAAGAGCCAAAGGGATTTTATTGTAAAGCTCAGCAAATTGTTTCATTCTAGGACCTGAAGGGTGTCCTAATCTAGCATGCCAGGTCTGAAAAGAATTAAAAGAAACAGAACTAGAACAAACAGAACTAGAAGGAAAGGAACTAGAAGAAACAGAGGTGTCAACATTACATACAATAAAGACCAAATTGTTATTTAATTCTGAATCTTCAAGCTGATACAAGTCATGATATCTTTTAGCTATACCAATCGTCCTCCAATGAGTGACATCTTGTATGTAACAACAATCGTGAGAAAAAAAATTAGAGATATAGTATTATCTTGAGTTAAAAGGGGTACAGAAATCAAATCGAAGCCAAAGAAAAGAATGTGAAGAACATTGAACAATATTAAACCATTCGAAAGTTGCACAGTACCAATGTACAAAACTTTAACCAATTGTCCATTCGGAAGTTTAACGTATTTATTAGTAGCAACATAATATTCTTTAAAAAAATTCAAGGAGTTCACAATGTGATTAGTAGTACCAGAGTCAATTATCCACATAATATCACCAGAACTAAATTGGAACAAGAAAAAATAATACCTTGTTCTTCATTTGGTACAGAGACAAAATTAGAGGAAAGAGCATTGACAGTGGAAATGGGATTCTGAGCAGAAACAGAATTCTGAATAGGGACATGGTTCTTTTCTTGCAAAAGGTTCAATAGACCAGCATATTGCTTCTTGGTGAAAGTGACGGAAGTAACTTCTTCTTTAAAACCAGAGTTTTCACCAAAATTAAGATTCTCAACCAGATTAGATTTGGACTGATACCTATACTTATAACCAGGGGGATAACCATGCTTTTTGTAGCACTTTTCAATAGAGTGCCCAAACAACCCACAGTAAGTACATAAAGGCCTTCGATTAATACTGTTCCCAATAAATTTCCCAGATCCCATATTGTCGAACCTAGTGGCACTACGTTCTTCCTTCTTAGCATTATATCTATCAACAAGCAGTATGTTGGAATCACTAAGAACAACAGTGGAATTGACAGTACGCTCATGTTGAACAACAATAGAAAAAATTTCATTAATGGGTGGAAGGGGTTTTGTCATAAGGATCTAAGATTTTGGAATAGAGAATTTATCATTCAGTCCTCTAAGAAAACGTAAAATAAACTCTTATTTTCGATATTGAACAACAAGACACGAACAAGAAGATAAAGGACGAAGATTACAAATCTCGTCCCAAATTACTTTCAATTGGGTATGGAAAGTGGTAACAGAAAGATTACCTTATTGAAGATTATAGAAATCTTGGAGCAAGTCAGAGACCCGTAACAAATCACCTTGATTGAATTTATCGAAGAGGTCAGCCCAAAGTTCGTAGGTTGTATCAATCCAGATCACCCCTTGCGCAATTTCTAAAGCAATGACCCGCTGCAACCAAGACAACACTAGGTTGTTGCACTTCACCTAGGACTGATAACGCACGTTATTTTCTTTAACTTCTTTGATTGTCCCGTCAATAAACTGAAATTTGTTTTTCGAAATCAATGACATTCGCATTGATCTTGCCCAGGCATGATAATTACTGCCATTAAGAAGGGCAGAGGTGAGAACGAGCGATGAGTTTTCATTCGGATGGATATAAAACGGATCGAAAGTATCATCGCTGAGAAAAATGCGATGAGAAGGAAGGGATTCAGAATAGTGGGAAGCGGCTGAGTCAACTGATACCATGTTAGATTTCGGTTTAGACGATTGAAGAAGAAGAAGGTGAGAAATCGCAGAAATGAAATTAGAGATTTGATGAAGGTTGAATCGAGAGAAAAGAGGAATTTTATTTTTATTATTGTTATCATAATTATGTACAAAGAATAACCATACGTGATGTTTTATACAAGAAAAAAAGGGACTTCTTTAACCTCCTAAATAAAAGCTAACAAACTCTTAACTAATATACTCTAATAATATAACCGAACATGTTCTATTAAATGAACATATTTGTGAACTCTAAACAAACAAACACAAATATTTTTAAAAATATACAAATAAACATGACCGAACATGAACCAAGCATGACGATATCAGATCTAATTTCCATGTACCGTCGTTTTCAGCGCCCATATTATCACCTTATACAGTAGAATTAGCCCATAATATCCGCAGACAAGCGGATGAGATCACCTCATAATACAATCATATTATATTCAAAATTATACTATCCTTTTCTGGTCGTGTACTAAAAAACTATCAAATAAAGTCAAAAAGTTGATCCAATTCATGCATAAAGTACTATAAAATTAGCAAATGGGTTCTTATTTTTCATCGATTCCGAGAAGAAACACTGGTCCTTTTCCAGCCACGAAAACCATTATCAAAACCCTGGCAAAGTATTTCTACATGCTTTTGGAGCACTTAATGGCCACTTTGTCTGCTAATTAAACAATAAGCATCTTAGCTTTATATTCATTTCTCTTAAATATTTATTGTTTGAATACGCATATGCATATATTTATCGAATAAATCATGTTTATCTCATATTTTCATTGATCAAATTCGATGAACAATATTCTTTGGCGCACCGACAAAAGTTGTAATTGATTAAAAGTATATGCAAGTTGCATATACCATAATTAAAGTATATACGTAATTATGCCAGTATACAAGTTGCATGTGCAAGTTTCGAGAGAAAATATTAGACGAAGACCAAAGTCCATTTTGGCATATGGAAAAATTAAAAGTATGAATATAATATTAACCCTCTTTCTATTTTTTTAATTACCAAGTGGGTCATTATAAGTAGCTTTGCTTCCATTCACATCCCCAAGCAACTCAAAGCTTTTCAATTTTCCTCCACCATGCTGCCACCGATCTATCTCTTCTTGTTTACCATCTTTTCCGTCGCTAAAGCCACGGTTCCACCTTCGGAGACATTTCAATACGTCAATGAAGGAGAACTGGGACCTTATATCATCGAGTACGACGGGAACTATCGAGTTCTAGATCCTTTCGCAGCCCCATTCCAGCTCTGTTTCTACAACACCACCCCGAATGCATACACCCTAGCGTTGCGTATGGGGCTGACGAAATCCGAATCGTTGTTCCGGTGGGTTTGGGAAGCGAACCGTGGGAATCCGGTTAAGGAAAACGCTACGTTGACGTTCGGACGTGACGGAAACCTTGTCTTGGCTGACGTGGATGGTCGGATCGCTTGGCAGACGAATACAGCTAACAAAGGTGTGACGGGGTTCAAGCTGCTCCCCAATGGGAACATGGTGCTGCATGATGCCAAAGGTAATTTTGTTTGGCAAAGTTTTGATTATCCTACCGATACCCTCTTAGCCGGACAGTCCCTCCGGTTCGGTGGTGCAACCAAGCTCGTGAGTCGAGCCTCTGCTCTCAACAACTCGGACGGTGCTTATAGCCTGGTCATGGAATCCAAATCCTTGGTTTTGTATTACAAGTCCCCGAATACGCCAAAGCCGATTCTTTATTTCAATCCTGAATTTTGGGTGAATGTCAGAAAAGGTCCTTTAGAATATGTTAAGTTCGATTCCACTCCTGAAAACGACGAGGGTACTGCCTATGGGCTAAATCTAGAGTACCATTCTAATTCCTCGTATGGAGGGACTATGAGGATCGGAAGGCCGAACTACAACAGCACGTTATCGTTTCTTCGACTCGAAATGGATGGAAATATTAAAGTATACACATACTATGACCCTGTATTCGACGGTGCATGGGAAGAAACCTTCACTCTTTTCAATAGAAATCCGACTTGGGACGATGAATGCCAATTGCCGGAACGATGTGGGAAGTTCGGGCTTTGCGAGGACAGTCAATGCGTGGCTTGCCCGTCGCCGAACGGGCTGATGGGTTGGAGTAAAGATTGCGATGTCAAGAAGGTACCGAGTTGCAATGAGAAGGATTTTTATTATTACAAGCTTCAAGGGGTTGATCATTTCATGACTCGTTACACCAGAGGGAATGCCATAAAAGAAGATGAATGTGGGAAGAAATGTAGCAAGGATTGCAAGTGCTTGGGTTACTTTTACCACCACCAAAGTTCAAGGTGCTGGGTGGCTTATGATCTTAAAACCCTTACTAGAGTTGCAAATTCAACCCATGTGGCTTACATCAAGGCCCCAAAGTAGTGATGAGCTTGGCTTAATTTCCCTTGTTTTTAATTTTAGCAATTTCCAATGCGGCTTTGTGTTTCTCCTTGTTTTTCTTTTATCCAACAAGATCAAGTAAAAATTATGTTAGAGCGTGTTTCCCATTTTTATCAATGGTTTTAATATGAAAAAAAGAAAAGAAATTGTTGAAATTTGAGAGCGAAAAATTATAAATCTCGAATATAAATTAAGGGATAGAAATTTACTTTAAAAAAGTGGGTTTAGGATTTACGGTTAGGGCCTGTTGTTAAGATTTAGGGAATTAGGGGTATGTTGTATTTTTTAGGGTGTGAGATTTAAGTTTTAGGATGTGGAAATTAAGGTTATGGTTTAGAATTTAATTTTTAAGTATTTTTTTAGTGTGAGGCATAGAAGGGGGCATGGTTAGGGGCAGAGTATTTTTGTTTTATATTAAGGGGATAAAAATCTTCTGCCCCTTTTCAGTGCCCTTTTTATGCTTCAACATTAAAAAATATTAAAAATTTAAATTTTAATCTCTAACCTTAAATTTTAAATCCTAATCTCTACATTTTATACCCTGAAATTCCTAAACGCCAACCACAAACCCTAATCTTAAACCATAAACCTAATTTTTAGTGTAGGGCCATACATAGAAGAATCGAAAAGGGATATATGATTTCTATTCTAAATTAAGGATGTAATGATGGGATTAGGTGTGGAAATTGGGCGGGGAATGCCCGAAAACCGTGGGGATCAGAATCGACAGGGATGGAGAATAACCGAAATCTTCACCCACGGGGACGGGATGAGGGAAGTTTATTCACCGAAACTCAAATGGGGACGGGGACGGGGACGGGGATTGCCATATCTGAACCGTGGGGAAAACCGAACCGTAACCGTATAAATAATCGTGGGAATTCTCGAAAAGTATCCGCAAGGATCTCGATATTTTACAAGATTTTTAAATATATATGTAATTAACTCTCATTTATCTGTACATATGTATATCTTTCTATCTTATTATCAATGTTTCAATCCATCAAGATATTTGTGCATTTTATTTAAATCTTATTAAGTTTGGGTGACCTCTATAGTAATTTACATTTTTTGTTAATTAAGAGAATATAATCTATTTATCTTTCAATTTATCTTATTCCCCTTCGATCACATTTTTAAAGTGTATTGAATATATGACTTGTAAATTAAATTTGACAATATATTTTCGTTAGTAAAATAGTAAATTTTGTTTCATTTTGTTGGGGACAGAGATTCTCTGAAAATCGTGGGGATCTGATGGGTATGGGGACGGAACGAAAAAATCCCCGAAGCAAGTAATGAGGATTACCCGAAATCGCCCCGTAAGTATTAAGGATAGAGCGAGTAATACAAAACTGTCACTGCACCGCCCGATTCCGATGGATGTTGGGGTGTGATTCCACTCTTGAAAATTTTAATTTTTTATATAACTTATCTATTTTATGAATTGAAATCATTTGTTTTTTTAGTTTCTCTATTCCTACAGTAAAAAAATTAGGGTTAAAGTTTAGGGTTAGAATTTATGATGAGGGTTTAAGGAAGTAGGGTATATTATATTTTTCAGGATTTATAGTTTAAGATTTAAAATTTAAGATTTACATGTTAAAATTTAATTTTTAGTGTTGAACATATAAATGAAAAAAAAAAAGCATGCGATCTTTGTTCATATAAAAAAAATCATAGAACAGATAAAAATATGAAATGAAAATATTATATGACAACTGAAAATCGCAAAATCAAGCTTAAATATAAAAAAAATCTTCCTATTGATTCAAATTAATCCAAATTACAGATATCATGTTCGGACTCGAGTTTTAACATGTCCAAAAGTGAGCCGGCTTTTCATGCAATTCAGAGGCCAAATGTTTCTTAGTTATTAAATAATTACGAAATGACCCAACTTGTTTAAAGTTTCAGATAATTGTGGTCCCAACTCCCAACTAAAAGAGAAAAGAAGCCACCATTGCTTGTTAAAAATCCTTTTAATTATGTTCGAGAAAATTGTTCTTAATCTTTTTATCCATGTGAAGTTTGTCGCATTTTTTAATCCAATAAAATTAAGTGAAATATAATTACGTGTCCATTTTTATTTTTATTAATGATATTGATTAGAGGTGTTTAAAATCTAATGCCTCTAACTTAAAATTAGGTCCCAAAGCCTAACATTTGAATATGTTTTTCTTTTTTTAAAATGTCATGAATCCGTGCATGCAATTGAGATGTCATCGTCGTTCGCTGGGGCCTAAATTTCAGTCACTCGTCCCGTTATATGGCCTCAAATTCAAGCACTTATCATGCTAATATGTGCATGCTTGACCATTTTCGTTAAAAAATAAAAAAGAATTTTTCGATTAGTTCAAGTGATAAGTAATTTGGTATCTTTTAAGCACGTCTTAAGTTTGAGGCGTTGTGTATGTAAAAAAAATTCGTAAGAGATTCACTCACGAAAACCAGGTGTGCCACACGGGTCTGTCTAGATTAATTAGTAGACATATTTTTATATTAATCTTTTATTTTTATATAATATACTAAATTGGAAACAATTACGTTGAAATACAAAATATATACAATTTCAAAAGGATATCATTAGTAGCATGTAGGGATGAAAATTAGGTGGGGAATATCTAAAATTCTCGAGGATCCGAAGCGACAAGGATGATAAATAACCAAAATTTTTACCCATGGGAACGAGGATGGAGGAAGTTTTATCACTGAAGTTCAAATGAGGATGGGGATGTGAACAATGATTGCTATATCTGACCCGTGGGGATAACCGAACCGTATTTTGCAAGATTTTTCAAAAATATATATTTATTTATCTATATACACCTAATACATATCTTAATAAAAAAATTAACTATATTATTATCACTCTAACTTTCTCTCAAACATAGTCACACTCAAGATTCTCAACATGTTTATATCTTAGTTTTTTGGATAAGAATTCCCCCCGAAGGCTATAGGGATCCAAAAATGGTATGTGAACGAACCTTGAACCATTTAATAGGATTTCTCAAAACTGTAACCACAATTGTTGGAGACAGAATGAGCAACGCAAACCGTTTCCGTACACCCAATTCCACCCCTAATCATTAAATTAAAACTCAATTAGCAATTAACATTTTAGTTTTAAAATTTATCTTATTTACTTCTTTTAGGACATTATAAATTCTAAGAATAAAAACAACGACAAATAAATGAATAATTCCTTATTTAAATTAAGAAAAAGAATATTCCTAGAAAACAAAACAATTATTTTATTGTTTGATTGTTCTTCAACTTAAATTTAAGGTTTAAATAAAAAAGTAAGAGCCTAAATTACATCTCTTTTGAACTTTAGATATTTATTTTTTTGCTAAGAAGGGTGCTTAAAATTTACAATGTTACAATTTTAGTTGTACAATAGTTAACTACGGTTAAAAAATTCGTTAACCAATCAATTTAGACACGTGACAATAATTTGAATTTTTAATTTATGAAGAAAAAAAACTATTTTTAAAATTTTCAAAAAAATCCTAAATTTTTTTAGTTTTTACAAAATAATCTCAAATTTCCTAATTTTTCTCAAACCCAAACCCCCAAATTGCTACTGTTTCCGCCGCCGATCACCACCCTTGAGCATACCCTTTTTATTGTCGGACCTAGTCGGTCGTTTTCTCATTATGACGTCGTCGAAAACAACAAACCACATTTGACGTTCGACTGGCACACCATTTGTCGTTTCCGACGACACCGTGATGATGGAAATAGCCGACTAAGTCAGGTGACCAAAAAATATTTTCAGGGATGACGATCGGTGGTGGAAGCGGCGACGATTTGAGGGTTTGAGTTTGAAAATTTTAAGGTTTTGGGATTGTTTTGTAAAAATTAAAAAAATCAGGATTTTCTAAAAAAATAAAAATTTTGTGTAGAAAATTGTTTTAAATTTTTATTTTGAAAAATTAAAATAAAATAAACATGCTAAGTGTCATGTTTTGATTGGTTAACATGTTTTTTAACGGTAATTAATTACCATACACTTAAAATTGTAAGGTATAAACTTCATGTACTTATTTTTAGCAAAAAAATACTTAGACAACTAAAATTCAAAAGAAATATAGTTTGAACACTTATTTTTTTGCTTAAACTTAAACTTTAATTTCTTCACTATAATTTGTTTATTATTTTTTTCATCTATAAATAATCGTCTACTTCGTTCATAGTTCTCGTAAGTTATATATTCCCTATAGTTTGGGCACATAATCCGTTGCGCACAAAAAATTGTCACCAATCATGTGTTGTATGAAACCAAGACATATGTTAATCAATGATTATATATAAAAAATTATATTTCTATAGATCTTTAAAATTTAAAATAACTAAATAAATAAAGTTATACAAACAAGGTGAATCAAATAAGAAAATAATGACGAAAATCATAAAAGAATATGACTTACTCACTAGCAAATAAGTGACTAGGAGATATAGCATTGAGTACACAACTTTCATAGCACATGAAGCATGTATTAAACAAGAACAAATAGTGTTAGAAAGAAGAAAAAAATTGTTACGATGATGACACAATCTAAGTATTAAGTTGATAGCTAAATTATCAATTGTAAACTTTTCTTCTTTGTTCTTTAATCAAAATTTTGTTTCATCTAAAATTACTTTATTTTTCTGATAAGGCCATTGCTTGTCATGCCTAGAAGTTAAGTTTAAGCATTAAAAGAAAAGAAACATCATATTTGTAACAAAATTCAGGAAGGAAAAGAACGTGTATAAGTTGGGGTGTCTTCGAAATTTAAGCATCCCCTCGTGAACAACCACAAGTGCCATGTTTTTCTGCTCGGAAGTTTAATTCCTACACCGATGATTATGTATCGATCAATAATCCAAGAACATGTTGAATTGCAGTAGGTGTTACAGAATATTACGATGAAATGAAATTGAGAAGCAGCATATTATGTGTATGTATATTTATATATATACTCACAAATTTCATGTCTGTATTTGTGCACTAAAATAAGAAGCATTAGTAAGAGATTTTAAGTGGTGTGCAGCATGGATGGTCATCTATGTTGTCAAAGATTCAATACTTACTGCAATAAGTCAAAGCAAAGCCTTGAACGTGAAGACGAGAGCAAAAGGGAAAGGTAAAAAACCACAAAAGAGCACGTAAACAATGGTGACACTGATAGATCAAGAAGACTAAGGGTTGTGGGTTGTCGCCTTGTCGATGGAGGAATGATAAAAATAAAATATTCAGAAACGACTGAAAAGTGAAGAAAGTTGTCTTTTACTTTTAGTTTTAGGGTTTTTACTTTTGTATTTATATTTTTCTTATAATATAAATGGATCAAATGAATGGGGTTTAAAGTTTAAAAAGGGTTTAATTTGAAATAATTTTTTATTCAGTTTGATTTTGAACAAATGGGTTCCATGTGGAAAACTGAATCCGAACCGAATTGTGAGAACTGGATGTTCAAACCAACCCAAAAACCGAACCGCAAAATATAAAAAAGAACCGAACCGTATAGTATGGTTCGTGTCGATTTTTTAGTTTTCTCGGGTTCGTTGCTCAGCCCTAATCATAGGCTTCTTGTAACTCATCAAAAGAGTAAGAATTTGAACTAGATGAGTTAGAAGGTACCATTGAGTCTTCTTCAATGGCCATAAGGCAAAGGTTGGCTTGCTCATTGCCGATGGAGTCTTCATTACTCCGAGTAGCCACATAAGCCTTCTTCTTATGGTTTGAAAAGCTTACCATCTTCTTCTTTTTCGATTCATGCTTGGATTCTTCTATTTTGCTCTTCATTAATCGGGCACATTTCTTGAAGAGATATGCTATCTCTTCTTCTTCACTATCCTCTTCACTAGAATCTACATGTAGGCATGTGGAGGAATTGAGAGCAACGACATTCGTGTTAATGCCTAGCTCCATGATTTTCTTCTTCCTCGTCTTCTTTATCTCTTCCTTCTTTTTCTCCTCTTCTTTTTCTTTCTTCATTATTTCATGAGTGAGAAGAGACCTCAAGAGTTCATCTAGCTTTAAAAGTCTTGAGATTCTTGGCTTCGATGATGGCGGTCTTCTTTGAGTCTCATGACTTGGGAAGAGAATAGAGAAGCTTTCGGACAAGCTTGTCTTTCAGAATGATTTCTTCATAGATTTTGAGTCCATTTGTGATGGTGAAAGAATCTATCGAATATCTTTTTGATGTCTTCATCTGGATCCATCTTGAAGTTCTCATACTCGAGGTTGAGATGACCGATCTTGGTCTCTTTTACTTCGTATGTGACTTCAAGTTTGTCTCGTACCTCCTTGGCATCTTCACAAGAAGATATCTTCTCATAGATGTTGAGGTTAAATGCACAAAAGAGAATGTGCAAAGCCTTACAATTTAGCTCTATCTTCTTGCGATCGCCCGCATTCCATTCCACCTTGCATCTTTGTAGCACGTACAGACCATCTTCACCAACGTCCAAAAGCTTGTAATCTTTGGTCTTGATGAAGAACATCATTCTTGTCTTCTAATAAGTATAGTTGGTCCCGTCAAAGAAAAGTGGCTTGTCAATGGATTGCGCCATTCAACCGGTTGATTGAATTGATGTATCAAGCTTCCCGAATCGTCTCAATAGGATGTTAATCCTCTTCAATTGATCCTCGCTCTGATACCAATTGTTGGGCTCGATGATCACTCAACCGTTGCTTGCCAAGTTGTGGAGAAGTTTGTGTTTTGGGTGTTTTTAGTGGAAGCAAAGAGATAAACAAAAGACACAAGGATTTATAGTGGTTCGGCCTTCTAACAAGCACCTACATCTACTACCTTAGCCCCCACTAAGGATTTTCAATCAATATCCACTAGATATTCTTTCCCTTTTACCAATTTAGGAGGCAATCGTTACAATCCTAGACTCAACCTAAGTCTAGCAACCAAAGCTCACAAACTGAGCTTTGGGAACACTCTCTAACAAGAGAAAATCTAGCAAACTTGAAAACCCTCACAAGGTGGATAGTTTGCACTATTTAGTTGACTCACTCAAACCTAAACACTTGAGCAAATACGACAATTTAGGCTCACAAGTGTTGTTTATACAAAGAATGTATATTAAGGCACTAAGACAAATCTTTGATCATATTGTTGTTGACAATTGAAGCACTAGTCTTCCATGGATGCTTGGAGGTCCCTTTTATACTCCTAATTGAGCTTCTAGCCGTTGTAGACCGTTGAGATTGAATTGGAGCCGTTAGAGTGCATTTTTTCAGCATTTATTACTGTTCTAAAGCTTAGCGTATCGATACTCGAATGATCGTATCGATACGGTCCTTGTCAGGAACTAGCCGTTGAGCTCTTTCAGCTAATGCGTATCGATACGCTTATGAGCGTATTGCTACGGTCTGTATTTTAAATAGTCTTTGAAAAAATGATCGTTGGGAGCAGTTAAAGCGTATCGATACGCGATACAACCGTATCGGTACGCGAACTAGCCATTGGGGAGTTTTAAAGCACTCCGTATCGATATGACAAAAGCGTATCATTACGGTTTTGGCTACTAAAATTTTTCTATAGCTGAAACCCTAAAGCGTATCGATACAATATATACTGTATCGGTACAGTGACATTAAAATCATAGGTTTGGCTACTTTAAAACATTTTAAGTTATTCCAAAGCCTTGTAAAAACCCTTAAACATATTTTCAAGTTGTTTGGACTTACAAAACATTTTGAAATCTTTTTCAATTTAGTCCAAACCAATTTTTTAATTATTATATCAAAACATATATCTTAACAGTTTATTTCGGTATGGATCATTCGGATTATATTGAGTCAAATATTTTGTCTGATGCCATTAATAGTTAAATGAAATCATCTTTAATTCCAAAAAAAGTTAATACTTAAGTGACCAAATTGAAGCAAAATACCAAATTTAATGATAATATTAAAGCAACTGAAAGTTTAATTGTCAAATTGAATATTTAACTAAAATTTAGTGACCATTTGTAAACTTTGCCCTTTATATAATAGGGTAAACTACTTCATTGACCACCATACTATTGGAAAAGTTGCAATTTGACTACATTACTTTTTTTCGAAGCAATTTTACCATCATACTATTAAATTTGACTCAATGTGACCACCAGACGTTAAGACCTAACGGAGGGAGTGGCGTGACAGTTAATAAAATTTTGGACAATTTCACATTTAGTCCTCGTTACTTATACACTCTTTCAATTTGGTCTTAATTTTAATTTAATAAAATAATTTAATTAAATGGTGACATGTGTCACCAGATGATTGGAGGAAGAAAAATAAAGTAAGAAGCATCTTGCCTCCAACAGGATTCAAACCAAGACATTTGGGTTGAAGGTGTTGCGCACAAACCACTAGGCCAACACCATACTTGTGATATAATGTACAAAGTCTAATATATATCTTAGTTTGTTGCTCATGCCATGAAAAAATAAATATGGATTAAGAAGACTCGAACATGACACTTTTGGGATGCATACAAATATTTAAACCACTGAAATAGATCTAATAATTAAATTATTAATCATTTTATTTTTTATTAATTTTTAATTAAATTATTATATTAAAAATAAAAATTTTAAAATTATATTAAAAATTTATTTAATGAATCTAAACTCACGAACATAATTTAAAATTTAAAATTTTTTATTTTAATATTAAATTAAAAATTACTTAACGAATCTAAACTCACGAGTTTAAAATTAAAAGTTAATAAAAATTTAAAAGTTATATCAATTCATTTAAATTATGTTTGCGAGTTTAGATTCGTTAAATAAATTTTTAACATATTTTTTAAATTTTGATTTTTAATATAATAATTTAATTAGAAATTAATAAAAAAATTAAAATAATTAATAATTAAATTATTAGATCTATTTAAGTGGTTTAAATATTTTTTGCATCCTAAAAATGTTATGTTCGAGTCTTCTTAATTCATATTTATTTATTTTTCATGGCATGAGCAACAAATTAAGATATATATTATATTTTGTACATTGTATCACAAGCATGGTGTTGGCCTAGTGCTTTGCGCCAACACCCTCAACCCAAATATCTTGGGTTTGAATCTTGTTGGAGGCAAGATGCTTCTTGCTTTATTTTTCTCCTACAATCATTTGGTGACACATGTCACTAGATTAGAGGAAGAAAAATAAAATTATTAAATCAAACATAAATAATTTAAATCCTCCAATAAGGTGGTGACACGTGTCACCACTTAACTAAATAATTAAATTAAAATTATGACCAAATTGAAAGAGTGTATAAGTAACGAGGACCAAATGTGTAATTATCCAAAATTTTATTAACTGCCACGTCACTCCCTCTGTTAGGTTTTAACGGCTGGTGTTTACATTGAGTCCAATTTAATCACAACTTTTCCAATAATATGGTGGTCAATGAAGTAGTTTACCATATATAATAAAGTCGTAGCATTCCCCTCAAACCCTAAAAAACACTCGAAACGATTCATAAACATTTTTTTCTCTGATCAACAACCATGAAATTTTCTATGTTTATTCATTTTCTCGCAACCATAGCTATATGCTCGCTCCCTTTTTTTAAACGAAAATCTAAATCCGCTCCACCACTTGGAAACGAAGAGATTCGTAACGGCAATGGCGCCGTCATTGCAGAAAACAACGGGAATGTTAATGGCGGCGGCGTTGCAGAAAACAGTTGGAATGTTAATGGCAGCGGCGTTGCAGAAGACACCGATAATGTTAACGTCGTTCCAACGAGTCTTTTCAACTCGAATCTTGAAGCACATCGTACTGGATCTGGACGCCGATCAACATTGATCGAGCACCAGGCGGTCGAACACCAGCACCACAATCATCGGTGGTCAACCTCACCTTAAGTATGTACTATTAGGTTTTATAATTCACTTATTTTCCATTAAATTCAATATCGCAATAGTTATATATTTTTTATCTTTCAGTGAGTCAATCAATTAAAGAATATAGGGAGCTCGAACTCAACATGCAATTATCTATGAAAGACTGGATCCAAGTATTAGTAGGTGTACTCACTTTCTTTTGCGGCACTTATGCTGCTCATTGGTTCCTAGGAATGTGCCAGAAAACAGGATCTTATACCATCTTCGTCCGAGCTGTTTTTGGTATTTGTTTGGTTGTGATCGCATTATTTGTTTAGCTTCAACTGGAAGAAAGTCGTCTTAATCTAAATCTTTGCAAATATACGGTTGATCTCCTAGTAAAGGAATTGCCGAATCCGAATGTGACGGAATTGTCGAATGATGAAATTTCTGCATTAATTCACTCTATTAGATCCCATTCCATGTTATTTCATCGAATGGGTCGATATCTTATTTGGTCAATTCTAGGTTTTTTATTTTCTCGTGGCGTTATCTACTTTGGTTTATTTGGAAAAAGTTGGATGTGGCCCGTTGAAGGGTAGTTCTCGACAACTACTGCAAGAGGTTTCGGTCATGGCGCATGAGTCATCAGATGTAACACGAACCAAGGCACATGAGTCATCAGATGCAACACAAACCAAGGCACACGAGTCATCAGATGCAACACGAACCAAACCCACTTGTGATGCCCTTGCATCGAAAACGTCTCATATTCCTTACAAGTTTCTCCCTTTCCACCGTATAAAAACCATTGTCTAACACTAACACTTTTATTATAAACATAAGGAGCTAGTGAAAACACAAGGAAACTTGAGAAGGCTAGAGAGCTTTAGGAAAAGACCTTGTATTGAACTTAGAAAGGAAACTTTACAAGAGAGATAACTTGTGTGAATTATGGGTTGATTTACCAATGTACATGGCTAGCCTATTTATAGGCTCCCACCTCCTCAATGGACAGTGGAGATTAATTTGATCCAACGGCTAGGATCTTACCTCCCAAAATATCTACAACACCTAGGATCATCTAGATAATTCCATACTTATCTAGTTATATCATAAATGGTCTAAAAGCTCTATAATATTCTAGAGTACTCCGGAGATGTCTGAAGTTGTCCTGATCCTTCCAGACTTGTTCCGAGCATTCTTGGGTCTTCTAGGTCCCTCCGGAAGAGCCTAGATTGTTATGGAACGTCCTAGAACCCCTAGATCCTTGTAGGAACGTTTAAGATGGTTGTGGGCCTCTCTAGGACGTTCTAGAACCGTCATTGGTTCTCCATTGGCCTTAAATTGCCCAAGGCATTTCATTTTGCCTTGGTTGGCCCGAGTGCACCTAGGTGGAGCACCTCGGTTGCTCTCGGTGCACCCCGGTGGGGCCTGAACACTAAGATCTCTTGTGTTTACACTTGAGATATCTTCACCATGTTTCATTGTAAAAGTTTTTAATTATGTGTTCTTTTAATTATCCAGACATTGTATTTGAATGTACCAAACCCATTGACACTTTTGTCAGCATGATGGAAGTCGACCTGAAGATTGAAGTGAAGGAATCCCAGTTCATAAATAAATCTCTATCAGCACTGGGTGATGCCCTTGCATCGATAACGTCTCTCCCTCTCCCTCCCTTTCCACCGTATAAAAACCACTGTCTAACACTAACACTTTTATTCTTTCTGTGGGAAACCTGGAACTCAAAGCTCACACATATGTTACAGAGCTCTCTATGTATGCTTCTGTCTGAAATTGATCCTCTTTTATCTTAAGCTGGTTAATCTGGAATGATTATGAAATGCAAGATTAAAAATTATGATTGGCCATATTTATGAAAGGCAAGATTGAAAATTATGAAGCTGGTTAATCTGGTATGCTTTTGTCTGAAGTTGATCCTCTTTTGTAAGCTCGCACATATGATTGGTCGTATTTATGTTAGGTAGCCTAATGGAAAATTATGAAATGCAGGAAGAGATTGCAATATTGAAGTTGAAGGTGAAAGATTGACTGTCAGCACTTGGTGATGCCCTTGCATCGAAAACGTCCCTTATTCCTTACAGGTTTCTCCATTTCCCTCCCTTTCCACCCATGTTCTCGTTATTACTCAAAGCTTGAAGTTGAAGGTGAAAGATTGACTGTCAGCACTTTTATTCTTTAAAAACGTCTCTTATGCTTTTGTTTATATTACTCAAAGCTTGAAGGTGAAAGATCAATTGTCCGCACTTTTATTCTTTGTCCTTTTTCTGTGGAAAACCGGAAACTCAAAGCTCACACATATAGATTTGATGAAATATTTCTATGAACATTTGAGCTAGATTTGATTTGTTTGATTTCTGGTTCTAAGCAAGCATAAGTAATATAGATTCTGATGTTTTTTTTCCTGGTATTTCGTATTATTTTTTATTGCTTGGTATCTAATGTAGAACGGTCATCTATGGTAGTATGTGTTTAATTTTCTTAGTCCTTTAATAATGCACACACATCGTGATGCTCAAATTCAGGTTACCTGAATAAAATACATCATCTCTTATGTTAAATTTTATGTTGTCATAATCAATACTGAGTTTCTTTTCCCGATAACCGGTTGGTCTAATGAATTGAGATCTTAAATCTCTTTATTAAGATTAAAGATTTAAATTTTAACATTGTGAGTAAAGAAAAATAAATTAAAAGGGCGTTTCTAGGAGTGTTTATCGAGCGAGTCGATCGCTAGTTGATTAGTGCTCACTCATGTTCGTTAATGTTACAGATTCTTAGGCTAAAATCTAGGCTATTTATTAGGCTAGAATATATTGTAATTAATGTTATATATTATGTTACCTAGTTTAGGTGAATTAGATTTGTATATATAGCCTATATGTTCTATGAATAAAATACAAGGAATTATTCTCTACATGGTATCAGAGCGAACCGAAGAACAAATGAAAATCAAAACAAAGAGAAGTGACAAAATAGATTTCTCTAGGACTGCCGCCATACTTCTTTTTATTTATATATTGTAATTTTCCAAGAATTGCTACGTAGCCAAATAATGCAGATAAGTTTTGCAGTCATAGGTCTGAGCATATCCCTTAGCAACAAGACGGGCTTTCAAACGATTAAGAGAGCCATCAGGATTAAATTTAACAGTAAACACCCACTTACATCCAATAGCTCGCTTACCGTTAGGCAAAGAAACCAAAGTCCACGTGCCATTGACATCTAGAGCAGTCATTTCCTCAAGCATAGCCGCACGCCATCCAGGATGAGATAATGTCTCGCTAACAGTTTTAGGGACAAAAATAGTATCTAGGGATGTAACAAAGGCACGAGAAGAAGAAGACAAACAATTATAGGAAACAACAGAGGAAATGGGGTAAGTACAAGCACGTTTACCTTTTCGAAGAGCAATAGGAATGTCAAGATCAGCAATACAAGGCGAATCTGATGACGAAGATATTGGCTCATCAGGACATGAATCTGGAACATTCGGAACGTTTGTAACTGGGTCGGAAGGTGGTGGTTGTGGCCGACGAGTATAGATGTTTTTTATTGGAGGCTTGACAAAAGAGGGCGGAACCAATGAGGATGGGGACAACTCCAAAGGTGATGGGACCTGATAAAACAAGAAATCCTCGTCCTCCTGAGCGATAGACCCTGAAGAAAACAGAAAAGGTTTGTGTTCCAAAAAAGTAACATCAGCAGACACAAGATACCTACCTAGACCCGGACAATAACAACGATACCCTTTTTGACCACGTGAATACCCCAAAAACACACATCTCAAAGACTTAGGATCAAGTTTTGTAACTTGAGGACGAACATCCCGAACAAAACAAATACAACCAAAAATTTTCGGGGAGAGGGGAAACAAATTTTTAGTGGGGAAAAGAGTATGAAAAGGGATGTTACCCAACAAAACCGAAGAGGGCATACGATTGATCAAAACACAAGCTGTGGAGATGGCATCAGCCCAAAAACATTTTGGAACCTACATTTGAAATAGCAAAGCTCGGGTTGTTTCAAGAAGATGTCTATTTTTGCGTTCAGCAACACCGTTTTGAGAAGGGGTGTCAACACAAGAAGTTTGATGGAGAATACCGTGCTCAAGCATATATTTCTGAAAAGGACCTGAAACATACTCTTTTGCATTATCACTTCTCAAGTTTCGGACAGGTGTACCAAATTGGGTACGAATCTCAACACAAAAAGAAGAGAAATGAGTAAATAATTCTGAGCGAGATTTCATTAAATAAAGCCATGTCATTCGAGAATAATCATCAACAAAAGTAACAAAATAAAGAAAACCAGGTTTAGAAGTAACATGACTAGGACCCCAAACATCAGAGTGAACTAACTCAAATGGAGCAGAAGCTCGGTTATTGACTCTAGGACTGGAACTAAGGCGATGGTGTTTAGCAAACTGACAAGACTCACAATCTAAGGATTTTAAACTAGAAAATTGAGGACAAAGTTTCTTCAAAGAAGGTAGAGAAGGATGACCCAATCGACAATGTTCTTCAAAAGGACTGACAATTCCAGTGCAAGCAACAGGTTCTGGAGCATGGGTGTCAAGGATGTAGAGGCCATCAGACTCATACCCTTTATCAATAATCTTCTTCGTCAAAAGATCCTGAAACACACAATAACCAGGAAAAAATGAGACACAACAATTAAGGGTTTTTGTAAGTTTACTAACTGACATCAGGTTAAAGGATAAATGTGGTAAACTCAAAACATAGGACAAAGTAAGAGAGGGAGTGGGGTATGAAGTGTCAGAGCCAATAACAGAAGATGTGGACCCATCGGCTAAAGTAACAGGATTGATAGAAGGATGGGTTGCAAAATGAGAAAGAAGATTGGTGTTACCTGTCATGTGGTCTGTGGCACCAGAATCAATGACCCACTTGGAAGAGGTGGAAAAGCATAACGTAGTTTCACGATCTAGTGCAGAAGCCGAATATAGAGCAATGGCCAAGTCCGTATGTGAGATTATATGGGTATATCAGCTCCTCGGTGAGATTGGAATTAAAGCCTCAATACCTGCAAAACTTTGGTGTGATAATCAAGTTGCATTACACATTGCTTCTAATCCAGTTTTTCATGAAAGAACGAAACACATTGAGATTGATTGTCACTTCATTCGCGAAAAGATACAACAAGGTTTGATATCTACTGATTATGTGAAAACCGGAGAACAACTAGGAGACATCTTCACCAAAGCTCTCAATGGAATTCGAATCAATTATCTATGTAACAAGTTGGGCATGATTAATATCTATGATCCAACTTGAGGGGGGGTGTTACAGATTCTTAGGCTAAAATCTAGGCTATTTATTAGGCTAGAATATATTGTAATTAATGTTATATATTATGTTACCTAGTTTAGGTGAATTAGATTTGTATATATAGCCTATATGTTCTATGAATAAAATACAAGGAATTATTCTCTACAGTTAAAAAAATCTCATTGCTTGACTCGTATTGTTGCTTGTTAAGATTAATAAAATTTTGTTCGACTCTTGCTCGTTAAAAATTCCCATTGCTCGACTCAACTCGTTTCTCGTTAAGCTTGTCAAAAATTTTACCTTGTTTTTTTTAATACAGGTAAATTTAGTGATATTATTAGAGCTTAATATAAATATAGAAATTCAAAATAAAAAAATGTGAGGTTTGAGTAGATAAATAAACGAACTTGTTATGATCAAATTAGATATGAAGTTGATATTCGAGTGTATGACTCTTTTTAGTTTCTCAATAATCTTTGATGAACAACAAATTAGAGAATGCCTTAGAAATTTCGTAGTTTTAGCTTTCAATCACAATTTTTTTACTGAAACTTTTTCATTTTCTACTTTTATACATAAAGTAATAATAAAAGACTTTAATAAAAAACACATTATAATTTAATTTCTTATCAATACAAATTAACTTTTTTTAATTCTCGAAAAATACTAAACGTTTTTAAAATTTTGAAACTAAAATTTTGAGTAAATTACCTAGCAATTTACTAAACGTTTTTTTGAGTTTTCAACTAGTTTTTAAACTTTTTGAAACATAATTTTTTAAGGTGGCCACAAAAAAAATATAAAAGTAATTTTAAAAAATAATGAATTGCTTACGAACTTACAAAATCGAACTTTGTTCGACTCGGCTCGCTAAGATCTCGAGTCAAGCTCGATTTCAAGTCGAGTTAACTCGAGTCGAGTGTTAACGAGTTTTGACCGAGTCGGGCTCGATTTGTTTGCAAGTTGCTCAACTCAATAAGTACCTTTAGACATTCTCATGTTAAACATCTACAAAATTCGATCTGAATTAATCTATTAATAAATCAGATATTGATGCTTAAAAAAATAATTAGTTTTTTTTTTTGAACGAAATCAAAATTCAATAATCTGTTTCCACGTGGATAGGATACGCTGATGTATCGTTCTGTCCTCACAAGATTTTCCAAACTTAAATTCTATCTGCTCATATAACTGTAATTTTTGTATTAATTCTAATCATAATATACTGTTTACATACATGTATTAATTTTATCGACATTTTAATTTTAAGATTTAAAAATTTAAGTTATAGTTTAAGGGTTTAGTGTGTAAGGGTAGAATTTAATGTTTATGATTAAAATTTACATATTAGGGTTTAGAGTTTAAAGTTTAGGATTAAGAATTTAAAATTTAGATTTTATAGCTTAGATATGAATGATTGTGTAAATATTTTTACACAGCTTGTGTATCAAAATATAGTCATATTTTTATTACTATTGTAAACAGTGATATTTAAGTAGAGGTGGCAATCGGGTCATTCGGTTCGGGTTCGGTTCGGGTCATTTCGGTTCGGGTCATTTCGGGTCTATCTAGAATCGGTTTAGATTCGGTTCGGGTCGGTTCGGTTCGGGTCTAATTCGGGTCTGTGATGAGTCGGATTCGGTTCGGGTATTGGATCGGGTCAAAATCGGATCGGTTGTTTTCGGGTCGGGTCAATATCGGATCGGTCGCTTTCGGTTCGGGTCAAAATCGGGTCATTCGGGTCGCTTTCGGTTCGGGTTAAAATCGGGTCAATTTCGGGTCAATTTCGGGTCAGGTCAACATTTAAATTTTCGGGTCAATTTGATTTGAGTTGGGTTAAAGGTTTGAGGTTTAGTATTTATGGTTTAGGGTTTAGAGTTATTGATGTATGAGATTAATTCTAATTCAACTTGTCAATCTATGCATTTGAATTTGATTAAATATTTAAATCAAAGCTTCATGTATCCATATAATTTTTTTTGTATAATTATATTGAATCAAAGTTTATAATAATAATAATAATAATAATAATAATAATAATAATAATAATAATAATAATAATAATAATAATAATAATAATAATAATAATAATAATGTTTGAAATGAATTAATTTATTAAACTTAGGATCTAATTGAATTAACTAAAATCTAAAATCATAAATCACGGATATAATTAAAATAATTTTAAAACTAAATGTAAAATTTTAATTCAATTAATCTAAATTGAAACTCAATTAAATCAAGAAAAATAGAAAGACAATTGGTAAAAATAGAGAGGAAAAAACAAAATTTTGGAGGGAAATAAGCCACCAATTTTTTAAGCTAGCTTGAAAAAAAAAGAAAAAGACAATTGGAAAAAATAGAGAGAGAAAGGACAAAATTTTGGAGGGAAATAAGCCACCAATTTTTTAAGCTAGAGATTAATTATTTTTTAGGTCATGTTGCATTTAAAATGTTACATTTTAGTCAACTTTAAGTTTTAGTTTAATTTAATTTAGTCACAGGTATTCCCACGGTTTAGACTTCGGATATACAAATTCCCTCCCCATAGTGATATTTAGTCTCTAAAAATTTACTTTTAGTTGAAATTGACTAATCTTTGTAATTTAGTCTATTAATTTAATATATTTATATTTTCGTTCATTTTAATTTCAAAGATTTAATTTTTAGCCAAAATTGACCCCTATTTATTCATATGGTATAATTACAAATTTGATCATTAGACTCTCAAATTTCTCCACTTCCAAATTGTCAATTTAGTCTACAATTTCAATTTTATGCTATATTTTATGATGAAATTATAAAATTAGTCACAAAGATCTCAAATTTCTATACTTCATTTTATTATTTATTATATTGTTAACAATAGACATTCGGGTCAAAATCGGGTTAAAATTGGGTTAAAATCGGGTCGATATTCGGTTCAGCTTTCGGTTCAGCTTTCGGTTCGGGTAGCATTCGGTTCGGGTCCATTCGGTTCGGGTCTATTCGGTTCGGGTCAATTTCGGTTCGGGTCCATTTCGGTTCAACAAAAATTTTCGGTTCGGTTCGGTTCGATTCGGTTCGGTTCGGGTTTCGGGTCAACTTCGACTCATCATGTTCGGGTCAAAATCGGGTTTCGGTTCGGGTTTCGGGTCTCGGGTCAAGTTTGCCAGGTCTATATTTAAATGAGTCATATTTTGATACACAAATTATGTAAAAAAAATTACACAATCCTACCTTAAACCCCTAACCATATTACCCTAAAACTTAAACCCTGACCACAAATCCTAAATTATAATCATGAACCATAAATTTTAAACCCCTGCACTAAAACTCTTAAACTTTAAATCATAAACTAAAACTCTAAACTCTAAAATTAACGCAATTATGGAAACCTATGTGTGTATTAGATAATAATCAAATTGTTTATATATTTTTTAATATCTTCCGTGGCCGTTTTTATATGTTTTAATTACATAAAATTTTATAAAATTCTATTCATTTTTTATAAAATTAATTATTAGGTTTTCGAAGAGTTTGAGATTCTAGCAATTCTAAAACTATTATGTTTGAATATGAGTTATTATTTTTAGGGTAAAAGTTTTATACACATTATGCAAAATAATTTTTACACAATTATGTATTTTTACCCTATAAAATACAAATCTTAAATTCCTAACTCTAACACCTTAAAACTTAAAACCTAAATCTTATACACTAAATTCTAAATACTAGCATTAAATTTTAAACCTTAAACCTCTAAACTTTTAACCCTAAACTACAATCATAACCTCACAATTAAAAGGCTTATACATGTGTATTAAAGTTTTTCTCTTATTTTTTTAAGGGTAAACTACTTAGGTGACCATCTAACTATTTGGTCTGACTTGTTTTGACCACAAAACTACAAAAATTCAAAATTCGACCACCAACCATTTAATTTGACCTATTTTGATCACTAACCGTTAAAATCAGACGGAAGGATGACGTGGCTGTTAATGAGAATTTATATAACTATACATTTGGTCCTTGTTAGTAACCTATTCTATCAATTTAAACTAAACTGGTTTGATTAGAAAAATAGAGAAGTTAAAGAATCTGACCCAAAGCATGTGTTGAAGAAAAATATTTATGAACGCTTATCCTTTGCTTCAGCTCCAGTAGCTGTTGTTTCTTTGTTTTTTAACCTCCAAACCCTTTTCTTTGCCTTTTTTATCTTCATAAAGAGACTATTGCAGTGTTTTAGAATGTTTTCATGGTTTCTGGTTTTCAAGTTGGGAGTTGCTGCTGCTTTTGATTCAACATATGTATGTATGTATGTATATGGATTGCATCATTTAATTATCAAAAGAAATGCCGATGTTAACAAGCTCACGTGAAAGACTACACCTGCTTTGTCCGTGAGTGTTTTCAAGTTAACAAAGCTTTTTTATGCATGCAAACTCAATGCCAGATCTCATGTTTTGACAAAAATATGGTTTTTTCATACTTTCCTTTTAATTTCTGAAGATCAAACAAACGGAACAACTTGTTTTAAGTTACTATTTTCTTCTTACCATCTTCATCTTCAACCTTTCTCTTTCCCCGTTGTAAAATCAGGGGATGCTGAAGCACTTTTAGCTCTGAAATCAGCCATTGATCCTTTCAAATCACTACAATGGCAAGGCACCCAAGTTTGTTCATGGAAAGGGGTCAATAAATGCATGCACTGTTAACAGCTTTTCAACAATTCCTATTACCTTCTAGAAGAATGCTAGCTGGCAGCATCTTACACCAACAACAATGATTGTGTGAATGCCGTTTTTTTCTCATTGTAACAAACTCGCTGAGCTGGCAAGGCAGCTGTCATCATCTTCTTGTATATCCAACGCCAGAACCCTTGTATTTAAGCTCATGCAATAGTGAATGAAAAATCATCCCTTCTTGCTTATTGTTTGCATATCCTCTGTAAACCTAATACCATATCCAACATGGTATCTATCGCCAATCACCCTGGGATCCTTCCATAACCTTACCTCACCATGCCTTCCTCTACGAATCCTACCAACTCTGATGAAGATCCACCCACTGGTGGTTCGTCCTCCTCCTCTCAGCTCACCACTACATTCACAAACAAACGTATCAATCTGATCCTTGATGAAACCAACTTCCTCATGTGGAAACAACAGGTCCTTCTTGTGGTTCGAAGCTCTCGCCTTGAGAAGCTCTTAACTGGAGTCCTCAAACCTCCTCCTGTAACTATCACCTCCTCTGATGGCACTGTCACTGAGAATGAAGCATATGAAGTGTTTATTGCGCAAGACAGCGCGTTAGCATCCTGGCTACTGTCCACCATTAGCTCTCATCTTCTCTCTGAATTTGTTGGGGCTGATACAGCTTCAGAAATCTGGTCCACCGTGCTCCAATTTTTCTCCAGTCGCTCCACCACAACTGTAATGAGTCTCCATTATAAACTTTGCTCTTTGAAGAAAGGCGAAAGTAGCATGCGATCTTATGTATCTCAGGTGAAAGAAATAACTAATGCTCTTGCATCGTGTGGCAGCCCCATCTCTGACCTTGAAAAGATTGCAACCATTTTAAATGGTCTTCCCCTTGACTACCAACCGTTTGTTGATGTCATCACGTCTAGCCAACCACCGTTCACTCTCGATGCAGCAATCTCTGTTCTTTTCGATGCTGAGACACAGCTTAACAGCTTCAATCCTCTTCCAGAATTTTCATCCAGCATCAATATTGCCCATGCTCCTCAGATCTCTGGTGATTCTCGTACCAGCACGTTTTCTAATCGACCTTATCGTGCTCCATCTTCTTCCCGGGGACGTGGTCGTTTTGGCCGCCCAAGGTTGCAATGTCAACTGTGCGGTAAGCTAGGCCATCTGGTCGATCGTTGTTGGCACAGGTTCGATGAGACCTTTGCTGGTGTTACGGCCAGAGACAAATCATCTTCAACTGAAGTCAGCAATGCCAACCTATGTGCCTTTGATTCTGGCCAAGGTACCTACAGTCCTCACCCTAGCACCACTGCACCAGCACCTTCTACTGGTCCTTCTCCCTCGACTGCTCCTCAAGCCAATCTTTCTACCACTACTCCCACTCCCTGGTTTGCTGACTCAGGAGCCTCACACCATGTTTCCCCTGACTCCTCTGCTCTAGCTCACAGTTCTGACTATTCCGGGCTTGGTAAGCTCACAGTTGGTAATGGTGCTTCTCTCGATATTACACAACTTGGTCAATCAACTTTGATTTCTTCATCTAGTTCGCGTGCTCTATTGCTTAATGATGTTTTGCACGTTCCCAGTATAACCAAAAATTTGGTTTCGGTGTCTAAGATTGCTAAGGACAACAATGTATACCTGGAATTTCATGCCCGATCGTGTGTGGTTCGTGATGAAGCTACTGGTGCAGTGTTATTAACTGGTGTTGAAGATGCTGGCCTCTATCGATTTAGTTCTCCATTTCCTGCATTTTGTAATAATTCAGTACAAGTTAATCTTGTTAGTAAGTCTAGTGCTCTATATCAGCTGTGGCACCGTCGACTAGGCCACCCTGCTCATGAGACATTACTTAAAGTTTGTAAAGCTTGTAATGTTTCATTGTCTAGTGAAGAAACTTCTTGTGAACATCTGTGTATTGCGTGCCAAATGGGTAAACACCACAAGCTGCCATTTAACTCGTCTGAATCGGTCTATGAGAAACCCTTTGAATTAATCTATACCGATCTTTGGGGCCCTACTCCTGTTGCATCTCAAGGCTATTACTATTACATATCCTTCATTGATGCTCATTCTCGTCACTGTTGGTTATATCTCCTGAAACGTAAATCTCAGGCTCTACCAGCGTTCCAAGCATTTCTTAAGATGATACACACTCAATTCAATACCACAGTTAAAGCTATTCAAAGTGACTGGGGTGGAGAATTTCGCAGCTTCACCACCTTTCTTCAAAATGCTGGCATCCTTCATCGAATTACATGCCCTCATACCTCTCAGCAAAATGGTGTTGCTGAGAGGAAACACAGGCACATTGTCGAATTGGCTCTCACCCTTCTAGCACAGGCATCTCTTCCGTTTCAATATTGGTCCTTTGCTGTTACAACCGCAGTACGTCTGATCAACTATTTGCCTACAAAGGTTCTTCAAGACATCTCTAAATTTGAGAAATTATTTGGCAGAAAACCCAACTATGATATACTTCGAGTGTTTGGATGCCTATGTTTTCCTCATCTCAGGCCCTTCCAGACACACAAGCTTGACTTTCATTCATCGCCTTCAACATTCCTGGGCTATAGTCCACATCACCATGGCTACCAATGCTTGGCTCCCAATGGCAAGGTATACATTTCCCGGCATGTTACATTTGATGAACTTGTTTTTCCATTTACTACCATCACCACAAAAACTGGCCATTCCCAGTACCCTTCTCAACCATCTCACCTACATATACCCACCATCCCAAGTGTCCCTCAACTCCTACATCATAACCAACCCCAACCATGTTCTACCATACCACAACCTACAACATCCTTAACACATCCTTCATCTTCTACACCTCCTACAGTACCTTCATCCTCTCCTCCTCCTCAAGATTCCCTTCCTACAGCTTGTCCCTCACCACCTATAGCATCTACACCACCTTCTCCACCACCACTCTCCAACCCTTTAACTCCTAATTCGTCTCCACACAACCCCTCTACATCATCAGCACCCCCTACACTCAACTCTACTCCTCCTACAAATTTTCCCTCATCCACCAATACACCTGACTCAACAATTATATTTGGTTCCTTCACTCAACCAATTCCCACTTCCTCTCCTCTACCCGCACCTAACATACCTAGTTTTACTTCCAATCCCAACCACACTACAACTACCTTTCCCTCTCATTCAATGATAACCCGCAGCAAAACAGGTATCTTCAAACCAAAAATTTACATTGCAGAGACCACTGATGACAACATTCCCAACACCATTCATGAAGCCTTCTCTTCTCCTGATTGGAGAGATGCCACCTTAGCAGAATATAATGCTCTTCAGCAACATGGCACCTGGACACTTGTGAAGCCACCTAAAGGTTGTATTCCAGTTGGCTGCAAATGGATATTCAAACTGAAACGAAATGCAGATGGAACAATTTCAAGGCACAAAGCTCGCCTCGTAGCCAAAGGGTTCTCTCAACTTCCTGGAAAGGATTTTGTTGATACTTTCAGTCCGGTTGTGAAATTTCACACAATCAATGTTGTGCTCTCCGTTGCTACAACAAAAAATTGGAAATTAAGGCATGTTGATGTTAATAATGCCTTTCTCTACGGAGATCTCAATGAGGATGTCTTCATGATCCAACCTCCAGGATTTGAAACTGTTGCAGCTGATGGCACACAACTAGTGTGCAAACTACAAAAAGCACTGTATGGTTTACGACAAGCTCCCCGTAACTGGAATTCTAAACTCCGAGACTGCTTGATCAATGCTGGTTTTCGAAGCTCTGGAGCTGATACCTCTCTCTACATTCGACACTCTGCTGACATTATCACATATGTCCTCACCTATGTCGATGACATAGTGATTACTGGTAACTCGGATTCTTCTATCAATGAGGTTGTATCTCTACTGGCCACCAACTTCTCCCTTAAAGACCTTGGTGAACTACAATATTTTCTCGCTTTGGAAGTTCATCGAACACATGATAAGCTTTTCTTAGGTCAACGAAAATACACGTTGGAACTCCTAGCTCGTACACAAATGGACAAAGCTAAAGGAGATTCTACACCAATGCATGCAGTTGATAAATTAGGTCAAAATGCTGGTAGCCCAATTGAAGATGCTTCTGGTTATCGAAGCATAGTTGGATCTTTGCTATACCTCTGTCATACACGCCCCGACATCACATACAGTGTCAATCATGTAGCTCAATACATGCATAACCCTTGTGAAGGCCACCTTAATGCTGTCAAACGTATACTAAGGTATCTCGCTACCACCTTCCACTTTGGCCTTGTGTTTCGAACATCAGAACCTCACTCCTCCTTAGTAGCATTTGCTGATGCTGACTGGGGAAGTTGTCCGGATGATCGACGCTCTACAACTGGTAACTGTGTCTACCTTGGGAATAGTATAGTTGCATGGACATCTAAGAAACAGAGAGTGGTTTCTCGGTCCACAATGGAAGCTGAATATCGCAGCATAGCTGACACTGCTTCTGAAATTGCATGGTTACACACACTTCTATCGGATATGGGTATCAAACAATCGAAGGCTCCAATTATCTGGAGTGATAGCACAAGTGCAGTGGCCATGAGCATCAATCCGGTCTTTCATGCACAATCCAAACATGTCGATTTGGATGTTCATTTCATCCGAGAAAAGGTGGCAGCCAAAGACCTTGTGGTCAACTACGTTCCAGCACCCTATCAAACAGCTGATGGCTTCACCAAGCCTCTCACAACATCCTTCTTCAATTTGTTTCGACACAAACTCAACGTTACTCAACTCGAAGATGTTCTTCAAGAGAGCAGAAAGTAGGGAAGATGTTAACAGCTTTTCAACAATTCCTATTGCCTTCTAGAAGAATGCTAGCTGGCAGCATCTTACACCAGCAACAATGATTGTGTGAATGCCGTTTTTTCTCATTGTAACAAACTCGCTGAGCTGGAAAGGCAGCTATCATCATCTTCTTGTATATCCAGCGCCAGCACCCTTGTATTTAAGCTCATGCAATAGTGAATGAAAAATCATCCCTTCTTGCTTATTGTTTGCATATCCTCTGTAAACCTAATACCATATCCAACATGCACGACAGAGTTACAAAGCTTGTTTTAGAGCACCTAAACTTGACTTGCTACATTTTATTGTACAAAGTGTTTGCTAAAACTAGAAGGTGGTTTCTAACATCAAGGGGTGGTGGTTGTTGGCTCGCATACTGTCAGCTCAAAAACG
The DNA here is from genome assembly GCA_958450335.1 of Hibiscus tridactylites. NCBI lineage: Eukaryota > Viridiplantae > Streptophyta > Magnoliopsida > Malvales > Malvaceae > Hibiscus > Hibiscus tridactylites. Next base: position 60,969,819 of record OY288290.1, read on the forward strand.
TTTCGTGGATGGTGAAACTGTTCTCAATGCTGCCTTGGATGAAACTGGTAAATGGGATTAGGGGATTATTGTGAACCAAAGCTAAGCTTTAAATTCTCAGAGATAAATATAAATTAGGATCAAATTGATAGAATATGTAACTAACAGGGATCAAATGTGTAGTTATATTAACAACCCGTTAGATTTTAACGGTCGGTGGTCAAAATAGGTCTAATTAAATAGTTGGTGGTCAAAATTTGAATTTTTGTAGTTTAGTGATCAAAACAAGTCAGACCTAATAGTTTGGTGGTCACCCAGTTAGTTTACCCTTTTATTAATAAATATTCAAAAAATTTAAGGAAAAACTACACAAGTGGTCACCCAACTATTACCTTTTCATGTTTTGGTCAATCAACTAATTTTTTCGTCAAAATTGTCCCTCACGTTAGATATGTTTCCTATTTTAGTCCATCTCCATTAAAAACTAACGGGAACGGTGACGTGACATTTTTTAAAATATTTTTTAATCATTTCTCTCTTCTCCCCACATTATTTTTGTTTAATTTTATTCAATCAATCATGTGGTGACACGTGTCTTCATCATATTGATCGAAGAAAACCAAAAGGAAAATCAAAACCATAACTTGCAAATTATAGGAATCAAACTTGGGAACAATAGCGTGAAGGGGCAATGCAAGAATTAACTGTGCTAGACCAAATTTTTAATTCAATTCTACTAACATTTATATTTATCATATATAAGTTAGTAAAAAACACAAAAAAGTGGGGAGCGATCCGAACACAATACCTCATTAATAAAATTTTAAATATTTAACAACAAAGTTAAACCAATAAATTGTGTTAATTTTAAGGCTAAACTACATAATTGTGGGCTACCAGCCCGTGACCGAGATGGCCACATACCAAGAGGCTTGTCTAAGCACACCACGTGCTTCACCAGACCGATTGGACCAAGTCTACACCCTTCTCACACACCATGGGACTGAGACAAACACCCCATGTGTTGTCCATGAGAAAAGACCTAAGGGGGCACTCTCATTGCACCTAAGGGTCTCAAAAGAGCATCCTTCATGTTGTCCAGACCATAGAGCTCGAGTCAGCACCTTTTGTGCACACTTAGGGGCCCAAGCGAACACCCTTCGAGTTACCCACGATCCTAGGGCCCAAACATGTACCCAATATACTGCCAATGAGATTTTGGCCAAGCAAATCGGGTCGATCCATGCCTAATCCACCCAAGAGACCAAAACCTTTGAAAAGAGATCATTTTTTGACCAATACTCGGGAAAAATATTCTTTGCCAACCAAAGTATGATATGATGAGTGATTCTTGCCCTTCGTTTTTGGCAACTATGTAATAGAGCGATATTGTTTTCATAGTTAGAGAACAAAAATCATGGGATAATCCTTAGCCCTTGGATCAAACCATCTTAAATTTTTAGATACAAGGAGGTAAGCCTATAAATAGAGGCTCACTGTCAACATTGTGATTCATTCAAAATTCCTTCATTTTTCAACTTTTGAGTAAAGAATTGTATTTCTCTTTAATATTTTTCTTGTTCTTTGTTTTCCTTACTTGCCTTGCCTTAGCCAATTTTCCCACAAAATTTCCGTCATTCTAAGTTTTTTTTAGCATTTTGAAGGTTGACTTAGTCTTCGATTTAAGATTGTCGATTAGGTCGCGCGGATCAGCTAGTTGGACTCTAGCCTCGTGACAAAATGCTGCAGAATATGTACAATGCATGACCTTTTTTCAGGGTGACAATTGATTTAGTTGAAATGGTCTTCGCAAAAGAAGATCCCAGGATTGTAGCAATACAGATAAACTCCTTGTTTCTCAAGAATTGTGGTCATTGGAGAGCGGTTAAGAACCAACTACGAAGAAACAAAATGCCTTCTCCTTCAGGTACCATAACTGGAGCATGATACCTCCTACCATTTATTTCTTTCAAAAAAATATAATACAATTGTGAGACAAGTCCAAATTCTCATATATTTTGAACCTATATTTACTCCTTTTTTCTTGTATTTCAGATTGTTGAGCACAAAGATCTTCTTGAAGGAGACCCTTACCTAAAGCAAAGGCTCCGACTGCATGATTCGTACATCACAACACTAAATGTTTGCCAAGCTTACACACTCAAACGTATCTGTGACCCGAATTACAACGTGAAGTTGCGGCTGCATATCTGCGAACCAGCATATGAATTTGTAAAACTGGACCCAACAAGCGAGTACGCCCTTAGTTTGAAGTATACTCTCATCTTGACTATGATGGGTATTGTTGCCAGCATGCAAAACACGGGCTAAACCAACTTAGCACTCGATACTTAAGAAAGTTAAAAATAAAAGCAGGGGTACCATTTAGATTATCTGCAATAAGATCAAAGGTTTACTGACCCTTGAGAACTGTATGATTATGTTAGTGTGCTTAGACACTTTTGTTTACCATTGGCAAGTGCTTAATACTGCCATAAAATGGATTGGAGCTCTATAAGTATGACTACTTTTGGGTTAATGGTTAATGAAAGTAAAGCCTATGTTGCTAATATGAGCTTCTATATTCATATACACACATACCTATATATAATATCTGAGGAAATTACTTACTAGGTCTCTCTATTATCGACAATGTATTAATTTAGTATTTTAAAGAGAGTAGTTGAAATCAGTCCAATTACTATTAAATGAATCAATGTAATCCTACTACAAAGACTAGCAAAAAGAACCAAAGAAGGCTAACTTTTTATAAAGTTAATATTTATTATTTTTCATTTATAACCCAACTCATCCAAATAAAGATTTTAAACTTTGCTAATTAGTAACCTACATTTTCTTAATAATAAATAAGGTAAAGTTTAAAGATGGTCACTGAACTTTGTTAAAAAACAAAACGGTAACCAAATTTTTTTAATATTACAAAATGGCAAATAAACATTATGTTTTATAACAAAATGGTATGTCGACCATTAAGTACTTAACGTGGTTGTTATAAAACTTTGTATAATAGCATATTTATCCTTTATATTTATACATTCAATCAATTTAATCATAATTCAAAAAATATTCACTAAATTTAACCATCATAATTTACACATTCTTTTAATTTGGTCCTTAAAGAAAAATTCTAAAATTATTTACACGTAGAATTAAGAATCTGGGACGAAAATGTTTTCACTGTGTTGGCAGCTTTCATTAATAGTAAGTTAGTAACACTGTAACATCCCAAAATTAGCCTAGAAGAATTAGAGGTCTAATTAAATAATTAAGTGATTTATTAGACTAGTTTCATAAATAGTCGAATTGGAAATTGGTTCATAATGGATCAAATTGAAATATGGATAAATGTACATTAGAAAATTCGGTTAATATGGTCAATGACCAAACCGAACAAAGTGGAAAAGTTGAGGTTTGCATGCAAAAATAAAAATGACATGAATAATACTAATTATAAGCTGAAATCATAGTGTAATTGGAGACTTTATATGTGTGAGTTGGTGAAATTATTAAGTGATTAATTAGAAGGGTTAGTTGGAGACATGACCCTTGGTCATATCTCATTAAAATTGTCTCCCTTCTCTCTCTTTTCTTTCCTTAGCCGGTTACACCAAACCAAAACCACCTAGCTCAATTGTTCATTCACACCAAAAACATAAAAACAAAACTAGAGAGAAAATTTGGGAGCTTTCGGTGGTGAGGAAGAAGAGCTTGCATGGCATTGAAATTTTCCTAGAAAATTAAGAAGAAAATCGGAAGTAAGTAGATCTTTCTCTTCTCAATCCGACTATGGTATTTGGTTTAAGTAATCATGTGTTATAAGGTGTTTAGAAAATATTAAAGATGATGTTCTTGAGTATAGTTGCTGGAAATATGGAAATTTATATGAATTCTTAAGAGTTAAGAGTCATAAAATATTAAGAACATGCATGCAAAGTATGTTGGCAGATTTGTAAAGTTCATAACATGCATCCTTGAAAAATCATAAGAAATTCTATGATGAGAGTTTGAGTCTGAATTTTTGATATGTTCTACCTTGACATGTCTAAAATGGTAGAAAAATTGTAAAAAGGAGTTTTGATGTCTGTAGTAAAATCTGGAAGTGTAAAATGTAGAAGCATGCAAAACTGTCCAGCCTTAATTCGAGTTGGACAGTGAACTTTGAAAATCTGTAGAAAATAATCTACTAAGCGGTTCGATCTGAATTTTTAGTATGTTGAAATTGGATGTATAATATATAATTAGAAACAAACGGCACTCAATTTGGGGTTGTATACAAGGAGAACGAAAGGTGTCAATCTAGGTGGTCAGATTTGAGCAAAACTGGAAATATATGAAATTAGGATTTAAAAGTTATAAATTTGGTAAAATTGAAGTCTACGAAGCATTGTTAAGTTGAGTCCTAAGCTGAAGGATATGAAATTTGGTAAAATTGGGAGTCAATTTGAAGGTTTAAAGAGTTAATTAAAAGAATTAGAGTATCTAGCAAATTGTCGAATTGGATTAAATAATTTAGGGACTGTTTCGATTAAATTGAGAAATTCAGTCTTAAAATTGCATGAATTGGATTCTGAAATTTGTGTTATTGTTTGTATTGAGTACTCTAGATCTTAGAAGTGAAAGGATAGAAGAAGAGGCTACTCCAGGATCGAATACGGATCGAGCAAAAGGCGTACGGATTACGAACTAGCTCGCCGATTTGTGAGTGAAACGAACCTTAGAGTTGGAATTAGAGTTCCAACTACTTAATCTGATTTTTGATTATGATAAGCATGAAATTGATTAATTAATTATTTGATTTAGTAATGGGAAGAAGGAATAATGGAATTCGGATTTTTGTGCTTGTGATATGCGATTATGATGCTTATGTGATTGAAATTAAATTGGTGATTGCTATACTTGAATCTGAAATTGTTCATTGTTAATTGTGTTGCTATATATGAACTTGGCAATGCTGATTTTTGATTGTTATGATATTATCTATGTGTGGATATCATGACATTGAATTATGTGACATGACTATATGATGACAATTCCATGTATGCTTAAGCTTGATATGTTCAATTGAGTGTTGAACCATGAAATGTGAATCTGATTTTTGTGATATGAACATGGAATTATATGAGTTTTGATTGAAGTATGCGAATTGAGCATGTACCATTGTATATGATCATGTATGATGACATGTTAAGGAAATTGGAATCATGAATAATTAATCGAAAGGATTAATTAAGAATTTCTGAAAATTCGATTGATATTATATCTGATTAAATTAAAGATTTAAATGCAAAGCCTTTGGTGTGTACAGTCTGTTTAGGTAGTACGGCTAGCCTAGAGTCTGAGCTCAATAAGAAAATCGGTACGTTAGTGTACTCGATATTGTGGTACGTAAGTGTACCTACTTGTAAATGTCTGCGGACATTTTTAATACGTTACATGTAATACGATTTGGTACGTGGTACCTTAACATGGTGAATTTGATTCACAACCTCTGTTACACGAGACTTGATTACCTATCAAACTATACTATCCAAGGCATTGCAATTTGATTAAAAGAACAATTAAAGAATTGAAATCTGAAATTTGAAGGAAATTAATGAGATTATCTATAGAAGCATACGAATAATATGCTAAATTTGGTGATCTTGATATGTTTGATATGCTATGAGCCTTGATTGTATTGATATGGTACTTAGAGGCTAAATTAGGTTTCATGGCTTGTATGTGCAAATAAATTATGAAAAGTGTTTATTTGGAAGCATGTGTTCGAATGGAAATTACTTGAATTCTTTGCTTATATGATCGAATGAATGATATATGATATAGATAATGATAAGTTCTATTTTGCTTAACTCATTCGAATGGAATTTGCTTGATTCCTTTGTGTACATGTTCGAATGGCTAATGCTTGATTAATGATAATGTTGTTGATTATTTTGCTTGGCTTATTCGAATGAATTAATGTGCAAAGTGAGATTAAATTTGTTTGATCACTATGTTAATTGGAAACCGGTTAGAATAGGGTTTCCTCACTAAGTACGAAATGTACTTACCACTCGGACCTTCCTGCCTTCCCCTAAAATTTCAGGTTCTAGCATCGTCAACCTCAACCCGAGACTTTTCCGTACTCAGATTAAGTATGATTTTCCCTATCTTTGTCATACTCATGGTGGGTGGCTTAGCGTTTGGCATGCTAGTGCAGTTCGGCTTGTTAGTCATGTTTATGAACTACTATTTCGGTTCTAATTAAACTTTATATATGTTTCCCTATATTTTGTTATGTAATTAAGGGGGTAAATGTTGGGGTATAGATCGCCCGTATATATATGTAGGGCTTGATTCTTTTTGTGGATAGTCTCTTTTTGTATAGGCAACCAATAGGTTTTAGCCTTTAATACCCCGATTATTTTGTAAAAAGGGAAACGAAACTTTATGGATCGTATGAACCGTTTATGATGCACTAAATATAAATATATAAGTATGATGAATGATTCGGCTAAGTATGATTTCGATTGTATGTATGCTATTCGAAAGATTAAATTGGAGATTAGTAATTAGAAATTTGTATAAGTAGAATGGCATTGGACATATGATACTCGAATGAAATGGAAGCTAATAATTGACTTTAATTAATTTGATTATGAGAATGAATATTAACCCGATAGAAAATATGCTAAGCTATCCAAAATAGGTATAGCTATTGAACTTAGAAATTAAATATTTGATTCACATGTACTTGATATTTGTATACAAGTGGTATTTTATTTAGAATGGATTATAGATTAAAAGATGTTAGCCAATTAGTATGAGCTCACATTAGAATTGGTATGACATATGTTTATGATTGGGAATTATTATGTATGTTATACATATGTATTATTGTGTGTGTGATGACCATGTATGTATATGGTATTCGATGTGTATTGGTTGAGTATAAAATGAATAGGAATACATGTTGTATTCGAATGAGATGTATTCAAAAAAAATGTCACACGAATTTGTAATAAGATAAACCCCTTCCGTTGTGCCTTCTAATACGAATCCGTTTATGTTAATATAACGCTCCTTGCCCCTAATCCGGGTGAGGGGTGTTATAAACACTCTCTTTAAAGTTTGTATATGAATAGCTGTTGAGAAACACATAGCATGATCAAATTAGGTCCCGGCTCAACACTCATGTTTTAGTTGGTTGATTTTGGCATTTCTGGTTGCACTATTTGAAGTAATATGCAGTGTGAGTGAGAGATTGATCAGATTCAATACTGCATTGTTGGTACAATTTTTGCTTAATCTTCTTTTTTTTGACCAAAGAGTACTTATATTTCCAACAAAGCTTACGTGAACAAAAGTTTCGGGGGGATACAGTCAGGGGTCCACAACATTTGACCCAGCTGAATTTTTGCAAATTTGGCTAATCAATCGGCTGCCTGGTTACACATCCTAGGAGCAAATTTGAAGCAACAAGACAAGAAAGATTGTGCAGTCCTCTTGATGTCGTCCTCAATCGCTGAAGTCTCCCAGTTAGCGGTAGACTCTAAGTTTATTCTTTGGATTATAGCTCGGTTGTCCGCTTCAACAAAGATATTGTTGAACCCATATTTAAGCGCCATCCTGAGCCCCATCCTTATGGCAAGGGCTTCTGCCACTGAAGCACTTGGGGCAATACAAGGTGCAGAGAAACCAAAAATGAGGGATCCTGAGCTATCCCGGATAATAGCCGTAAGGGAGCCCTTTCCGGTAAGCCTATCGAAAGCCGCATCACAGTTTACTTTTACCATACCTTGTGGCGGTGGAACCCATCTCTGTGCTTCCTTCTCGTTTCTTGGTTTCTCTGGCTCTTCAACACGTGAAGCTTGGGAAAATTCCATGAATTGGCGATCTGCTCTTAACCACACTTCCCAGGGAGAGTTCTTTTTCCCTTCGAAAACCAGCACATTTCGGGATTTCCAAATAGACCAGAGCAGGAAGGCGACATGCTCACATCCGTCCCCGAACTTTGATGAGGCCCTAAGCTCATTTATCTTGAACCACCACTTAGGGAAACCCGGGAAACCTCTATCCGAAGGAGAGTAGCTGAAGCTAGAAGCTTTCCAAATTGCTTAGGCGAACGGACATAGAAATAAGATATGTTCCACTGATTCCCCCGAACATCCACATCGGGGGCACATGTCAGGTTCTCTTAGCAGGCCATGCATCCGGCTTTTCAAGACACTCTTTGACGGTGCAATGTTGTGGCATAAACGCCAAAGAAAGGACCGAATTTTGGATGGGACTCCCAGCTTCCAAATAGAATTCCATAATTCCTTCTTTGTCTTGGGATCGTCGCTTGGTGAGGGAGTGGCAAAAGATAGCGATTTTTCCTCCAGAAACCGGTACCCTGATTTAGCCGAGTATTCTCCATTCTTATTTCCGGCCCAGATGTAGGAATCCTGTATTTCAGGACTACCGATCGGAACTTTCAGGATCGCCTCAGCCTCCTCCGGAGAAAAGAGATTGTAGACCTTCTGTTCATTCCAAGTTCTCTGATCCACGCTTATCAGGGAGCTAACCGAGAGTGCTGAGACTGGTACTGGGTTGTCCGTTGAGGGTTTGTATTTTGGGAGCTGAGGTACCCAGTTGTCAAACCATGTAGAAATACTTCTGCCGTTGCCAACCCTCCAAGAGCTCCTTCTTTAATAATTGAGATCCCCTCACGTATTCCTGACCATGCCCAAGATGGGTTTGAGCATTTGGGGATGTCAAAAATATTGCCTTTGGGGAAGTAGATCCCCCGGAGGACTTTAGAAAGGAGGGAGTCAGGTTCTTTAATCAACTTCCATGTAAGTTTGGTGACGAGGGCCTTGTTGAACATCCGTAGGTCCCGGAATCCCATTCCCCCTTTATCCTTCGGTCTGCATAGATCTTTCCAATTTATCCAATGAATACTTCTCTCCTTTTTAGTACAGTTGTTCCACCAGAACTTCGCTATCATTGAGCTGATCTCGTCACAGAAAGTGACCGGAAGGAGGAAGCATTGCATAACATAGGTAGGGATGGCTTGAGCTACAACTTTGATGAGGACTTCTTTCCCTGCGGTAGTTAAGAATCTTGCTTTCCACCCCTTCAACCGGTTCTGAACTCGTTCTTTAATATAGGCCAGAGCTTCTTTCTTGCTTCTACCCCAGAAAGATGGAAGACCGAGGTATCTTGCATCTTCTTCCATTAACCGGAACCCCAGCACATTTGTAAGGTGATCCTTTTTCCGGTTGCTCAAATTTGGGGAGAAAAACACTGATGATTTTTGAGCGCTTACTGTCTGACCTGTGGCCGACTGGAAAACCCGGAGGATATGTAAAATGCCTTCACAGTTCTCAACATTTGCATCTGAGAAGACAAGACAATCGTCCGCAAACAAGAGGTGGCTCAGAATTGGGCACCTCCGTTTTATCCTAAGTCCCTGGAATTTTTGCTCACTACTTTCCTTTTCAATGATCCACGATAAGGTGCTAGAAATGAGCGTAAAGAGAAAAGGTGATAATGGATCTCCCTGTCTCAATCCTCTCCCCGCTCGTACGCTCTCCATTCAGAACAAGTGAGAAAGAAACTGTAGTGATACAGGTCATGACCCTGTTGGTCCACCACTCACAGAATCCCATCTTCTCCATAATAAATCGTAGGAGATCCCAATCAACTTTATCGTAAGCTTTCTCCAGATCAATCTTCAGGGCCATTTTACCTGTTTTTCCTTTCCTTGTACGCTTTATAGCATGGAAAGCTTCATTAGCCAGAATGATGTTATCGTGAATTGATCTTCCTTTTACGAACGCAGATTGGTAATGTGGGATAATCTCTGGGAGAATGGGCTTCAATCTAGATGCCAGAATTTTGGTTATAACCTTCATCGAGAAATTGCATAAACTAATGGGTCTTAGTTGTGACACTTCAGTGGGGTTTGGCTTTTTCGGGATGAGCACAATATTAGTTTTGTTAAGCTCCGGATCTAGCTCTCCATATCTGAAGAAATTTGACACCATACCGATCAGGTCACTCTTCACGGTGTCCCAAAAACTCTGGTAGAAACATCCAGGAAAGCCATCGGGCCCCGGAGCTTTTGTCGCTCCCATGTCAAAAACCGCTCTTTTAATCTCCTCTTCCTCCACATCTTTGCTAAGGGCATCATTCATGGTTTGAGTGATCAAGCTGGGAATATAGTCACGGAGGTGGCAAGAGTTAACTGAAAGATCCCGCTTGAAGATATTCTTAAAGTGCTGGAGAAGATAGTCAGCAATTTCTGTCGTATCCTCCAGCCAAAACCCATCGTCTTTTTTAATCTTGACAATAGAGTTTGTTCTCCGATGCTGAAGGGTGGTAGCATGAAAGAACTTTGTGTTTCTGTCTCCCCATTTGAGCCAGTTGATTCTGGAGCGCTGATGCCAATATCTCTCCTCACTCCTCCATTCTTCGCCGATCTGTTTTTTGAGCCCCTTATATTCTTCCAATTCCGCATCAGTGAGTTTTCTACCTTGGAGCTGTGAAATTCTAGACATCAGTCTCTGCTTTTTCTCATGTCTGGCTTTCATTTTCTCTTTGTTCCACTTGATTAGGGCTGATCTGGTGCTTCGAATCTTTCTTCTGAATCTGGAGCTCATTCTTTCTCCCGGAGAGATATTCCATCCCTTTTGATATAGTATGGGAGCACTCTTCATCCAGCATCCACTTAGTCTCAAACTTGAATTTTTTCTTATGTGCCTTGGGAAGCCCTCCTGTAAACAACACTATGGGGGCATGATCAGAAGCAATAGCCACCTCCATTATACCAAGCGCTTTTGGGAAGTTTAGGCTCCATTCCGCCGAGCATAAAATGCGGTCAAGCTTTTCAAGGATGGAATGCTCCCCACTTCTCTGGTTGAACCAGGTAAATTTTCCTCCTTTGATGGGCAATTCTACAAGACAAGATGTATTGACGAACTCTTCATACCATATAGAGTCATTGAAGTTTACCGGGTTCCCGCCCTCTTTTTCCTCTTGTCTTGCCACTACATTAGAATCACCCATGATCACCCATTTGTCCTGACCGGGCTCTCTGAAGGATGAGAGTCCTTCCCAAAATTCCTTCCGATCTTCGCGATGCGGGGGACCATATATGAAGGTGTTGAACCAAGATTCACCATCCTGTAACAAGATTTCTGTATCAATGTAGTTCCTGTCGAAACGCAGGATATTAATGTTTGCCTCCGCTATCCATCACAACGCTAGGCCTCCCGCTATTCCTTGTGGATCGACATAGAACGCATGCTCCATTTTCATTTTCATTCTGATCTTCTTCAAGTAAGTTTTTTTCTGTTTCGTTTCGCTAAGGAAGACGATTGTTGGTTTGATTTTGAAAATTGAGTCCCGGAGTGCCCTAACAGTCTCTTTTGTTCCCAGACCTCGCACGTTCCAAGCCAGAACTGCCATGACAGAATTCTTTCGCCTCCCCTCTTCACAAAAAACTGCCCGAAAGGACCACCTAAGGTACCTGTCAAAAGGCCAAGCAAAAATATCCGAGCGGCAATGCCACTCCAACAAACACAGTAGAGAAAGTTCCTCCTAAACAACCAGCCAAACCAAACCAACCACAGAATGGGGAAGTTCACCAGAAGACGGGGACATGTATGGGGGTAGAACATGATTAAGCAACCAGAAGCGGGGAGAGTTTGTGGGGGAGAAAGGGTGTGAGCAACAAGAAGCGGGGATTACAGGGCAGGTATGGGCGAGAAGGGAAGCCGAAACCTGTGGAAGAAGCCTGCGAGAGTCGTCGCTATAACCCCGGGTACCAGCAAAAACTTCCGGGCGGCCGTCCAAATCAAAAAGATGCCAAAACAAGAGCCAATTTCTCTAGGACCGGTTTTGCCGTGCTCTGCTTCACTGGGCGATGCCACCAGGCACCAAACAATCTGAAAATCAAGGCCAGCTGAGGAGTAGTCGGGGGAGAGAACTGGTGGACACAGCCCTCTGAGGCAATTAGGGAGACTGATCCCAAAAACTCAGGTGACTGCTGGAACAGTCCGACGAAACCACAAAAGGTGGAACCGCTGCGGAAACCGCCCAAGAATCCTTCAACGTCGCGGCTCCTTGAGAGCAAACCACCAGCCGCTGCTGACCACTGCTGACTCCGGCACACCAGTGGCCTGATGATGGGACGACGCCGCGCAATCATAGGCCGTTACCAACCGTGCTGGGATGGTGAATCAAACAGGAAGTGTTTGAGGCTCCCAGGCTTCAGGCGAGAGAGAACAATTGGGGGCGCGTGGGGCACGTCTGTTCGTAAATTGGATGTTCTTCTTCAACTAATTTTTGCTTAATCTTCTTCCATCGGAAAACTGTGAGTAAGGAATAGTCTTGTGAGAAGAATCTCTACTACATAAACTCGCAGCCTGATTTTACTGCTGCAGTTGTCATGTTGTGTTGTTCAGTCATTGTACTTGGGTTTTTAACTATCCCACTTGCACCGAAGGGTGTAAAAGCATTAGCTTCATTCAGTGTAAAGAATTAAAGCATTGAACAATCACAACAGGAATTTGTTGCAGGGTTTCAGCAAATTCGGTTATTGCCTAAGTGGAACAACTTTAGAGTTTTGATTTAAGGGCCAAATTGAAAGAATGTGTAAATAACGAGGTTTAAGTTTAGTGATTTTTTTTCAAATTAGGATTAAATTGATTGAATGTGTAAATATAGAAGATTAAATATGCTATTATACAAAGTTTTATAACATCTACGTTAGGTACTTAACAGCTGAGTTACCATTTTGTTATAAAACATAAAGTTTAATTATCATTTTGTAACATTTGAAAGCTTGGTTACCATTTTATCTTTTTAACAAAGTTCAGTGACCATTTGTGAACTTTACCCTAATAAATACTAGGGTCCGTTTGGTTCTAGAGTATAGAGTTCATTTTCATTTTTTTTTTTGAAAATGGAAAACTTTGAAGAAAACATTTTGGTTCTAAAATTAGAAAATGATTTATAGAAAATAAAAACAAAAATGAGTGAAAATTTGAAAACATAAAATTATGTTTTTCACTATTTTTTACATATTTGGGTCCTTCTAATGTTATCAAAAATGGTTTTTTAATTGTTTTGACTAATATAAGGACTAAATTGATATATTTTGTAAATTCTAGTACAGAAATGTTATAAAAAAAGACTCGGTTAAGAAGGAAAAACATAATTTTCTTGAACTCACTGCTCCTCTCTTTAGAGTTTTGCTTTAAGGACCAAATTGAACGAATGTGTAAATAACGAAGTTTAAGTTTAGTGAATTTTTCAAATTATGACTAAATTGATTTCATGTGTAAATATAGAAGATTAAATATGCTATTATACAAAGTTTTATAACATCCACGTTAGGTACTTAACGGCTGAGTTACCATTTTGTTATAAAACATAAAGTTTAATTGTCATTTTGTAACATTTGAAAGTTTGATTACCGTTTTTTTAACAAAGCTCACTGACCATTTGTGAACTTTGCCCTAATAAATATTAGGGTCCGTTTGGTTCAGAGTATAGAGTTCGTTTTCATTTTTTTGGAAAATGAAAAACTTTGAAGAAAACAACTTGGTTCTAAAATTAAAAAATGATGTTTAGAAAATGAAAACAAAAATGAATGAAAATTTGAAAACATAAAAATATGTTTTCACTATTTTCACATATTTGGGTCCTTCTAATGTTATAAAAAATAGTTTTTAATTGTTTTGACTGGTATAGGGACTAAATTGATACGTTTTGTAAACTTTAGTATGGAAATGTTATAAAAGAAAAAAAAAAGAAAAGACTTGGTTAAGAAGAAAAGCACACTTTTCTCGAACCCACTGCTCCTCTCTTTGGAGTTCTGCTTTAAAGACCAAATTAAAAGAATGTGTAAATAACGAGGTTTAAGTTTAGTGATTTTTTTTAAATTAGGACTAAATTAATTAAATGTGTAAATATAAAAAATTAAATATGCTATTATACAAAGGGGAGATTGCTACCTAAGAGGATCAAACCCACAACCTAAGGCTTTTGAGCTTAGTGCCCAACCAATTGAGCTATAGAAGCTCTTGTCCTTCTAATGTTATAAAAAATAATTTTTTTAATTGTTTTGACTAGTATAGGAACTAAATTCATACATTTTGTAAACTTTAGTATGGGAATGTTAGAATTTTTTGGAAATGGAAAATTTTGAAGAAAAAAATATTTTGATTTTAAAATTAAAAAATAAAATAAAAATAGTGAAAATTTGAAAATATAAAAATATATTTTTATTATTTTAACATATTTGGGTCCTTCTAATGTTATAAAAATAGTTTTTTAACCCCCCGCCGAAAGCAACACTCACAGTCAATTCTCACTCTCAAACCCTTGAAAAACAAAGGTAAATTTCCCCAAAATATGTCTCTCTCGACTCGACAGAGGCGAGCGACGGTGTCGGATCTTCCGGCATCGTCGTCGGAGCCAGAATCATACTCGAAAGAGCACAAGCCAGGACGATCATCATCGGACGCCGTGGGCGAAGACCGTGGATTGGGGTGGTTCACGGTGTCGTTTGCTTTGGGAATGCTACGGTACATGAGCGCCACATCAAATATAATTCACGACTGCGATGAAGTCTTCAATTATTGGGAGCCTCTTCATTATCTTCTCTATAAATCCGGCTTCCAAACTTGGGAGTATAGGTAAACGCCTCTCCATACGAATTCAGTCTTATTTTATAAACGTACTTCTCCGTAAAATTATACTTTGGTTGTTCTTAAAGAAACAATGTAAGCGGATCTAAAAATGTAATTCTGGATTAAAAAAGAAAAACATAAATACTAGTAAAAAAATGAACTTTTTGTGTGTCAAGTTTGGTTATTTATTTGAGCATTTGTTCCCTTTTCAAGTAAAACATGACTTTAATGGTGAAAAAAATATGGGTTTTATTTTGATGCACAAGCTGTGTAAATTTTTTTTACACAATTCTTTTATAAAATTTAAAATTTAAATCACAAACCCTAACAACCTAAACCCTAAACTCTAAATTCTACTCATAAACCTTAAATTATGTACCCTACATACTAAACCCCTAAACCCTAACCTAAAACCTAAAACCCTAAACCCTAAAATTAAAGGGTGCATCAAAGTATTTTCCAAAAAATATATACTTATAAAGTAGTAGTAGTAGTAAAAGTAACAATTAAAGGGTGCCTTGAGTTTATTAGAGGTATTTAAAGCTTTATTTAGTAAGTGAGAACTGGAAAGTGAGAAATTGGAATGGAGTTCTTTGGGAAATATTTCGCTTTTATTATCTGTAAGCTGACTTAATTGAAGTAAGAAATGAAGTCAGCTGCTGCTAGGTGATGCATAAATTTCATGCTCATAGATGGTGCTTGCGATCATCGGTAAGGATTGGGGTAGATTTTCTTTAAAATAGTTTGGATATAGTTCATTGATTAACTTTTAGTTGGTATTGTTTGTGTGCTGGTGTGCATGTATTTTAAATGGATTCTGATTGAAGTTTTCAGATACTATCTAAATGTATGATAGGTTGGAATTAGGGTTGTAACATATAAGTGAATGAAGAGTTTTATTTCTTCTTGCAAAGTAGTTACATGTGGTTATCATGTTGCATTTGATTTATATCCTCCATCTTTAGATGCATTCTTGTATTTTCTGGGAGCAAGAATCATTGGAGTTATAAAAACGTATTTGGCTAAAAATCCTCATCTTGCATTCTTACTGCTACTTGGTAAATAATTTGTCATGGGGAGCAGATTTTTATCATTTTGTCAATAATCGTTTTACTGAGGCAGTTGTCTCATTTATATGTCCATTGCAGTTCTGAGTTTGCACTCCGCTCTTATCTATACATTATTTTCCATGAATTAATTGGCCGACCAATTTCCTGGCTGTTTGCCGAAGAAAAAGTAAGTTTCAAGCTTAAAAAATGTTTAAGTTTCTGGGTTTTTTTGGTCTTTTTTTGTTAACATTTCTTATATTTGTCTTTTTTATCTTTTAGGTGAGAGTTTTCTATGCGGTGAGACTCTTTCTTGGTCTTCTATCTGTTATTTCAGATGCTACTCTAGTGGTAGCAGTTTCCAGAAAATATGGAAAGCGTCTTGCTTCGTATGCACTTGCAATGCTTTGCTTGGCTAGTGGTTGTTTCTTTGCCAGCACAAGTGAGTGGTTTTTTCCCATCTATCTTTGTCAATTTCCCATATATTCACTAGCAAATTATGTTTTTCTCTAAGATTGCTATTTTTTATTACCGTGATCTCCCCCCCCCCAGGTTTTCTTCCTAGTTCATTCTCTATGTATGCCATGAGCCTTTCATCAGGGTTATTTCTTCTTGAGAAACCTGCATGGGCTGTTGCTGCTGCAGCTGTGGGGGTAATCCTAGGTTGGCCATTTTCAATCTTGGCATTTCTTCCAGTCACATTGTACTCTTTAGCTAAACAATTCAAACGAGTATTTCTTTCTGGTGCTGTCACCTCTATAGCTCTTCTTGTAAGTAAATTTTATTCATTAAATTGGTTATTAGCTGTAAACTTCTGGATATATGATTTTACTATCTTAACATAGTGATTGACATTAACATATTTGTAATTGGTTAATATTTAGTTTTTCCTTTTGATCAATTGTGAATGATTGAAGTTCTTTCCCCAGGCACTCTCCGTACTCGTCGATTACTGCTATTACCAACGCTGGACGTCATCTGTTTTAAATCTCTTAGTGTATAATGTACTAGGAGGTGGTGAGAGTCATTTGTATGGGACCGAGGGGCCACTTTTTTATTTAAGGAATGGGTTTAATAACTTCAACTTCTGTTTCATCCTTGCTTTGCTTTTCCTGGGAATTCTGCCAATTGCAAGGAAAAAATATGCCCCTGACCTGCTTATTATAATCTCTCCTCTTTATATATGGTTGTCTTTTATGTCTCTGCAGCCACACAAAGAAGAAAGGTATGATTGATCTTTTTCTTAAATGTCCATGCCTAATTTTGTTTAGATTTTTATTTCTTGTTTCTTTTCCCTTGCATAAAATAGATAAACAGATGAAGAATATTCTGATATACGACTTTTAGAAGTTTCAAGGAGGGTTAGGAATTGCTTTGGTCCAAAGCTTTAGGCTAACCTTGCATGACATTTTCTGCTAGGAAACAAAACAGAGCATACTCGTTATTGTCTCTTTACATGTCCTGAACAATCTTTAATATCCATCTTGCCTGCTTTGAGCTGTAACAGTAGATTATATTTGATTGTCATGCAGATTCCTTTATCCCATATACCCGCTTGTTTGTGTTGCTGCTTCAGCGGTCATTGAGAGCTTTCCTGATATTTTCCGAGACAAATATAATCCCTACGATAATTCTATTATAGTAATGGTGGGCATCTTCTACAGCTCGTTAATTTTCCATATGCACAACACTAAGCTCTCATTCAAATGTTCTCGGCATGTTTTTGCAGATGGCCAAATTTCTTAGACCTGTGGCCCTAAGCCTCATATTATGTGCCTCACATGCACGCACATTTTCGTTGATCAATGGTTATGCTGCTCCGTTGGAGGTTTACAAGATCTTGGAGCACCATGATGATGCAGGAACTGGTAATGAATACTCTCTTATATGAGGCACTAATATTATACCTTTTTATTTTTGTTATTACTGGATCTACTGAGAATGAATTTTCTTTTTGACAGCCATGTAGCATTGACATTTATTTTTTGGGAACTTTATCGAGATTGCATAACATAATTTTCCTTACATGTAGCTTTTTTTTGTTTCTAATGGCTAGCCTTCCTTTACAATTGCCTTGTAGTTCTAGTAAAAGTTTCGAAGATGCATTATTTTGCTAGATTTTCTTAATCGTTTATGCTGAAGAATGTGGTTACCAACAAGAGCAAATGCTTCATTGTAGGTTCTGTACTTTGTGTTGGAAGTGAGTGGCACCGTTACCCATCGTCATTTTTTGTGCCTGCTTATATTAGTGAAGTGAGATGGATTGATGACGGATTCCGAGGTCTTCTTCCATTCCCTTTCAATGATACACTGGGAGGGACTGCGGCAGCACCACCATACTTCAACAATAAAAACAAGGCATCAGATGAGCAATATGTAATTAAACCCTTTATATGGCCTAGTTCATATGAGAATAACTTTAATCTTTATGCTTTACTGTTATTATATATTGTTTCACTATAAATTGCAGCTCCAAGATGTTCGAGCTTGTACATTCCTGGTTGAGCTGCAGCTGAACCGACCTTACCCTTATCGTGGAAATGACCTATCAACATGGGAGGTAAAGCAAGAATGTCTTTAATGAAATGGCCTCCTATTTCTGATATATTGCTCTTCTCATATAATTTAATGAAATGGCCTCCTATTTCAGCCTATTGCAGCACTACCATACTTGGACAGGGAGCTCTCACCTGCCAAATATCGGTCATTTTTCATCCCCTACTTGTGGCAGGAGAAGAATGTCTTTGGCATGTACAAACTTCTGAAGAGGGTATCAAAGCAAGAATGATGAATGACATGTTAGTTGTCGAGTTTTTTCTTTTGGAAGTATCGTGCCCATTGACTACGCATTTTTCATGTTAATTCCAACTTCCAAGCAGGAAAAAGGAAAAGGAAAATTTATAACACTGACATACATTGATCCCAGTGATTAGACGATTTTGTAGCTGTAGCTGTTGTTGCTTCGTATAGGTTTTATGCTGTGTTTGTCAGTTTGCTGATTAAGTGCTCTGGTTTCTTGGTTTGTTCAGTTGATGGTTTTACAGCACTTTCATTTCTTTGGAAATCAGCAGACCTGGTGTCTAGACTCACCATTATTTTCCTGGTTTGGATGTGGCAAGTTATGTGATTCTTTATACCACGAGTATTACAAATTTACAATGAAAGAACTCCACAATACTGAGGTTAAATCAGGAAAATGAAATTGAGTTTTGATTAACATCATATTATTATCATTTTAATACAGGCTTGCAAGCCGGGGGATTAGAAGGAAAATGGGTAAATTTGCCTGCAAATCCCTGTAATGGTAGCATGATTTGAGATGTAAGAAGCTATACTAGAGAGGACAATGATGGGCGTGTGGATCTTTCAATATCAGCTCCTAGATTTTGAAGCTTGGTAACTATATTCTCATAGCCTCGCTCAATATGTTCAATTTTATGGATCTCGGTGGTTCCTTTTGCAGCCAGTCCCGCTAATATAAGTGAAGCTCCACCTCTCAAGTCCCTTGCAATAACACGAGAGCCACGCAATGAACTGCCAAAAACCATCCAATGGTTAAACCAACATTCAAAACCTTGTACCAAAAGAAGCACCTTACCTTCCTTTGTCTTTCCCGTAAACTATTGCACTGCTCCCGTTAGGATGAATTCTCGCTCCGAGCTTCTGCAGTTCCCTTGCTATCCAAAGGACAAGTGAAAATGAGATGATGATTATTGCTGATTTCATGGAAGAAGGAAACAAGCATACAATGGGCCAACATCTCATTGATGACATTATGGCTTGGTTTATACATACCATGACTCATACGGTTCTCAAACACAGACTCTTCCACCAAGCTTGAACCGGTGCATGTAGTGAGAAGTGCCATTATTTGTGGTTGCAGATCTGTTGGAAACCCCGGAAACGGACTTGTCTTAATGTCAAAACTTTTCAAATCATCGCCCAGGCATAATGCAGGGAGAGCTGAAACCTGTGCCAATGCTTTTCTAGTCATGCAAACAATAAACTAAATTGCCAAAAGGAAAACATGTTACTCTGTAAGATTTTCATACCTGCAATGTGTGCGGATCAACCTGTGAAATTTTGCAACCGGCTTCCGAGAGTTTGTCTGTCAAACATGAAATGCGGGAAGGAATGACAGGTGACATTGAGATGCATGAGCGAGTAATTGCTGCAGCAATCATGAAGGTGCCGGCTTCGATACGATCCGGTTTTATAACACATTCTGAACCATAGAGCTGGCTCTTCCCCTGGATAACTAGTGTGTCACCCCCTGCTCCTTCGATCGATGCCCCACTGTCATTCAGAAAACGAGCAAGATCGACCACCTCTGGTTCCTGTGTTCAAACATAGTGACAAATATAGGGCATAAAATAAAGAAGGTCCCAAATTCTAGGTATCATGCCATATCATAACCAGGAATCAAAACCTCACTGATATGCTTCAAATCATTACTTTGGCCACATTTGAAAGCAGAGTTATTCCATCGGCCATGGATGCTGCCATCATAAGAGTTTCAGTTGCCCCAACACTGGGGTAATCAAGTTGGAATCTGCCCCCAACCAATCCTTTGCCATTTGCAGTATGTGCCCACACTTTCCCATCCCTGCAACATTGCAAAACAAAAGCTCATATTACCGGCAAACAGTTTGCCATAGTCAATCAACAAAGATCTAACTAAGAAAATAGAAGCGAATTTACTGTTACTACTTGCCTCAGCTCAACAACAGCACCAAGAGCTCTTAACCCACGAAGATGGAGGTCGACAGGTCTGTTTCCAATATTACAGCCACCAGGCAAGGCTACAACAGCTTCACCAAACCTGGCCACCAATGGCCCTATAACAAAAAACCCACCTCTGATCTTCCTCATTTCCTCCAAATCCATTTCCACTTTCCCAACTCCATCACTGTTAACCATCATTTTCCCATCAAAGGATTCAACTTTAGCACCCAAAGAGCTCAAGATGGAAGCCATGGCTTCGATATCCGAGATATTGGGAACGTTGTGCAGAAGTGAACTGCCTGAACAGCAGAGGGTGGCTGCTAAGAGAGCCAAAGAAGAGTTCTTGGAGCCACTTATGGTAACGTGGCCCGAGAGAGTTGCAGGTCCTTTGATTTTGAAAATGGGGTCAAGCTTGGTGTTTTGTGTGGACTTAGGGAAATGGGTTTTCTGAGAAGAACAAGAGGGAACCAAGGGTTTTGGGAAAATGGTGATGTTGCAAAAGAGAGCCATTTTCGCAGTGCCTTTTGGGATCTTTTTCGGCCAATCTTTGATTGCTTTTATGTCGTTTTGATACTCTTTCTCTGTCGGTGTTTTTTGTTGTTTTGTCAGGTTTTTCTTTTTATATCTTTTTACTGGAAAAAGAAAGGACAAGGCGCCGTGGAACATTGGAGACGATGATGACTTGAATGTTGGAAAATTCTCACATTTGGCTGGCTTAGATCTACTAATCAAGTTTAAGAAGTTAAATCCTCGGTTGGAGTAAAAAAAACTCTCTCCTCAGTTCAGTCCTCTCTTCTTTCTAGATGGCGCTGTCTCTGTCGGTTATTTATGTCGAGCATGGAAGTTCATGGAACGTGGTCGAGCAAAAGACATCCTCCGATGTCGTGTCGATCAGCACTCGCAGCCTTGCACAACTCCCTATACAGAAATGCAAGTACTGCTGAACCCCAACTTAATTTACCAGCCTCTTCAAAATCCCGCAAGTGCCGCAACCACAACATGTGAACCTTGTTGCGAGTTTTGTCGGCCACCAAAATTCCCCCGAGGATCTGTAAGATATAGGCCCGAGCATATGCCTAAAATATAACGAAAAAAATATTAAAATATAATAATTTTATAATTTTATTACTACTAATAAAAAAATATTTTTTTTTACCTTCTTCACATCTTCATTGGCTCCAGCAGGCAAATTAGCGAATTCCGTACGCAACCACGTCAGAGTCACACATCCGCCCCGTAGTTTTTCTGGCTTATCCCCTAACAAGTCCATACATAAGCCCTCCCAATCGTCACTGGCGGCACCAGTGATAGCCTCCCCATCTACAGGCAGGCCAAGAATATGCGACACATCTTCTAATGTGATGGTCGCCTCACCACATGGTAAGTGGAAGGTATGTGTCTCTGGCCTCCACCTCTCCACAAGCGCGTTGATTAAATCAACGTCTAATTTCGCACCTCCTCCATGAATTTTCGCCACATGTCCAAATCCGGCTTCGGCTATGTACTCAGCTAGAAGAGGATCCGGGGGCACCCTCATCCGTGTGATATAAACCTCCAATCGACGTTCTTCTCCATTCTACAAATAATTAATGACACACACATATTAACAATCACATATTATATCATAATTTTTTATAGTGTACAATAAAATACTAAACATATTCTAATTTTACTAATTTTTAATCTATAAGTCAATACCAAAAATATATTCGAATTTAATTAATTTTCTTAGTCTAAAAATAAATACTATTAACATATTCGAATTTAACTAATTTTTTTAGTCTAAAAATAAAATCTAAAAACATATTCGAATTTAACTAATTTTCTTACTCTAAAAATAAATACTATTAACATATTCGAATTTAAATAATTTTCTTAGTCTAAAAATAAAATCTAAAGACATATTCGAATTTAATTAATTTTCTTAGTCTATAAATAAAATCTAAACCCATATTCGAATTTAATTAATTTTCTTAGTCAATAAATAAATACTATTAACATATTCGAATTTAACTAATTTTCTTACTCTAAAAATAAAATCTAAAGACATTTGAATTTAACTAACATTCTTAGTCTAAAAATAAATATTATTAACATATTCGAATTTAACTAATTTTCTTAGTCTAAAAATAATATCTAGAGACATATTCGAATTTAACTAACATTCTTAGTCTAAAAATAAATATTATTAACATATTCGAATTTAACTAATTTTCTTAGTCTAAAAACAATATCTAAAGACATATTCGAATTTAACTAACATTCTTAGTATAAAAATAAATACTATTAACATATTCGAATTTAACTAATTTGCTTATTCTAAAAATATAATCTAAAGACATATTCGAATTTAACTAATTTTCTTAGTCTAATAATAAATACTATTAACATATTCGAATCTAACTAATTTTCTTACTCTAAAAATAAATATTATTCACATATTCAAATCATGCCGGCAACACTAAATTAAATTTACATATTCGAATTAAAATAATAAAAAACTTACATTAAGTCGGCGATAGTTGGATACGTGGCCTTCTTCTAATCTTAGCAAACCCGCCATAATTCTTCAAAACTCTTCAAAAACTCTTGAAACTCTTCAAATCCTCTTCAAAATTTTGGGAGAGAATGAAAATTCTCTCCCAACTCCACTGCTTTTATAGAGAAAACGGACGCTGGGGGTTATGAATTCAAACCGAATTCGCGTTCTGCAGAACGCGAATTCATTATAATAAATAGAATTCGCGTCCTGCAGAACGCGAATTCTATTTCCCCAACCGTCCGCATTTATTCGCAATTTACTGCGATAATTTGAATAAAATCTCGTGGAATTCGCGTTTTGCAGAACGCGAATTCCCTTTTCCACTGAAACGGCGCAGTAATTCGCGTCCTGCAGGACGCGAATATTGAATTCGCTTTCCCCAGGACGCGAATTCGTCCTACATGGCATGAAAGGGGGGTATTTTTCCCAATATGAATTTTTGGGGGTTATTTTCCCCAATAAATTCCCAAAAGGGAATATTCAGACCAATTCGCCAATTTATTGTTGGTTTAAATAACATTAATTTTATTATTTATATATCATATAAAAATATACTCCGATCGTTTATTTGAGCACGTGGATCTTGTTTCTCTTTAATATAAGTATTAATTAATAGATAAGGACATGTCTCTTTTTTTTAATCAGAAAGATAAGGACATATCACTAATTCCCACCGAAGTAGGGACATATTCTATATACAGACGGTGGAAACTGAAAGTTTCCACAAGCGCCTTAATTTTAGTGTATATGGAGTTAGTTTAGGGTATAGAGTTTAGGGGTTTATGCGTAGAGGGTTAGAATTTAGAGATAGTTGTTTCAATTTAAGGTTTAGGGTTATAATTTAGGGTTTATAGGTTAAAACCTAAATCCTCACCATATTACCCTAAACCCTAAACCATAACCTATAAACCTTAAATTAAAACCATAAACCCTAAATTGAAACAATTGCCCCTAAATTCTAAACCCCTACACCTAAACCCCTAAGCCTTATACCCTAATCTAACCCTCTATACCCTAAAACTAAGGCGCTTGTGGAAACTTTTAGTTTCCACCGCCTGTGTATAGGATATTAATCCATAATTAATTCCCATTTCCCACCGCAGTAGAAGTAATTTATCTTTGGGTTATAATTAGTTAAAAGGAAAATTCTATTATCGCTGAATACAGAATAGCTTGTACAGTTTTTGTAAGGCAATTCATTTTGGGAAGTTGGATTAGGGTTATACTTTTTGGTGCATTAGCTCCCATGTTTTGCCACCGGAAGTAGTTGAATAATGGCCTCTCTTTATGTTAATCGGATTCTCTTTCGCAAATGTTAATTTAGGGTTATACTTTTGGGAAGTATAATTAATTCCGATTTCCCACCGCAGTAGAAGTAATTCTCTTTATGTTAATTTTGGGAAGTTGGATTAGGGTTATACTTTTAACTGCCGTGATCAAAATAAGTTCATTTAAATAGACATAGTTTAGACACTTATTTTGTAATTTAGCCAATTATAACAAATTAATAAAGAAAATAATCTTTTTCAAATTCAATAGTCAAAACTGAACAAGATCGAAACAAAAGTGACCAGACTTACAATTAACCCGTACCTTTATCTTTGAATTCTTTTCAATTGTCTTTTACATTCCTTCCAAACATCTTTTAAATTTTCTTTTCAAACAATAATTATAGAAAGTTAGATATAAATTATCTTTCCTGACAAAAATATTACAAATTCACTATTTTTTTCACATCTTTTAATTGAACAAATAATTAAAATTTATATTCATTTTTTATTTTGTATGAATCCAAATTCTAACATTTATGTTAAAGACATAAAGATTGTTCTATTATATATAAAAAATTATTATTTTTCAAATTTCGTATCCTCTCATTCATCTGTCATTGTTTTCAAGAGAACATGCATGTTTTTTCCTTACTGTAATCATCATGTTTGAATTTATTGATTAAAAAATAATTTAAGACTGAGAAATACATGCAAAATTCGTATTTTACAAAATAGCCCAAATGTGTTTTTCTCTCGATAATTTTTAAACATTTAATGTGATTTTACAATAATATTTTTAGTTTTTAGTTTTTTAAAAACCTAAAAAACAAAAATATGAACATTTACTTTTAAATTTATTAGATGTTCAAATTAGGCCGAACAATATTTACTTTCAAATTTATTAGATGTGAATATGTATTGTTATAAAAAAATTATTTAACTGGCGTTGGTGAATAGTGCAAATTAGATTATAAGTATATATTAAATGTAAATGTGCATTGTATGTAATAATGATTAAAAATACATTAAGTATATGTTTTAACAATAACATTTTATTAGTTTTGTAAATAAATAAAATTCATCTTTGATGATTAATATTTTCTTTTCAAGTTTTTTTTTGTTTCTTTTTTGTTTAACAAAATTCATATTATATCTACTTTTATGGCATTTTTTTCGTCTGTTTTTATAGCATTTACAGTCTATTTTTGTGATAGTTGTCTGTATTTTGACAGTTTAACGTTCGGGAGACGAGTATCAACGGGCGTTTTTGTTAGTGAAGGAGGCCGATTTGCATATGCTTATGATTCACTTTTGTGATTGTGTTGATATGCCAAGAACAAGTAACAAAAGAATTTGTTTTTTTATAGAGTTCTTTAGTCAAATTAGTTGTTTGCTAGATTTCAGTCAAAAGATTATTCAAGTCATTTTGAA
The DNA here is from genome assembly GCA_958450335.1 of Hibiscus tridactylites. Taxonomy (NCBI): domain Eukaryota; kingdom Viridiplantae; phylum Streptophyta; class Magnoliopsida; order Malvales; family Malvaceae; genus Hibiscus; species Hibiscus tridactylites. The sequence continues at coordinate 60,995,497 of OY288290.1, forward strand.
AGTTATAGGTTTTGTATTTTAATATCTTTCACACCCTTAAAATTTTATTGTATTTATTTTTACACATTTAATTTTCAATGCTTGCGCTGTGATACCTTTGTAATCCTATCACTTTAAATATAATTCAGTTTATTTCGAAAAAAAAATAATACATACTTTAAGTACTTCTTTTAACAAAAAAAGGTAAACTACATAAATGGTCATCAAATTTTTAGGGAGGATTTATTTTGGTCACAGTACATTTAAAATATTCGATAAGGTCACTCAACTTTTAGTTCGATTTTGATACGGTCCCTCTCGTTACCTTCGTTAGAAGTTACATTAGTTTTTTTCTTCCTTAATAAAAAATGGGTAAACTACACCAATCATCACTCAACTTTCTTCTCAAGCCTAGTTTGGTCACTAGAGTTTAACAATTTTCAATTTAATAACTTAACTTTCAAATTGTTCATATTTTGGCCACTCTCAAATGATATGATCATACAAATAGAACAATTCGATTAATCCTTAAAAAATCTGGGTAATGATTTTTTTACTTTGCTTATTAAATTTATAATATTATCGTATTTGATATTTTAACAAGCAAAGTAAAAAATATTACTCGAATCAAATATTCCAATTAACCGGCCGATCGAATATCCGATTTAATTGGTACAATATAAGATAGGGAATTGAGTAATCTAAATTTAGCAATTAGCCAAAATAAATTTTTAAAGATTAATTAAACCCAATTTTAGTACAAATTTTTAAAATAAATTATTTCGATTCGGTTACGGTTCACAGTTTTTAAGCAAAATTGATTAACCGTCTAATCTATTATATACAACATTTCTAAATTTTATGCATTGCAATATCTTATAGTCTAATGATTTTGATACCCTTCTGATTCTTTTTAAAAGTTTTGACTATGAGTAGGATTAATAGGTGTGAACTTTCAAATTTTGACTTTCTAGTTGTTTTTACACTTTTATCACAACCGAGTAATTATTAAATTTACCATATTATCATATTCAATATTTTAATAAACAAAGTAATAAAAATCATTTACATAGTTAAATATTTCGGTTAATTGGTTAATCGATTATCTGATTTAATTGGTATAATATAAAAACGAGATTTGAATAACATGAATTTACCAATTAACCAAAATAATTTTGTGAAGATTAATCGAATTCTTCTATTTGTATAAACATGTCATTTGAGAGTGGCCAAAATATGAACAATTCGAAAAGTTAAGTTATTAAATTAAAAAAAACTCCAGTGACCAAAATAAAAGTAAGAAGAAAGTTGAGTGATGATTAATGTAGTTTACTCATTTTTTATTAAGGAAAAACAAAAAGTATCGTTAGCGGAAGATAACAAGAGGGACCATATTGAAAGCAAACTAAAAGTTCGGTGACTATATTAAAATAGAATTAAAAGATGGTGATATTATCAAATATTTTAAAAATATGATAACTAAATATTCCTCCCTAAAAGTTCGATGACTATTTATATAGTTTACCCAAAAATAATTCAGATTCTAAACAAAAAGATGGGTAAACTACCGTAATGCTCACTTACGTTTGGTTTGTGTACACTTTTGCTCACCGATTTTAAAAATTGAACTTTATACTCATGTACGTTTTTAAGGTGTAAACTTATACTCACTGAAATATTTTTCACTGTTAACATTTAACGAAAATTGATCTGACAAATTAAAAAATAAAATAAATTACACATGTATATTCCACGTGTAATGACAACTAAAATAAAACAAATAAATCTAATTCTTATAAAGGCTCTTTCTTCCCCTTTTCTTTAACCCTAAAACAATTCACAAAATAAAACATCTAAAGACCCTTTTCTTTAACCCTAAAATAATTTTTTAAAGAAGAAAAAAAAGAGAAGAAGAAGAAAAAGAAGAAAATAAAAATGGAAGCAGACGATAAAGTACTTATTTGTCGTTGTAGTTAGCAAGCGGAACTTGTAACCCCCTCGTCCCGGTCTGGTCGGATGACCGATCCGAGTGGGCCACACGGGGAAAACCGAAGCGAAACCCGTTAAGGCTTCCCCTCGGTTAACGACCCAAAAATTTCTTTTAACTTTAATCTTATCTAGATGCATATTAAGTCCCTATGTGAAGCGCAACAGCGGAAGATTACAAGCAAAGAAACGTTTACCGACCAAACAAAAGCAAACAGTCCATTTTATTTCATTTTCAGCAGGCCGTTTCGAAACACCTATAGGGTGTTCTGAAACGCCCTGACCTGGTCAACGGGCCTGGGTCAACCACAAGGGGACCGTTTCGAAACAGGGGTGACCCGTATCGGAACGACCTTGACGGTCAATATCTCATGGTCAACGAGATTTGACCGTTTCGAAACTTCAAAGGCCCGTTTCGGAACGGCTTCATCTCGCAAATTTCTCAAAATTCCAGTAGCGAAAACGTTCCGGAACGACCCTCATCCGTTTCGGAACGGCTGGCCATTTACACAGGGGCCGTTTCGGAACACGGGGACCCGTTCCGAAACACCCCCCTGTCTGCAGACTTTTCTGGGCTGTTTTGAGGCACAAGGATGCCCCAAAACATCCCCTAGACACCACACAACTTCATGGCAAGACATTCTAAGGCTTACTAACAATACCAGCATGCTTCAACAAGGTTCAAACATGTATAACACAAAGGCAACAATCCATATCATGCATCCATTCAACCCACATTCAAACACATGTAAAACTCTTAAGGCATAAGCTAACCTTCAAGCAAGTAAATAGGCATGTCTTAACATTCATCATGGCAACACAACCATGCAAAAGCAATATATATAAAGGAGTCTACACATGCTCCTAATAACCAACAACAACCAACACATCCCATTGCTTAAACTATTACTTGACTTAACAAAAACCATACTTGATGAACTCAAGTCCAAAACCACACTTGGAGGCCCTCCACTTGCCCGAGCAACCCACGAACTAAGGATCTGCAATGTTGAACAAAGAGAGCGTAAGCAATAATGCTTAGTGAGGGTAAGCTCTAAAAACAAACCTCAACACTGCAGGGTCCGAGCACGATCTAGCCAAGCAACTCACATTACCAAGAGTCCACAAGATAAAGATGCATGAGCAATATATATCACATATATGCCATAATCATGAGCTCAACACCACCATACATGTAATCACATTTAAACATCCAAACAGCTCATATATCACAACACATTAATATACACATATCAATCCACATTGGCACCTAGTTATGACTCAAATACACGGATAGACTCGTTGGAACTCATATCCAACAACCACATTACCTCGGTGGGATTCCACTCATCACCGGTCTCGCGGAGGGGATTCCACTCATCCTCACGCCCCGTCGATGGGATTCCACTCATCACCGACTATATTTAAATACCATTTCCGGGCGTACCCATACTCCTCCTTGGTGACTCAACGCCACCAAGGCCACGCGCGACTTTAGACTCATGTGTACACACTAACATCCTAATGATCGATCATTTGTATTTAAGTATACTAGTGCCAATATTTTACTCATTCCACATCACTCATTTCAATCATTTCCGTGCTTAGCACGCACTCACCATGGACACAACCATGAACCATCACCATACATGCTTTAAGCCATACAATTCATGCCTCAATTCACATGTATAAAACAATATACATAAGCATTCACATCACATGGCATACAAGGCATATACAATCATCCAATTGAGTTCATCCAAAGGCTTAGACCAAGTTTAGGATTAGGCTACCACCCTAATCCTAACTCTAGGTGGGTCTACCAAGCCCAACCTAGTCCACATACTCGAACCTACTAATTTAAAATCGTTTAAAACAATTAACCACTCACCTAAGCTTCCAAGCACAAGACCAAGCAAGCCACAACCTTCAACTCTCCGGATTCACTCCCGATGCTTCACCGATGCCCAAGCTCAATTCTAATCATCTCAAACACAACCAAAACGTTCGAATCAATAACACGTCATCGGAAACAACCCGGATTAACATTAACAAGCATTTAACACCCCAAACCAAGTCACAAAACAGAATTTTTGAGTAGCCTCTATCACCCACTGATTTCTTCCATTTCAAGCACCCAAACAAGCCTCAATTTCATTCAAAATGATCCTCATATATCATACTACCTACAGCCCTCAAGAACCAACCTTAAACAACCCCAAAACAGACTTTAAAACCCTCCAAAAACCCTCTCAAAACCCAATTCCGAAAATTGGTCCAAAACACCCGAAATTCATATATGTAGTATCATTTGGTCTCTATACTTCATTACTAATCATATTAAATCAAAACATTTAACTTTGCAACATAAAGACACCATTTTTAATCAAGATTTTCAAAGTTTTTATTTTCTCAAAACTTCATGAAAACGAAAATGAATGGTACTTTTAGAATGGGGATGATGAGGAGAAGTCAAAAGTACTCTTACCTTTCAAAACGGAGTTGAAATGAAGAAGGGAGATGATGGAACAGTAGCTCCAATGGCTTGGGGAGGTTTTGTCTGATATTTTGAAAGTGAAGGGAGAAGAAGAAAGTGAAGAGATGGGGTTTTTGGTTTATTTAGTTTTTAAGTTGAAAGTCCAATGACCCATTTACCCTTAATGAAATGAGTTATTCACAAGGACATATTTTTCCATAGTCATTTGGGGTTTTAATTCCAAAACTTAGTCTATCATTAATTTAAATAAATCTTGAAAGCCAAACCCGGGCCATTATTTAAATCATAGAACCGAACCCAAGATAATATTAAAATATTATTTTCACCTAACCCCTAAACCCGGATGTTACAGAACTAGTCACTGCTTGGACTAATGAGAACCCAAATTTTAATTTGATTTTGATTTCTGAGATTTGAAATAAATGGAACCCATGATTTGAAGAAAGAAAAAAATAAAAATTGAAAGAAAGGCAACTTACGCTGGTGTAAGTTAATTTTTTAATTTACTAAACAAACATTGTCTTACACTGGTGTAAGTCAGTTCTTTAATTTACTAAACAATCAACACTGTCTTACACTGATTTATTTATTTTTAATAATTTTTATTGTGTAATAATTTTGATTAAGAAAACTAATAAATTTCGGTTAATTCGAAAACCGACCGAATTAACCGAAATTTATTCGTTTCGGTTAATATATTTCGAAAAAAGTTCAGTTCAGTTAACAGTTAAAGATTTAAAAAATTTGGTTAATTCAGTTTTTGGTAATTCGGTTCGACCACCGACTGAATTAATCTTTTGAACACCCCTAAGTATAAACACAAGTATAAGTAAGGTTCAGTTGTGCAGCTTCAATCCCTAGTTGAAGCTTGTGATTCTTGAGTTGGAGGGTTGGAGACAATTAATTGTTGACTTGAAGGCATGTTAGGCATCCATCTAACAGTAGTTGGTGGAACTATCGATTTTCTCCTTGTTGGTAGTTTTTGCCTTCGAAGTTGCTGCTGGTAGGATGATGAAGCTTGATGTTGGTGAGATGATGAAGCTTGGTGCTGGTTGGATGAAGCACGAGGGTGGGATGATGAAGTAGGTCTTTTTACAGGTTGATTTGCACCAACCACACCTCTACAAGTTCGTCTGTTGTGACCATTTTTGTCACATTTGGTGCAGTTGCCATGTTGCCCTCTACAAGGTCTTTCATTCAACTATTGAATGATACAAAATAGTGGAGAATGAAAGACAAATATACTGTTGAGAGCAAAACTAAGTGTAAAAATAAACATCGAATAGAAAAAGTCTTAATAAACTAATATAACATGTACAAAATATCTCATTAACTCTATTGCAAATAAAACACCCACAAATAGATGATACTTACGATAATTCACTGCATTATCCCTTTTTTCGCGAAGCCTCGGTCCAATTATTTTTACTAACTCCAACTCAAAAAACCTAAAACACGTTTTATCAGAAACAAAAAGCACAATGATCAAAATAAGGCCAAAAATATAAAACTTTAATATAAAAAAGCAACCTTTCAATAGCCTATTCTAAAATTTAAAAAACCCAAAGCAAGAACAAGAAAATAAAAAACACAATCTAAAATATAAAAATCAAACTAAAATATAAACCTAGAGAAGACACTTACCCTTTAAATACTCTTGTGAAATCCACGAAAATCGTTTTGCAAGGGTCACTAGAACACCGATAGCAACTGTAATCAATAGTCCCTTTCGATTTTGCCTAAAATTAAAAAAATTGTTCCGTAACGAGGATATTTCCCAGAAAAAACCATTGATTTTCCCTAAATCTTTTTTTCTTAGAGTGCAATGAACCCCTCATTAACCTTCGATAATTATGATATTTTACCCTAAAAGTTAATTAATAAATAAATTTATTTGTTTTATTTTAGCTCTCATTACATGTGGAATATACATATGTAATTTATTTTATTTTTTAACTTGTCAGATCAGCTTCTTATTAAATGTTAACAATAAAAAACGTTCTAGTGAGCATAAGTTTACATCCTAAGAACGTACATAAGCATAAAATTTAATTTTTAAAATCGTGAACAAAGTGTATACAACCCAAATGTAATGCTAGTTTACTCTAAAAAGTTTAAATACTTTAGTGCTTTTTTTATCCAATTGAATACTTTAGTGATTATTTGTAATATAAGTTGTTTTTTTTAATTCTTACATTTTCCCTTTCCATCTCTCAATTCGCAAAAGCCCTAACTTTTTTTGTTTTTGCTTAATCAATCGATCCTCGCCAATGGCTAATAGCAATCTCCCTCGAAGAATCATCAAGGTTCCTCTTTTGATCTCCGTTCGGCCCTTTTCGATTTCTCCAATTTGTTTGTTTCCCGAGGAACCTCAAGAAAATTTTAATTCTTTTACTTTTTTATTTTCCATGTTCTGCTGTTTTTTCTGGGTTTCTAGAATTTAGTTTGATAGCTGAAATGTTTAAATTTTGATGAAACAAAAGCCTCAGCTAATCACTTTAAGACCATTTCTTTGATTGAAGAGCTTCCCCCTTTATTGTTTGAATTTTTAAATATTTTCTTGCTGTAAATTCGCTTTATTTTTCTTTGATCTAAACAGGAAACTCAGCGTCTCCTCAGTGAACCTGGTGAGTACTTTGCTTTTCTTTTTCCTTTTTCGAAAAATTCTTGTTGAATTGTGTTTCGTGGCAGTGGTTTTGTTTACTCTTTTAAATGTTATGAGCAGAGAAAATATTGCTTTTGAGTTTTTCTTTTCTTTTCCTTTTACTTATAAATAAAAGAGTTTAACTGGAATTTTGGGATACAGCTCCAGGAATTAGCGCTTCACCGTCAGAGGATAATATGCGGTATTTCAATGTGATGATCCTTGGCCCCACACAGTCTCCGTATGACGGTATTGGATTAAATTTTCAGTCTTTAAGATGATTTCAATATGCTTAAAGTAGTTAATTTTTTTTTACGCGAATAGATATTTTGCTTCATTTTTTTCCAACTTTTTTTCCAGCTTTGAAGAGAGAGAGAAAATGCAGCCATGTTTAAATGTTTGTCTTGAAATTCAGGTCCAATTAGCATGCTTCTTAGGCTTTTGTAATGCTTAGTATGGTTATGAAGTTTCATTTTTGTTAATATCTCATTGCACTTTTTTTTTGATTTTTTTTGTTTTAGTCTGTACTTAATATTGCTCTTTTGCATCGGACATGATACATTTTCTTGTTTCGAATATTTATTCAGGTGGGGTTTTCAAGTTGGAACTATTTTTGCCTGAAGAATATCCCATGGCTGCTCCCAAGGTAAACAACATTGAGTCATTTTTAATTCATAGCATGGCTTTTCTGTTTCTCTATGGCATATGGTAAACACAAAGGTAAACAACTTTGCGTCTTACGATCATTGTAATTCGAAGTTGGTTTGCAGTCTTAGTTTTGGAAATTTCAGTTTCTGCAGAATTTGTTGTATATTATTGGGTAGGGTGTGATTAAATGTCTATTATGTATCTTTCTCCTTTTGCTTTTATGAACTGTTGATGGTATATAATTGCTTGCTTTGATGGCATAATCTAAAGGAAAACGTTGAAAGGTATGGCATCTGCACTGACTTTCAGAAAGTCCTTGTTCTGACATCAATGCAACAGTCTATACCACCTAGGTTGCCGATTCTTTGCTTTAAACTTTGCATATCTTACTTGATGTATACTGCCTAGGTAGCCACTTTTACTTGGGAAGAAACTTTATTCTCAAGGATGCCTTTGCATCTTATTAGTTGTGAAGAACAAACTCTGGTCGGTAGTAATGATCTAATTTGTGTTTGATCTCCATACTGGACTCTATGGCTGATATGATGGCATTAGAGACTTTTGTCATATTGTGATTGAGAGTTAGTTGTCTGGTTTCCAAGATTGGGACTTCATGAGTGTAGTATGTTGTAGAATTGCTAATTGACAATAGTTGGCATTTCTGCATCATTTTATCGTTCCCCTCTATTCTCTCGGCATGGTTTCGTTACCCATTAATGTTGTCCTTTTTGATGTAACAGGTTCGGTTTCTAACAAAGATATATCATCCTAACATTGATAAGGTTGGCACCTGTTTCTTCTTTTGTCCTTTATTTTATGGTCTGAAAAGGTGTACTTTCTTGGCTCTTAAGGGTTTGATCTATCTTTCAGCTCGGAAGAATATGCCTTGACATTCTCAAAGACAAATGGAGTCCAGCTCTCCAGATCCGAACCGTACTTTTAAGGTATTGTAAGATATTCTGAGATATAAATCTGGTGTACATATATAAATCTTGGCTTCCTGAAAGAGAGTTAAAAAAATATTGCCAGAGCATTTGATTCTGAATGTTGAAGCTGTTACTATCTTTAGTTATAGTAGCACTCCTGTTTCAAGTTAATACCGGCATTATCATGTTTATTTCAGTATTCAAGCACTTTTGAGTGCTCCAAATCCCGATGATCCACTCTCTGAAAACATTGCGAAGCACTGGAAAACAAACGAGGCTGAAGCTGTTGAGACCGGTAAAACAGTTTCCTTAGATTGGGATTGGTTGCTTAAATACTTCTACAATCAAATGATGACAAGGTTCCATTCATATGATCTTATCGTCCCTTAATTTTTTGCAGCAAAGGAATGGACCCGTTTATACGCAAGCGGTGCATGAAGACTGGTCAAAATCATTCACCCTCTTAAAATAACATCGTATGCAATGTAATCTAATCGGTGTTTGATTTAATATGGAAATTTGGAAGAGTAGATGTTTGAAAAGAGTCTGATATTCACAAAAGCTTCCAGTTGCTACCGGCTTAACCGTTTTCGGGTTGGAAGCAGTCTTTGAAGTTGTATGATAATATCCATTGTTGTCTGAAACTCTCAAATGCTAAACTAAGGATTATTCTTCAAATACAGCTATTTTCTTTCTTTTTGATTTTGGTTATTTATCAGGCAAAGAAGTTTTATCCATGCAGGGATGAAATATTGTCGTAAAAATAGTTGTCCCCACGGTTTAAGCATCTGTCGTCATTACAATTTTTTAACTCAGTATGTATGTGTGCATATATAGAGTGATAAAGCAACTTTGGGTTATTGAATTTAACTATTCCCTCCAACTTGAATAGATATACGTGCTTGTTTGATATATATAGGGTTAATTGTAGTTATATTTACTTAATTTTGGTGAAATTTAATTATTATTAAGAAAATTAATTAAAGTTATATTAAAAACTTCAGGGATAATTTTATCTCGTAGTGTCTAAAATCAGTAATGTTGTATCTCATTTTTAATTTTTTTCATTGTAGTTATTGCTACACAGTGTATTGATATGACAATTATGTATAAATAATGATGTTGTAGAAGGATTTGATTAATTTTTAATTGAATTCGAAAATTAAATTAATTTTTTTTAAAAAATCGCTTATCCTTAGTTGAGGAAAAAAATATAATTTGGGAAAATTAAATTAAATAGTCAAATTTGTTGAATGAACCAAATAGATTAAATCATAAAAGTATTATTAATTGTTGACATCTAAACCCATCGAATGAAGGCTTACTCCATTGATCATAACAATGTTTATGCTGATTGAAAAGTGGATAGAAATAGGGGAAAAAATAATGGCAGTTTTCCGAAAATTTTAATTTTATTGCTACTTAAAACACCAAAATCCGGTCTTCCTTGTGCAGCTTTTGTTCTACAGAAACTCAAAATGTCTCAAAACACCCAAAAATTCTGGCTCTCTGGCAGTGGTTTCTGCAAACTAAAACTTTCTTGCCACTCAAGTCAACTACTGTCTATACTCTTCTTTCTACTTACCTGTTTTCTACTGACTGCCACTCAGACTCCGCTTTTGGTTTGGTACCGGCTTCATTGTCACTGTAAGTGCAGTCAAATTGAGTTTCTTGACATGTTTCGACTCTAAACCTGTCTTCCAGTTCAGTCAAGCAACGGTTATGCTCATCAGTCGGCTCTCCCATTACATGGATACCTAATCTAGTAGTTCCGGTGGTAACTCGCAAGGCTGTTTTTCCACAAGGGTCCTCTCCACCAGCATAAGTGATTTCGACATTGGCTTCCTTAACGGATAGATCACCTACAGGGTGAATGACTGCATCAGTTGATTCTCTATACAAGGGCTTCTTAAGCAATATAGTTCCAGGAAACACCATCAAGTTGATCTTTGTTAGCATTTTTCTTTCATCATCCTCCACCAGCGTGAAGCCAAAACCCTTGGTCCATGTTTCCACTAAATTCGGAATAGCAGTTATAATCAGCTTTTCAACCTTGAATGAGATGAGCAACTAGTGGTAGCATTGATCCAGATGATGAACAATGAAGAAATTTGTCAGAAAATAAGAGGGAAAAAAAACATTAGTGATGATATCTATCAACTGTTGGGAATTTACAAATTTAAAATGTTAAATTCAAGAAAAAAAAACTTGTGCATAAAGTACCTCTTCAATAACAGTCATAAGGCGTCGACACATTCCTTGACGACGATAGTTGATGCAAGTTGCAATAAGGGGCATCTCTGCTACTGTTACCCCATGAATCCTAGACCAAATGGCAGAAAAAGACCGAACATAAACAGAAATGTTCACCATATAGGTCCCAAACTGATTAAAATATTTAAATAAGATAATCTGAGTTTCATTTTCGAAAGCTTAACTTGATAAATAAGCACTTTCACCTCAAACTATCTTAATACAACTATACAAATATATTCAACTTTTTTCTTATTTTTCCATATATTGGTAGGATCCTTAAAGGGTTGTATCCTCGTACACTTGTTTGTACTTGTATTTTACTCCAAATGCATCCTATTTCTTAAAACATCATAGCAAAAGCTAAAAGGACATAGATGCTAAATATTCTCACTATATAAAGGAATACATAACATACTGAGTTGTTTTGAGTTGTTAAAGAAAGTACTGAAATATCGAATAACTCCGTACATCAATACTACCTGATGGATGCTACAGATATCAGCAAGTCATCCTTCTCCAAGATAAGAGTATAAAATCCAAAAAAATTAAGGCGTGCAAAATCCGACCTGATCATTTAAACAACAAAAGGATCATGAATCATAAGCAGCCTTGCAAGCAGGAAATGAAAAATTACAAACAGTGTAGAACAAGACATGTCTACGCACTGGATGACAATGAAAGTAAGACTGCAAAAGGAGTGAAAAGGAGGAAATGCTGAGTAGAAATGTAAAAGCCAAGGCTATAACATTGAAGATAATAGATGAAAAGGAAATTTATCAAAAGAAGAAAAAAAAAACTGGGTAACTCACCCCCAACTGTACAAGAGTTGGGGTATCATATCTACCCCCGTTCTTGGATCAACCATGGACTGAAAGCTTTCTTCCATGATAGACAAAGCGACAGCCAATTTTGAGTTGCATTCTGCCTTCAGGGCAAGCCTTTGAGGGGAGTAAACTTTTTGATCTTCGTGAAAACATTTAAGAAGTGTCCAAGAAAAGCCATCAAAGAGATGATTAATCATCCCAAGACGAGAACTAAGACCTGAATATAGCTGCAAATACCAGTGAACCTTGCATCAGAACTTAAAAGACAGATAATGTGGAAAATGCCAGGCCACACAAGACAGGGCACAAAGCAACCATTTAACAGTTGTAGCTAAAGAATCATGGTCAGCATCTATGCGAAACTGTTTGCCATTTAGGTTACAGAAATGGCTATAAAGTAAGAATTAAAGTACAATAGATCATTCAAAACCAAGATCTTTTGTAATGGCAAAATGGAACACTGTAGTTGATATGAATTGCATACATTGTCAAGTTCAAAAGCTGAGATGCAGCCTAGCTAAAAATGCAACATATTTGTTAATGGAAATAAGTATAACTAAACAAAAGTTAGCCTAGCGGACAGAAAAAAATTGAAATATGAAGGGGTAAGCAAACAAGATAAGGAACAGAACTTCAAACTGACAATAAACTAGAGAATAACAAGACCAGACCAAAGAAATAAGCCATGAAGACAGAAGAAGATCATAAATAGTCACAAAGACATGATAGTTGGAAATTTCCCTGATTACCCAACAAAAGCTGCAAAAATAGCATTTATTATGCATCTTATGTAATACAATCGAAGTGCAGCTTTAAAGGCCAGTTTTCTTTCAGGGTGAAGTCAGGTCTATCCAGCTCAACTTCATCTTGCAGTGGAATGAGGAAGGGATATTCCATCCCACACCTACTGAATTGTTGATTGAATAAAGAGTAGAATTGAACTCATGTAAAGAATGCTGACAGCATTTTCTATACGCTAATTCAACAGATCTTTGCAACACAATCGGAGTCAAGAAATTTGAGTCTCAAAAATACCTCCTCACAGCTTTCCCCACAAATCCAAGTATGGGAAACCTTTTCTCTGGATCGGCTTTCATCATTCAAGCACTCCTTATGATCTGTTTACAAACATTGTGATAAATCAGAAAATCAGAATTGGCAATCACCAGAGAAGCATCATAAACACACACACAAAGACAAAATAAATTAAATGGTAAATATGTATCTATTTAATGAAACTACTACATTAGGTTTGGAAGTGAATTTACTTTTCTAATGTTTTATGAAACAAAATACACTAAAAAAAATTTTGAACCGAATTTTCTTTGTTTTGTTCACTGAGAAAACTAAATCCAGAAAAAAAGGGAAAAAATTCTTTCAAAACAGGAAATATTACCCTGCCTCACATCTAACATAAGACTATTTGTCCAAATTATATGTCAAGAAACTGTATACTGTATGTTGTTTGAGGAAAAACTCAATGATCTTTATTTCTTCTGGTAGGATTCGTATATACACATACCGTTTCCTAAATAACAGAATTAATTAATAAATAAAAATTAGAGAAGAAATCAGAGAAATCAAACTCCTAAAATAGCTCCTAAACAATTTTCCTAAAATAACTTCTAACATCATGCTTTCTCACACCGTCTTCACAAATAGTTTAATCTCTTACAGGAAATGGCATGCTGAAGGGGGAAATTACATTTGCGTTCACACTGGGAACATTTGAATGCATCAAACAAACTTGGAGCCTTTTTATCATTAACAAAATTCCCACATATCCAACAAGTGCAATTTGAGCAATACCAATCACCCTCAGGTAGTTCCTGGAAGCAACAAATTGAAGCAAATGAAATAATTAGAAGCTAAAATAACAAAAATATACTGAAGCAACATTCTTGGAAAGAAAGAGGGAAAAGAAAGTCACAGTATTCTATATTTACTTCATAATAGAGAAGCAAAAGCAAGTCATAAACACAGAGAAAATATTACACAACCTTATAAGAAGGGAAAAAAAATCATTTTTCACTAGTAGTTACGAGCTAGGCATAGGTCAGTGCCAAAAAAAAGAACATTGAGCAAAGGACAAACCTGCATAGACAAGCAAGCTAGATGAAATGTAGAAGGGCAACTGTCACAACAAATCAGGTCACCACCATCTCCACAGAGACCACAGGAATCATCATTTCGATCATTTTCGTCAGCTTCCACCTTCTGGATCCCATTTTTTTTGGTCTTGTACTCAGCAGACCATGCTTGTAGCTGACATAAAGTGAAAGGCTTACCAGATTCCATGTAAAGATTCAAGCAGGGACGGTTAAACTTGAATCCAGCATGAATCTTAAACTCAGAAACTGATAGCACATTGTTGCAACAATTGCAGGTTATTCCATCCCAGGAAACAAAACCTTCTTTAATGATAACATCATCCTTAGGGTTCCGATATTGAATGACATCATTCAGTGAAATGACCCCAGCTAGGATCAACCATGAGAGCACTGTTCTGGATCCAACATTATACAACTTGATTTCAGTAATATGCTCCCCTCCTTTACCCTTTCCTCGGGGAAGCAACCTGGGACGGCCCCTCTTTCTCTTGGGCTTGGTCTGAGCTCTAACTTTAGAGGCCTTCATTGTATATCTGGTAGCACCCAAGCTCAAGTCTTTGTTTCTTATAATTGCAGAAACCAGCAGATCATCATCTTGAATTTGGCATTTAGATGATTTCTTCTTTCTACTTTCAGAACCATCACGCTTACCACAAACCCTTTCAAACTTCGAGCCTTTTTTCTCCACATGATGTAAGAAAGGCCCAAGAGATGAGGACTTTTCTAGGCTTCCCTCAGTTTCAAACAATTCTTGGACCTCTTTTGAATTTAATTCAGCCTGGCATGAGCCAACATCTTGTTCACTCATATCAGGAGGAGAACATAGAACATCACTTTGATATGCTGTTGTCAATCTTATTTCAGATATCTTTCTACATCTCCCGGGTGTCTTCTTTTCCAAAATAGCATGTTGTGAACAGTTTTTATGGTTTGTTTCAAACTTCAGAGCTTCAGCAGACTTCTTGAACTGATCTTCACCGTCCCCAGACTGAATCAGGCTATAAGTAGGGTAGCTTGGATGGTCATCCAGTAAATGCTGTGGAAGATTTCCGACATTGTCAGCATCTAGAGCTCCAGATGTTTTATCTTTTTCCTCCAGAGAATCCACTGATAAATCTCCTGGAATCTCATTAGGAATTTCCACATTGCACAAAGACATTTGTTTACCAGAGCTAGGAGAAACTGTGTTGCTATCTTGGTGAGGAGAAGCAGATTCAAAACCCTGAAGCATGTCAGTAACATCTCTAGAAGCAACATGATCAATACATTTAAAACTACCTTGCTGGTCATAGGTGCTACCTGATCCACAAGCATGTGATGAAGCCATATGCAAACCTTCGACCTCGCAACCAAAAGTTTCTAACCTGTTAGTAGTATCTACCAAACATGTACCTTCTTGTTCAGCCATATTAGATACATATTTCAGATAATTTACATCCCCGCTACTCATTTTACCATAGAATTTTGACAAACTTCCATTTCCAGACAGCTCATCAATGGAATCAAAACTCCTCTCGGGAGCTGTCAATGAACTTTTAGCAGCCAAAGAAGAATCACAATGCTGTATTGGCTTCTTTCCCTGAGAACAGAACTTTCTTGTAGAACCTTTTTTTCTCTGTGTCAAAACAGTATCACTTTTTTTGTTATTTTCAATAACTAAACTTCTTTCTGCTTTAACCTCATATCCCTTTCTTAATGAACCAATCATCCTATTAATAAATACAACAGTTACAAAGGGATCTAACAGAGTCCAATGTCGAGCCAATGCATTTGTTTGGTTAACTTCTTTCTCGATATTCAACAATGTCTCTAATAGATCTGACCAGAACTGGATCATATCAGTCCATTTCTTACCATCATTTTCCATCATGTAGTTGCATCTATTAGCCAACAAAACCTGACCGCAAAATCTCCAAACTTTAGGGAATTCATAAAATAGCCTCCCATCAGGTGATCTATAAACATTATCCCAATAACTCCTACTGGGTCTTTTATGCCTCTCAATAGACCAGCCTGCTCCTTTTAGTACGTGAAAAACATGGCTCTGCAGAAGAGGACGAGGATCCTTCTTAGACTGCGTTGCCCCAGAAATAACAGAACCGTCCCCTCCAAATGATTGACATAAATTACGTCTTGCCTCAGCACAAAAAGGAGACTCAAACTTCTCTACAGCAGTTTCTGGACTTGAAACAACAAGCTTCGATGCAAAACTCTCCTGAGAGACGGGGGAGGCTATAGCTTTACCTACTACCACTTCTTTCCTTTCACTTGCATCTGAGTCTTGTATTCTGGACTTAGTAACATCTATCTCTTCCATTTCAGCATTTCTGTCCATTTCCACAGAAGAGGATTCAACCAAATGGAGTGTGACTCTCTGGCAAACAGAATTTGTAGGCGTCGAGGGCAAACCACTAACTATTTCCTTCGGCTGCAATGGTGCGCTCAAAGCCTTTTTCTTTTTTGCTTCACCCCTGGAAACTTTACCAGTGGAAAACTTCATTCGCTTGAAACTCACATTCTGGTCCTCTCTCTCTGCCGCAGCAAATCTCTCAGGAAAGCTTCCTAATGCAGAAACCCAACCACAACTCCCATGTGTTGTATTGGTGTCCTCCTGGCATAACTTTTTTGAGCAAGACCGGCTTGTTATAGCTGAGTTTGCACTGTTAGAACACGGCGATGCTTCTGGATTCTTGCTATTCTCGAAATCAACAGCTCCAACAACAAGACACCTTTTACTTGTGCTGTCAGTATCATTTCCAACGAAAACTTCCGTAAAATTGCTGTGCTCATCTTGTGACCCCTCAAAACCATCATCGTGCAAATCTTCAAAATCTGTACTGATTGACATCTCTTCTAAATGCAGTTTCGCTTTGGCTAATCTATATGCCAGCAATAAGATCAGGCATTAGATATTTTCCACCATAACAAATGCTTAAATAATCATAAAACCTAAATAATCTTAAAACCTTAAAAAATAATATTAAATATTTTAGGGGTATGATGAGATTTGCTAATTCTGCGATAAAGTGGTAGCATAAGTGAACGTTAAGTCAATGAAGACAAAACCATAAATACGAAAAAAAGCAAGCCATAAGTAACCAAACAGAAAAACCATAAAGAAATCTAAAACGGACGAACAACCTAAGAGCATATTACAGTTAGATGTTTATGTTCTACATAAAGGAATCATATGAGACAATAGCAAAGAAAACTACCAAAAGTTCCTCCATTGAGACTCAAAAGGCACTATAATCCATTGAATGATGATCGGTAAACAGCATGTCTTTGCTGAACCAATGCAATAGATAGTAAAGTAACAATAGCAAAGATGCATGGAAAAGTAAAACAAACAAAAATTGAAAGAGTAAAACAGCATTATTTCTCTCTATCTTTTTCTTGCTTTTAGAATGTGTTCGTCGCACATCACCATCATCAACTAACCTTTAACACAAGACCAAGAAAAGTGGGATCCCATCCACTTCGAGTGGTATGCAAAGACTCCAGTTATAGAATTGTCTTTTGCTGATGAGTCCATTTAACCACAAATAAGGAAAACATATTAGCTCAAATAGACATGCAGTAAAGATACAGCCATGCTCAAGGAATGTTTGCATTCCACCAGGCAGCATAGGGAACAACAAACCATCGAAGTATACATCAACAATTATTAGCCATGACCTAATTCTTCCTTAACCTTATTACTTAATGCTACTTTCCAAAACAAGGTTATCCTTCTATTAAATTTATTCTCCACGCCAAATGCATGATATTAAAGCCAGAAGAAGTGGCAAATGTTGCCACATTTTAAAGACAACATGCTCAAATATAACCGCCAAGTGATCTTATTGACTTAAGAAAAAGTTATAAATGCACCTGCCATTCCACTTGTCTCATATCAATTAATATATAAATATATATGAACGATGATAGCACTCAATCAATAACACGATCATTAATTCCTATAATTTCGATTATCTCCCAATTTGGAATGTGGCAACACCGCATTGGTTATCATCGTGACATGCATAAATATTTCAGATGACTTCTTAAATATGCAAATCAATCCATAAAAGGATTCTTAAAGCTTTTGCCAGTATCATACTTGAGTTCTTGATAGTTTGTTCCATACATAAAGATTTCAAAAGTTTAAATGTATTATTAACTTAACATACAGTTCAAATTATACACTCTTTTCGTGAAGCTTCTAAAGCATTTCCCAATCCTCACTTCTCTGTTTTCTACTCAAAAACAATGAGCTAGATATAGAAGATTGACAAGGCGACAAACTTCTTTCGCGCCAAAAATGCCAAACAATTCATTTTGACACAAAGTTCAAATCCAAACCTATATACTTGGATGTCATTTCCTCATTTTTGCACTAGATATAACAGAAATATTCTATCATTATTGTCATTATCATGCACGCGTACAGTTCGAAACAAACGACTAGCCTCCTACTTTCAGCTCATGAGAAAAGAAGCCGTATATCACAAAAGAAATAGAAAATACAGGAAATCAAAATACTCATACTCTCACTGCAACAAAAAATCCAAATTCGAAACACAATCAATACAGAGAAGTACTTGCACCGTAAATTAGAATATCAAAATGCTCATGCTCAGCAACTTCAGCACTCTTTCCTCTACTAAAAATTAATAAATTCTATCATATAAGAAAATCATTGAACCCTTCCTAATTTCATCCTGCCTCAAAAGGAAATGGACTGAAATTAGAAAAATATATATAAACATGCATTTAAATTATACCATTATCAAGAATTGCAGAACCAAGTAATGCATCAGCTTAAATAAACGGCAGTTGCAATTTTGAATTTCTTTTACGTTTTAGTCAAAATTCTTAATTTTTCATCACAATTTATCATGCATCAAACATTAACCTGATTTAAATGAAAAAAAAACAAAACAAAATCATCAGAAATGCTAAATGAAATGAAAATCAGAAATATTCTAGGACCCAGAAAAGCAAACAATATTCAGATCAAAACCCAGAACCCTAAATCAGAAGAAAAAAAATCACATACATTAATCCAATACCAAACTTTCAAAATTTCATCCAAAAAAAGAGCTCACCTCTATAATGCATGTTCTGATCAACATGCAAAAGTAGAACAAACTTCAATTTAGGGTTGAAGGGCTGAGAAACTGAAATACTTTCATCTAAAAAAAGCAAAAAACAAAAAGAGAATCTTAACTTAAAGATATTCTAAAAAGCAGGAAATTAGGCTTTTGTTTTTTCCTTTTTCCTTTGGCTTCATCAGCTTCAAAATACAAAGGATGCCCCGAGTTTTAAAACTGATGAGGCTTTGAAAAACCCGAATAGTGCTCCACTCTGTAACAGATGGCAATGGCAGAAAATTAAATTAAATTAAAAGAAGAATCCTCCAACCGAGCTTATATGTCATGTAATCTGTACTTCTCCCTCTCCACTTTGCTTTTATTATTATATTTTCAGTTACCATTTTAATTGTATAAATAAATAAACCGCTCCGATTAATTAAATAAGATTCACACATGCACATATATGAATAATATTTGCAGTTACAATTAAATATAACATCTTTGGGGGTGATAAATGCGTAATATTGTAATAATTTTCCTTCAAATTCATTTATCATAAAAACACTGACATGGGTACTTAAACAAACTATAATAATACATGAGAATATCCAGCAACTCGACAATGGCGGAGTTGGAGGCGACGGCAGTGAAACATGGCACAAGAGGATTATTCAGCGATAAGAAGAAGCGTGCAAATCGCCAAACCCAGAAATTAAATGGAGGAAAAAGGAAAGTGGGGTGCCTATGGTTTTATGTTGGAAAAGGAAACTGGCGGGATTGATTGAGCATGCTTAAAGGCTCAAAATCAATCTTCTTATTTATGCTCCTGTTCCGAGCAGTTATAGCCAATAGATAAAAACCAAGTATGGCAGGAAATTTGTTTGAGATGGAACTCTGAAATCAAACTCAAAATCAATCTTCTTATTTATGCTTAAAGGCTCAAAATCAAACTTCCATCCATGTTCAGTTTTTCTCTCATTTTCAGCTTTGACAGTGGAACTCTGAAATTTGTTTGAGATGGAGCATTCTGAATCTTTTATCACCAAGTATGGCAGGAATAATAAGGTACAACTCAGGGCAGAAAATCAGAACTAGTAACATACCCATTTGATAACTAAAATGATACAAAACCATGGAATTTGTTTATAAGCTACTGTGTAATAACATCACAAAAAGAGTGTAACAGTTTTGAAGAATATCCAACAGGCTTTCTTGTGATTTTACACGTACATACTAGTTCCATAAAATCATGGGAAGAAACATTAAAACTCTCTCTATATAAAAAAAAAAACTTCGGGGATTGCTTCCGTTTGAATATGAATATGGTAATTAGATGAGAGGCAAAAGCTCAAAGTGCAAAGCATCCACTAAGCCACCCTGTGACAAGAGCAGGAAAGTAAAAGACTGAACATAACTGGAAAACTGTGAAAGCAAGAGCAGGAACAAAGCAAGTCCATGATCACTTTGAACAAAATTTTCTTCATGGATTAGAGTCTCTTCCTCTACTGAATACGTGATAACGAAACCTGAATGAACATATCAGCCAAAGGAGTAATAGAAGCTAGTGAAGGGGAAACCACCTTCTGCCTGATATACCATACTTTGATTTTGTTTAGAGGAACAAACATATTTGGAGCTTACTCTTTTAGTCTTGCATTATATGAGAGAAAGGATGATGAGACTGCCGGAACCTTTGCAGAAATTGGTTCTGCTCTTCTGCTTTTGGCTGCTTTGATCTGCTCCGCAAGAGAAACTTCACTTTGCATTTTCTCTTTCTTTATAAGCTCTATATTCAATTTCTCCAGAGCCGGGATATGCGCCCTGTCTCCTTGAATACTGACTTGACTACTTATGGATTTCTTTTTGCGGATCTAAGGATGGAAGTTATTATCATAGAGAAAATGAGTTAAGCAACCATGGAAATAAGTGACTTATTACAGGCCAACCACTAATACTAGTTCTATCAGCTCAAGTCCTACGTAAACTACATGTCTCTAATTCAATAGGACGACAACCATAAAAACATGGCACATATTCAGGAAATTTTATCCATTCTCTGGGAAACTATAGAATTACATGTTACTTTCTGAAACAACCTTATTATTTATGATTGACCAAAAAAATTAGAGTTATGAACCTATCCACAAAGAACGTCAAGTTCCATGCAATGACATCTATTCACAGGCAGTAATTGCAACGTTAAATTGCTGCAGATAGGAGGGTTCGAATCCAAGTCTTTCTGAGGTTTCTTACCATTTGTAATCTCTGCTTAAGTTTCCACCCTTCCTGGTCTGCCACCTTCTCATCTTTCTTTGATTTTTCTTGCATCCTTCTCTTCAGTTCCCTTGCTTTCTCTTTCTCTTCCTGCTCTTTTTTCTTTTGAGCAATTCTTACTAACCTTTCTTCTCTTGCTCTTTCCGCTCTTACCTTGGCTATCTCCTTTCCCTTGGCCTTCTCTGTAGCCCACCGAAGCTGTTCAAGAGCTATTTCTTGTTTTATCTTGTCATAGCTATCCCATTCCAGCTCCACCTGATCACTCCCTCCTTTCCTAGCAGCTTCAGCTATACTTTTCATCCATGACAGAAAGAATCTCTCCCCTAACCATTTCCATTTCAAACGCTTGCCCCACGCACGCCTCACTGAGGACCCAATTCTTGCCTTGATTTCCTCACTGCAAGAGTTACAATATCCTCTATTTCATGGTCTTTGGAATTGAGGTTTATTGTAAACTTAACATTGTTTCAATGGCATACAAATTCATGCTAGAAGTTTGAAAAGCTCATTCCAAGATGCTTGTGAAGAGAAAATGACTAAGAAAATTGATATAAACTAAAGGGTGCATTTTCAGCCAAGGGTGATTAAAATCACTGACACAATGATCAAAGTTCATATCCTAGCACCATTATTATATTATAAGATAATATTAACAAATATAAGGCTTAGAGCTGGTCCATTTTTTTTTAATTTTAATACATCATCTAGCTGGCCTGTATGCAGTGGGAGCTTTAGCAAACATAATTTTAGTTTGGTCTCAAGTACAATTGCTTATTTAAGCTTTTAGATCTAAGTGCTTTGAATATACCTCTTAAAGTCAAACGTGTGAAAGCATCAAAGCAATTCCATGTCTGATACATAACGAAACATCAATAGCAAACAATTTTGTTAAGTTCTTTAAATGCAAAATTACCTATGATTACGGGGATGTTCAGACATCTTCTTCCTAACCTGGAAATCAAGGGATGGGCAAATTTTCAATGAAATCATCAGAAATACCAATAAGAATAATAATAAAGATGGTGATGATGATATCATATTTTCGCTGCCTATAGAAGAACTAGTCTATATTAAAATTGATTAATGCTAGAACTCTTCTAAAATTGATGCCCATCAATAGCAACTAATAATGCTGATATAGTGAGAACAACTCTTATTTGTTTGTCAACATATCATGCGTGCTTACCCCTATTTCAAGAATATCCAAGGGAAAATTAAAAACATCCCAAAATTGCTTCAATCTTATATGACTTCACCTTGGGATCATTCAAGGCTTCTATCGTTCTTTGCTTGATTCGTAAACGCGTCTCTACAAGATGCAACATTTAAAACCAGGAATTCACTAACCGCATAAGGATTGAAACCAAAGAGATTAAGTTGAACTTTAGAGCATTGTTATTTGTTACCAACACTGTGTTTCCGGCCTTTGTTCCATGGCACCCTCCCTTTATTTGCCAGTCCTATCTTCCTCCTCCTTTGCTCTTCTTTGTAGCCTTCATTATTAGAGTATTCCTGAGAGCTATAGCAACCATATAGCTGAGCCTCCTCACTCGAGCTTTGAACATGTTTCGACTTTATACCATATTTCGACCAACAAAAGTTGCAAAACATAAATCTTTCCCCTGCACCCAGGGAAGTTTGCAAAGCTCTAACAGGTTGAAGGCTCAAGGAACATCGAAATGAATAGGAAGGAAATGCATTTTTCACAACAAATTGATGGTAGTTTGGCAGCAATATGGTTGGTTGGCAATGCAAATAATCCACCACAGAGGAAAGAGGCCACGAAAGGGTATCCGGAACATGACTTGAATGTGGATGCCCAACATACAGTCTCCTGAAATTAACTCAAATGAAACAAGGAATCATCCATATGACGGCCAAATTCTGATAACGTTACCCAAAAAAGAGAGGGGAAATATCTATAGCATTTGAAACCCAAAATTCAAAATGGTAAATTAAGCCTTAAACAACAGGAAATGCAATATAATTCATTGGTATCTACAGAAAAGCTGAACTGTTGTTGACAGAGAGAGGAACTTACAAATGAAAAAATGACATCTCAGATGATCAACTTGCCAGAATCGAGATGAAAGAGCAATGTTATCGGAGTTTATGAAATGGGGTTTGGCTTTTAATGAAGAAATGAGCTTTCAGAGTAGAGTTTGGGAGGGACGGAGATACACTGAGTTGAGTAACAACCAGACATTGAGGATTGCCTTCTTCTACACATTTACCTATGCCTGCCTTTAAATTTATTGGGTAAACTACACCAGTGGCCACCAAACTATAGGGTTGGTATTGATTTGACCATTATATTTTTAATTTTATTACATATATCACTTAAATATTTAAATAGTTCTAATTAAGCCACTCGCCGTTAAGAAAACGAAAAAGTTGACAAAATTGTTTAAAAAATTGGTATAATTATACATTTCGTCCTCTATATTTATACAATATATCAATTTAGTCCTAATTTTAATCTAACAAGGGGTGAGTGCTTGTCATTAGGCCAAGCACTTTTATGTGTTATGAGATACAATCTTTGATATATATTTAAATGGTATTAGTGCCCAGAAAAATGGAAGAAGAGAAAATGATATTGGGTGGATTCAAACTTAGAACATTGGAGTGGAAAGCACACATGCTTACCACTAAGCCAACCCCATTTCTATGATATAAAACCCAATTTTAATATATGTCATATATGGATTTTAATGCTCGGAAAAAGAAAGAAAATGTGGTTTTAGGAAATTCAAAGATGACATATGTGTATAAACATCTAACCTTATTAAATAAACTTAATAATTAAATTAAAGTTAATAATATTTTATATATTTTTAATTATAGTTCGTGTACTATTTAAAATAGAAGATTTAAAATTATATTAAATTCATTTTGAATTATATTCGTGAATAATTAATTTATTTTATTAGATTAAAATTAGGACTAAATTAATATATTGTATAAATATAGATGACCAAATGTGTAATTATATCAATTTTTTAACAATTTCGTCAACTTTTTTGTTCGGCGGGTGGCTTAATTGGAACCATTTAAATAGTTAAGTGGTATATTTGATAAAATTAAAAATATAGTGGTTAAATCGACACCAATCCTATAGTTTGTTGGTCACTGGTGTAGTTTACCCAAATTTATTTTAGGGTAAATTACGCCACCAATAATTTAATTATAGATCTAATATAAACAAGTCATTTTTGTTATAAACGTAATAATTTTAGTCATTCGATTTAAATTTTATGACAAATAAGTTATTATGTTGTTAAAATTTATTTAAACGGAGTATTTGGTATAATAACGATTATGATCTCTAAAACTTATACAATCTATTAACTTGATCTCGATTCGAAATAATTCAATATATTTAACCTCATACCTAAAAATTTTATTGGTGAAGCGATTGTGTCTACTAACAGACCAAGGTCGGCTGATAGAGGGAGCATAGCGAACGACCGCTCAGGGCCCCCAATGCAGTCTAGAGACCTTAAAAATAATTATTCTTATTTTTAAATTTTTTGTTTTTTAATTTATTAAATAAATAAATAAATCTAGCAATAAAAATAAAGGTAAACTACACCACATACCACTCAACTATGGCCCTTGGCTCGATAATGCGACCGAACTTTAAAAAAAGTTCAAAACTAATTATGTACTTTAATATGTGACTCGAAAATACCACTCTGCTGTTAACTCTTAACGCCATTGTTAGGTCAAAACGATATCGTTTTGGTGCGGTTTGACGTTTTGCTAGAGGAAAGTATTAAAAACATGCACTTAGAGGGCTTTAAATCCTAGACCTCCAAATTCAAAGGCTAAGTCTTAATCACTAAATAACATAACATTATATACTAATAGTTTACCACAAATATTATATATCACAAACTAGCTAAGATTTATTTTATGAAATAAATAATACTATAAATAATATTAATATATAAATATATATTATTTGCATATATATATCAATATATAAAAATAAAAATATATTGATTTTATATTTTTATATATTATTAATAATATATATATATATATTTAAAAATCCAAAATATTCATAAAAATAATATATTTAAATTATTATTATTATTAATATATAAAAAACATTAAACCCTAAATTTTTAATCCACAAATCCTAACACCGACTCTCAAACTTAAACCCTAAATATTAGAGTTTAGGGTTTAAGGTTTAAGGGTTTTTTATATATTAATTTTATTAATATTTTGTGTTTTTAAATAATATATTTATATTATAAATAATATATAAAAATAAAATATATTTATTTAAATTATATAAATTTATCCATTTGGCTCAACCAAATTATTTTATAAAAAAATATTATAAATAATTTTAATATATAAATAATATAAAATATATTATTTACACGTATATCAATAAAATATATTATTTTTATATATTATTTTTTTAAAAAATCAAAAATATTTTTAAAATTAATATATAAAAAACTATAAATCCCAAACCCCAAAACATAAAGTTTAGCATTTGAAGTTTGGGCTTTGTAGTTTAAGATTTAGGATTTATGGTTTAGAGTTTTTATATATTATTTATAATATAAATATATTATTTTTATGAATATTTTTGTAACGCCTGGGTTTAGGGTTCGGGAGATAATCATGTTTGGTTAAACCGATTCGGGTTAGATTAATTTTGAAGCTATTTTAAATGGATAACCTTTATTTAATAAAAATGACAAAATGAGAATTTTGAAATAAAAGAAATAAAGAAAGAGTTTTTGAAATGCTATCATCTTCTCCAAAAAAAAAAATCACTTTTCACGTTAAACCTCCCCAAAACCACATTTCACTATTCCATTGCTCCTAGCTTTCTATCCAAGCGATCTCTTCAAGGTAATTGATTCTTTAACTTGGTTTTATCTTCCTTGAGTCGTAGATACTAAGATTTTTGCAAAAATCCATGGTTTAAACTTGTTTTGATTTTAAAGTTTGGATTGAAGTGGAAGGGACTTTATATGATTTTCGTTGGGGTTGGTTGTGGCTGGGTTTAGGTGTGTTTTTAACTTTGTCTTATTTCTAAAATAACATGGAAATGATGGGTTGTTATAGGAAACCCGAAATGGGTATTGTGGGTAACTTTAGAAGTTGGAAATCTTGAGTTTTTGGGATGAGTTTTGGGTCTAAATGACAGGTGATGGTTTGGTAGCTTTAGGTTGATGTTTTGTATGTTAAAAGATAGATTTTTGATGATAAATTCGTTGGGATTGGCTGCAAGTAGTTTGGGGCTGAATTGAATATGTTTTGGGTGAAATTTGGGCTCGAATCGATGCGTTTTGTTGCAAGAATGTTGAGTTCCGAGTTGCTGCTATGTTTGTGAGTATATTAG
Organism: Hibiscus tridactylites; assembly: GCA_958450335.1. NCBI lineage: Eukaryota > Viridiplantae > Streptophyta > Magnoliopsida > Malvales > Malvaceae > Hibiscus > Hibiscus tridactylites. The sequence goes on from OY288290.1 coordinate 61,022,094, forward strand.
CATCATAATGTTAAATGTTTTGAGAGCAATGGATTCCCGAGTATATTAGCATCAAGCTTCAAAGTTTTGAGATTCTTGGCTTCGATGATGGCGGTCCTTTTTGAGTCCCATGACTCGGGAAGGGAGTAGATGAGCTTCCGGACAAGTTTCTCTTCCGGGATGGCTTCTCCATAACCTTTAAGTCAATTGGTGATGGTGGAGAACCTATCAAACATCTTTTCGATGTTCTCTTCCGGATCCATCTTGAAGTTTTCATACGCTAGGTTGAGGAGCTCGATCTTAGTCTTCTTTACTTCGTCGGTTCCTTCGTATGTGACTTCAAGCTTGTCCCATACCTCATTGACACTCTCACAAGAAGACATCTTCTCATAGATGTTTGGGCCAAAAGCACAAAATAGGATGTGCAAGGCTTTGCAATTAAGCTTCATCTTCTTGTGATATTCGACACTCCAATCCGCCTTGCTTTGTTGAGGTACGAATGGACCATCTTCTACTATGTCCCAAAGTTTGTAGTCCTTTGACTTTATGAAGAACTCCATCCTTGTCTTCCAATGGGCATAGTGTATTTCGTCGAAGAAGGGCGGTTTGTCGATGGATTGCGCCATTGAGCTGGTTGTTTGAAATGTTGATCGAGCTTGCCGGATCTTCTCAATAGGATGTTAATCTTTTTCAATTGAGCCAAGCTCTAATGCCATTTGTTGGGATTTTTGGTGCTCGATTCCTTCAACCGTTCTTGCACGCCAAGTGGTGGAGAAGTGGAATTTTGGGTGAAAGAGGCGTGGAAGCTAAAAATGATAAAGACAAGATGATTTATAGTGGTTCAACCTTCTAACCAAGGTCTACATCAGCTATCTTAGCTTCCCACTAAGGATTTCCAATCAATCCACTATTGATTCGTCCCCTTTTCTAGGCTTAGGAGGAAACCCTTACAAACCGATCAAGCTTTCTACCCAAAGCCTTGATCAAACCCTCTTTACAAAGAGATAAAGATAAGAAAACTCAAATCCCTCTAATAAGTATTTGTTTGCACAATAAAGCTCTCACCCAATCCTAAAACACTTGAGCAAATCTAACAATTTTGGCTCACTAGTGTTTGTCTATACAAAGAATTGACACTTAAGCACTAAAACACATTTTGATCATATGTTGTATTACAATTGAAGCATTAACCATTACTAGATGCTTGGAGGTCCCTTTTATACTCATCTTTGAGTTTGTAGCCGTTACTAGCCGTTGGGGTTTAATTGGAGCCGTTGGAGACTTCATTTCCCACAATAAATGTAGTTTTGCAGCTCCCTGTTTCGAAACACTCGATCCCGTTTCGAAACACTGTTGAAATAGAAAGAGTCGTTGCAGTCTGATGCAGCACCCGTATCGAAACGTTATTGGTCGTATCGAAACGCACTGTATTTAAAAAGGTAGTTGGGAAATAGTCGTTGGGGGTTTATGACCGTTGAGGTCAATGCCACATAGGCGTATCGAAACGGAATAGGCCGTATCGAAACGCTATGCAAAAATCTCACCTAGATTAAAGCCTATTTCGAAACCCATTTCGAAACATTTTGCCACTATAAAGGCTCGTATCGAAACACCTAAGGGAGTTTCGAAGCACCTTGATGGTTTTGTTGAATTTGGCTTTGAAAACACTTAAAACCCTTTTGAAATATCCCATAAACATAGTTTCAAGTTGTTTAGACTTTAGAAATGGTTTTGAATTCTTTTCAACTTTGTCCAAAACATTTTTCAATTATTATATCAAAACATTAGTTCTACATGGTCTCTAGGGCCAAAGATATTGAGCAGAATTTAGGCTCGAACACTCGTGCTAGTGGGTCTGATTCAGGGAAGAGACATGCGGATTGGGATAGAGAACATGCCAAGAGGCACATAGATAGGAGGCATCAGCCTGATTCGAGACATAAAGGCGGTGACCATGGATGTGGCCATCAGGGCCAAAGAGCTATTGTTCACACTTCTGAGTGCACTAGGTGTGGGAGACACCATCCGTGCGAGTGTATGGGTACCTTTTTTGTATGATGGAACTGTGGTTCTCGAGATCATTTGAGGCGTAACTGTATTCACCCGGCTAGGGGCGGACAGGCTCCAATTAGGGGTTTTGAGCACAGAGAGGCCGTGGGCGCGGTCAAGGTAGTTTTCAGCCAAGAAATAATGGTCAGAGGAACGTAGCTCATGTAGTAGCAGTTCAACCTAAGGGTAGGGGACTAGATAGGGTGTATGCACAACGAGAGGCTGGGAATGACACTAATGTCATTGTAAGTAATTTATTGTTACAGTCTTTATCTTTGCTTTCGTTGATAGATTCGGGTTCGACACATTCCTACATTTTGGGTGAGCATGCAATATCTCTAGATTTACCGTATGAGTGGCTAGAGGTAGGCATAAATGTTACTAGTTCTTTTGGTGATACCATGATAGTTAGGAAGATGTATAGAAGGTGTCCTTTGATGATTCAAGGTCATATGTTTCCGGTTGATATGATGGAATTGCCGATCTATGGTTTCGATGTGATTTTGGGCATGGATTGGCTCATAGAGCATAGAGCTAGGGTAGACTTTGAGACCAAGGGAGTTTTCTTGAGACTTGCGAATAATTTTGAGGTTGTAGTAGTTGACGAGAACATTAAGTTCTTGTCCAATGTCGTTTCTGCTTTAGAAGCTCAGAAATTGATAGATTTGAGTTGTCAAGCGTATTTGGCCTATGTGATGAATCCGAATATGAGTGAGGTTAGACCGCAAGACATTAAAACAGCGTGTGATTTTCAGAGTGTCTTTCTAGAAGAGTTGTCGGGTTTGCCTCCAGATAGGGATGTTGAGTTTGCTATTAAGAAGTATTCAGATTCTGCTCCCGTATCTGTTGCTCCGTACAGAATGGCACCGAAAGAGTTGAAAGAGTTGAAGACACAACTTCAGGAACTGTCATATAGAGGTTTCATTAGGCCTAGTATTTCTCCGTGTGGTGCTCCGGTCTTGTTTGTGAAGAAAAAGGACGGCAATATAAGGATGTGTATAGACTATAGGCAGTTGAACAAGGTAACCGTGAAGAACAAGTATCCTTTGCCACAGATAGATGATTTGCTTGATCAGTTGAGAGGTGTTTCATTGTTTTCGAAGATTGATCTGAGATCAGGTTACTATCAGTTGAAGGTAAAGGATGTGGATATACCGAATACAACCTTTCGTACACGTTATGGGCACTATGAGTTCTTGGTAATGCCTTTCGGTTTGACTAATGCTCCAGCTGCGTTTATGGACATGATGAACAGAGTGTTCCACGAGTTTTTGGATAGGTTTGTAGTAGTGTTCATAGATGACATCTTAGTGTACTCCAAAACCGAGGAAGAGCATGATGAGCATTTGCGATTAGTTTTGCAGACTTTGCTTGAAAATCAGTTATATGCCAAGTTGAGTAAATGTGAGTTTTGGATTAGAAAGGTAGTCTTTTTAGGGCATGTGATCTTAGTCGATGGGATTAATGTAGATCCCAAGAAGATAGAAGCGATAGTGAACTGGAAACAACTGAAGTCGGTGACCGAAATCCGTAGTTTCCTAGGCTTGGTGGGGTATTATCGAATATTTGTCAAGGGATTTTCGAGGATTGTAACACCTTTGACTAAATTGCTTCAGAAAAATGTTCCACATGAGTGGACAGATGCAATGCAGCAAGCGTTTAAAAAGTTGAAGAAGGCATTGACAGAAGCTCTTATTTTGATTCAGCCTAAACCAGGGATGGAGTTCGTAATTTACAGTGATGCATCGTATGTAAGTTTAGGCTGTGTGCTTATGCAAGAGAGAAAAGTTGTAGCTTGCGCTTCGAGACAGTTGAAGGCTCACGAGAAGAATTACCCCACTCATGACATAGAGTTAGCTGATGTAGTGTTTGCTTTGAAGATTTGGAGACACCACATTTATGGTGAGAAATGCACAGTTTACACCGACCATAAGAGTTTGAAGTACCTTATGACTCAGAGGTAGTTGAAACTTAGACAACATAGGTGGTTAGAGCTTCTTAAGGACTATGACCTTATGATAGAGTGCCATCCGGGTAAGACAAACATAGTGGCTGATGCTTTGAGTAGAAAAGTGGCAGTTGAGTTGTGAGCTATGTTTGCGAGATTGAGCATGTCACGGGATGTTAGTTTGATAGCCGAGCTATAGGTTAAACCTTCTTTGGTTCAGTTCATTCGAGAGAAATAGTTGCAAAACGAGTCTTTGGCACCTCACATGCAAGATATAGCCAATGGTAGACCCACAGATTTCTGCTTTGGCGAGAATGGGATCCTATGTTTCAAGGATAGAGTAGTTGTTTCAGAAGATGCCGAGTTGAGGCGTACTATTCTGAATGAAGCTTATAACAGTCCTTTTGCTATGCATCTGGGTAGTACGAAGATGTACCGTGGGTTGAAAGATGAATACTTATGGGTTGGGTTAAAGAAAGATGTGGCCGAGTATGTGAGTAAGTTTATGGTTTGCTAGCGTGTTAAGGCTGAGCATCAGTTTTCTTCAAGTTTGTTACAGCCATTGAAGATTCCGGAATGGAAGTGGGAACGTATTACTCCCTCTGTCCCACTAAAACTGTCACATGTTGACTTTTTTTGGTCAAATTTTTTCAACTTTGACCTCTTATAATTTAAAATTTATTATTGATAAAAATATGAAAAAATATATTTTAAAAACTTTGAATCAACTAGTTTTTAAATATATTTTTTATAATTTTTAATTAATTAAAACATTTAAATAAATTATAGTCAAAGTTGAAAAATTTTGACCAAAAAAAGTCAACATGTGACAGTTTTAGTGGGACGGAGGGAGTACTATGGATTTTGTGTCGGGATTACTGTTGACTCCTTTGAAGAAGAATTCAATATGAGTGATAGTCGACAGATTCACTAAGTGTGCTCATTTCATACATGTTCATACTACCTACTCCTTAGACAAGTTGGCCGATCTGTACATCAATGAGATAGTGAGATTGTATGGTGTACCGAAGTCAATTGTGCCAGACAGAGATTTGAGGTTTACAACTAGATTTTGGGAGTGTTTGCATCGTGCCTTAGGAACTTGGTTGAACTTCAGTACTTCGTATCACCCACAGTCAGATGGTCAGTCAGAGATAGTGATTCAGGTGTTAGAGGACATGTTGAGGTGTTGCATCATCGACTTCTAGGGTTCTTGAGAGAAACACCTACCGTTAGTAGAGTTTGCGTACAATAACAATTATTAGACTAGTATTCGGATGGAACCGTATGGAGCTCTATATGGTAGGAAATGTAGACACATGTTTGTTGGGCCGAGGCCAGACATAAGCTTATACTGATGCCAGACTTGCTTAAGGGTACTATCGAGAAGGTAAAGTTGATTTGTGATCGCTTGAAGTCAGCTTCAGACAGACAGAAATCGTATGTCGATTTGAAGAGAAAAGAGATAGAGTATGATGTTGGCGACAAAGTATTTTTGAAAGTCTCACCTTGGAATAAGGTGATGAGGTTTGGTAAGAAAGGTAAGCTAAGTCCAAGATTCATTGGTCCTTACGAGGTAGTTGAGAGAATTGGTCTCGTTGCTTATATATTGAGATTGCCGACCAAGTTAGAAAAGATTCATGATGTGTTCCACATTTCAATGCTTCGAAAATATAGATCAGATCCGTCTTATGTGATGCGAGTGGAAGAGATCGAATTGAACCCAGATTTGTCGTATGATGAAGAGTCAGTTGAGATTCTTGCTATAGATAGTAAAATGTTGCGTGGGAGGACTATCGAGTTAGTCAAGGTTTTGTGGAGACACCAAGGTGCGGAAAAGGCCACTTGGGAGAGAAAGGATGACTTGGAGAAACAGTTTTCGTATCTCTTTCCATCAGGTAAATTTCAAGGACGAAATTCCTTAAGTGGGGGAGAGTTGTAATGTCCGGGTTTAGGGTCCGGGAGATAATCGTGTTTGGTTAAACCGATTCGGATTAGGTTAATTTTGAAGCTATTTTAAATGGATAGCCTTGGTTTTAATAAAAAGGACAAAATATGAATTTTGAAATAAAAGAAATAAAGAAAGGGTTTTTGAAATGCTATCACCTTCTTCAAAAAAAATTCACTTTTCACGTTAAACCTCCCAAAACCCCATTTCACTATTCCATTGCTCCTAGCTTTCTATCCAAGCGATTTTTTTAAGGTAATTGATTCTTTAACTTGGTTTTATCTTCCTTGAGTCGTAGATACTAAGATTTTTTTTGCAAAAACCCATGGTTTAAACTTGTTTTGATTTTAAAGTTTGGTTTGAAGTCGAAGGGAGTTTATGGGATTTTTGTTAGGGTTGGTTTGTGGCTGGGTTTAGGCATGTTTTTAACTTTTTCTTATTGCTAAAATAACATGGAAATGATGGGTTGTTATAGGAAACCCGAAATGGGTATTGTGGGTAACTTTGGAAGTTGGAAATCTTGAGTTTTTGGGATGGGTTTTGGGTCTAAATGACATATGATGGTTTGGTAGCTTTGGGTTGATGTTTTGGATGTTAAAAGATAGATTTTTGATGATAAATTCGTTGGGATTGTGTGGAAGTAGTTTGGGGCTGAATTGAATATGTTTTGAGTGAAATTTGGGCTCGAATCGATGTGTTTTGTTGCAAGAATATTGAGTTTCAAGTTGCTGCTATGTTTGTGAGTATATTAGCATCCTAATGTTCTGTTTTGGGTTGCTTTAAAGTAGAGGAGATTGATTCGGGTACTTCGGACGCGATATCGGGTGTTACAGAGGCTTGAGATCGGTGTTTCGGCTATCGTTCGGGTTCTGCTGGTGAGTGGAAATTGTTTCGAAGCTTTAAAGTGTTCAAAGAAGGTTTCTTGGGGTTTGGGTTTGGGCTTTAAGCTTATAGATGTAAAAACCAAAAAGAGATATATAAAAAGTCTGGTGATTTGTAACACAAAGATGTGCTTGGTGCAATGGTTAAGCCACTATTTTTCTTCCTATCACACGCATGTTTGAATCCCTTCTTAAGCAAAAGCTTGAATTTTGTCTTTATCCTTTAAATAGGTGGTGACACGTGTCACCACCTGATTGGAGGTGGAAAATCAATTAAATAAATTAAATAAAAATAATTAAAGACTTCCAATAAGGCGGTGTCACGTGTCACCATCTTATTGAATAATTAATTTATTTTATTAGATTAAAATTAGGACTAAATTGATATATTGTATAAATATAAAGGACCAAATGTGTAATTATACCAAATTTTTTAACAGTTCCGTCGACTTTTTCGTTTTTTAACGGCTTGTGGCTAAAATGGAACCATTTAAATAGTTGTGTGGTGCATTTGCCGAAAAAATAATACAGTGGTCATTTTGACACCAAACACATAGTTCAGTGGTCATCTGTCTAGTTTACCCAAAAATAAATGATGCAGTATTCTTTATTTTTTTCAAAATTTATTAATATCTTTACCCACAATTCAATTCCTTTGAATTTTCTTAACAAAACAATACAAGTAATGTATTTGACAAAGTTTAGTCATGTTTTATGGTTTATTAATAAAATATTAAATTAATTGGTCAAAGTATTGGAATACACTTTCATTCTATAAGTGTTCATTTTTTAGTTTTCGCACAGGGCTCCAAAAATATCCGAGATAGCCCTGTAACAGACAACGTTAAGGTCGTAATGAATATGTTCCATTATCATGTTAATTGTCTAGTAGTAAAATTATTGTGTTTTTCGAGCTATCACATATATTGGTCATCGAGTTGATGTACAGTGACACAATGTATGACAAGTGGTCGAATGGTGTGTCAGGAAAGTAGTATTAAAATTTTTAAATATAAATAATTAAATTTATTAAATTATTTTTTAATTAAAATAATAGCTCATATTCAAACATAATAATTAAAATTTATTTTTTTAATTTTTAGAATCTCAAACTTGTCAAAACCTAACAATTAAATTTATAAAATATTATGTAAAACACACCCTTGTTATATTCATGTAATTAGAATTCAAAGCATAGTTGGAGAAAATTAAAACATATAGAAACGGACACAGAAAGACATTAAAAATATATTAAAATATTTCTACTGACAAGTGAAATTGAAAATGCATATATCGAACTAACAAGTGTTGAGTATATTGATAAAGTATATTGTGCTCTTAAATAATATAGGTACGAGTTTGAACTTTAGAAATAATATTATTGGGAGGGACAACCTCGCACCTTGAACATAAACCATAAAATGAACATGCATATTATCAAAAAAAAAATCATAGCATCAAAATATATTCGAAGAACCCGACCTCTGTAACCCCATACCATTTGGCATTTGACACAATTTTTTTTTTGTTGTTGCAAAAATAGTACATGAAAACAAACACTTGGAATTGAAGGACGAAGGTAATTTCGCAATGAATTGTGGAAGGTTTAGGGTAAGATTTTAGTGTTAACTGTTGATTTGACATATTTTTTTTATTTAAAATAGTTTATTTTGTCACTCTCATTCTATTGAAAATATGTGAATATACACAATATTACATGTTAATTTCTAAAAATTATGGCTAATCTCTTTTCTATATACAACAGTATGAAATAGTTAGGAAAATGAATATAAATATCTCTATTTACAGTAATAAAAAAATTATGAAAAGAGAAAATCAAGACAAATATGTGAACAGTATATTATACAAAATTACAGTTATATTATGAGTCGATAGAATTTGGGTTTGGAAAATCTAGTGAGGATAGAATGATACATCAGCGTACCCTATCCACATGGGAACTCATTATTGATTTCGTTACCCGAAAACGAAACTCATTATTTTTTAGTTTAATAATCTATATTTAATTTATTGGTCAACTAATTAGATCGATTTAACAAATGTCTCGCTAGAATATAAATGAACTAAATGTTTAGCGAACCGTTCGTGAACCGTTCGGCGGGAAGCTCGTTTATGTTCGTTTATTTATTAAACGAACATGAACAAGATTTTTTTGTTCGTTTAATTAAATGAACGAACACGAACAAAAGGGCTTGTCCGTTCATTTATGTTCATGAGCGTTCGGTAATCTGTTCGTTTATGTTCTTTTATGTTCATTCGTTTGTGTTCGTTTATGTTCATATAAGTTTATTCACATATGTCTAGGGGTTTTCAGTGTTCGGTTAAACCGAACTAACCGACCGAACAAAAACAAAATTGCTTAATCTATAAGATAATTTTAGGTTTCGGTCAACGATTAAGTGTTTTTTTTTTCAAATTTCAATTATCGATTAATTTGGTTTAAAATTAGTTAATTAACTGAATTAATCGAACTAACCCAAAATATTAAATATTTAACACGTTATATATGTTCGTTTGTGTTCGTTTATGTTCGTTAATCATTTAAACGAACGAACATGAACGAACATGAACAAGCTACATTCCTTAATGAACGAACACAAACAAGAAATTTTGGGTTCTTTATTTGTTCGGTTAAAGTTAAATGAACGAACATGAACACACCCTCGTTCGTATTCGTTCGGTTCGTTTACAGGTCTAGGTCTCATATAAGAGCAACTCTTTTAACTTAATTTTCTACATTTATAATACTAGAATTCGAATCTCTAACCTTATTTTTTGAATAAATTTTAATATCTAACTTTATTTAAGGGAAATAATCTCTAATCTAATTTAAAATATTTTTAAATGTTATTTTTTTAAATTACAATTATGATGTTGTGATTAAAAATTGTTATAATATAATCGTTACAATGCATTGTAGTCGTAATTTAAAATTACGACCGTTGATCAGAGTAAGAGCCTGATCTCCTTACTCGAAGTTTGCTCTTGGCAAAACTTTTTTCAATTGCATAAACCTCTACATAATATAAGATTTTTTTTTGAAAGTTACATAATATAAGATTTCAATTTTCTTAAACAAAAAAAAATCTTTTGCCATTTCACGACAACAAAACTGCAAAATACATATATATTTTTAAACAGACTTATAACTGTTAAAAATATTATAAATTTTACTCACTCAAAATATTCTTTATCAACTAAACGTGAAAAATATTATATCGAAAGATAAAATCATTTAAAAGATCTCATATTACCTTAATGAAACTTGCCTAGGAATTGTAAAATAACCGAACAAACACGAACGTGAATATATCTATTTGTTTAATTTTAACCGAACAAATAAATGAACACCAATAATTAAACGAACATAATTTTTTATTCGTGTTCATTTGTTAAGGAATGTAGCTTTTTCATGTACGTTCGTTAAAATGATAAACAAGCGTAAGTAAAAACAAACGAACGAACATAAAAATGACATATGTGAATAAATTTAAACGAACATAAACGGACGAACATATGTAAATAATTTTTTTTTATAATGTAATACTTTTGTGATGAAAAATAATATATATAAATTGATATATGTGAATAAATTTAAATGAATATAAATGAACGGATTACCGAACGTTCACAAATGTAAATGAACGAACAAGCTCTTTGTTCGTGTTCGTTCATTAACCTAACAAACATAAAATTTTATTCGTGTTCATTCGTTTAATAAATAAACGAACTTCTCGTCGAGCAATTCGTTTAACTTTTAGTTCGCTTACCTCCCTAAACTTGCCTTTGTTTGTACCGCTAAAAGACTCCCACGTAAACAAGACAGATATACCATTTTGTCTAAAGTATTGAATAAGACAGGATTGAAAATAATAGGTTTAGGGATAAGAGCTCTATGAATTTTTGAAAAAAAATTAATTAAATTATTGGCTTTATCCATTTAAGCTAATAAATTGTATCAATTAAATCTTTTAAATTATTTTAATTATAAAATATTGATAATTTTTATTTAAATATTATTATCACATGATATATTATAATTCTATTAAGTGACATTTATAAAAAAATAATATATATTTTTATAAATTTTAAATGTTTTTTTAGAATTTTAAAGACTTTCAAAGAATTTTTAAATAATAAAATTTTAAAATGTTAAGTAATAACACTTTGACATGAAGTGTTGCATCAATTGATTTTAAAAATCGTTATATTCAACAGATGATATTAATGAAATGACTTAGTTAATTAAATTTATTAATTTAAATTTTTAATTAAATAAAATAAAAAATTTAATTAATTTTTTTAAAGTTCAAAAATTTCTTACCCTCTTAAACCAAAAGAATATAGTCCCTATGTCCTATTTAATATGTCTAGTATTGACTTTTTATAGTCAACCTTTTTAAATTTTAAGCATAATTGTTTTAAATAATTTAATTAATTAAATTTTATAAAATATATATTTTTTAATTAATTGATCGAAAGTTTTTAAAATATATTTTTTCTAATAATAAATTTAAAATAATAATGAATTAAAGTTCAAAAAATTAATAAAAAATTAATATTTGACATAAGACAGAGAGTATTAATTTACTCCAAGAAATCTCAATCGTAGAATGCCTCGACTACCCAAAGATTATAATCATAATCTATAACCTTAATCCCCCAAAACTCCAACATAATCCATAGTTAAAACAGTTAATTGTCGGTTAATTAGATAGCAAGAAAAAAATCATGGGTCAATGTAATCATTCTCTAAATTCCATCATCGTAATTCATGCAAATGTAAAATTGAAGTCAGACTCCCTTGAGATGGTTGCCATGTTAAGTAGTAATCCAACAATCCCAAAAAAAGGTGTTTGGGAGATCGGAAAATGGTGGGGAAAAGATTATGATGTTTCTTAATGAAGCGATAAGAAAGAAAAAGAAAAAGCTGTGAAAAGGTCGCTGTCAAAAAGTTGTGTGATGCTGGAAAATAAAGGATGTATCTACAGCTGCAGCATCAATCCATTCATTCATCTAAAATTATCAAAACAAAGCTTAGATTTTTTTATTTATTTTAAATTCGATTCTTTTTTTCCCCTATACAAGTTACAACGCTGCCATGAAAGTCTTCCTCTTTCCTAGACTACTAGCTATTAGCTAGCAATGAAAAACATTCAAGTTTCTATTTTTTCCCAAGAAAATCCTTATTGGGTGAGAAATTTTTTGTTTATTTAAAGACCCATTTCAATAGTTTGGTTGCTGAACAGTTGTAGTACAATTTGGAGGGGTCCTTCGTGATGATGGAATTAGAAACATTTAATGGCAGAGAGAAACAGTTTCAGGGTTGTAGGAAATTAGGAAGTTTACAGAGGGTAAAGCAGCAGTAAACCAGTGTCCGCCATTAAAGCTCTAAAACCTGAGTCTGGATCCTCAAAGCAATCATCTTCAGCATAGAAACCCGATTTCAAAACCAACCCAACATGCAGGAGAAATGGGAGATAGCAATCACCGAGCTGCAACACCGTCGAGATTGGGGTTAAGGCACGGCGGAGGCGAGATCGTGGAGGTTCAAGGAGGTCACATTGTTCGGTCAATTGGAAGGAAAGACCGTCACAGCAAAGTTTGCACCGCTAAAGGTCCTCGAGACCGTCGTGTTCGTCTCTCGGCTCACACCGCCATCCAGTTCTACGACGTCCAGGACCGACTTGGTTACGACCGCCCTAGCAAAGCGGTGGACTGGCTGATCAAAAAAGCCAAATCCGCCATTGACGAGCTCGCTGAACTACCACCTTGGAACCCAGAAACTTTAAAAACAACTGATCCAACCACAAAATTACCAAATATCGAAGAAGATCGGGATACGATAACAGCAATAGACGATGAAAAACCCTATCAGTTTCACGACCTTGCTGCTGGGTCTGGTACTCGTCGAAGAACGGCTACAATAATGGGAAACGAAGTTCAAAGTCTTCAAGAAATGGGAGATAATCCGAATAGTAATTCGGGTTTTCTTCCCCATTCTTTAGTTTCTGATGAGATTGCAGATACTATGAAGTCTTCTTCCATACCGTTTCAGAATTATCCATCGGATTTTTCGACCCGAACCAGCAGCCACAGTCAAGATCTGCGGCTTTCGCTTCAGTCATTTCCGGAGCCAATGCTTTTGCACCACCACCATCACCAAGCTCAGGCGCATCAGAGTGAACCTGTCTTATTCTCTGGAACCAGCCCTTTAGCGGGTTTTGATGGTTCATCAGCTGGATGGGAACACAACCACCAACATCCGGCGGAGATAGGATGGTTTCAGAGATTGGTTGCCTGGAACAATGGTGGTTCTGGTAGTGGAAGTGGTGGTGGTTCTAGTGGTGGAGTAGGAGGATTTCTCTTTGGCAATCCATCACCACCGCCACTGCCACCTGCTTTTGGCCAGAACAGCCAGTTTTTTTCTCAGAGGGGACCCCTTCAGTCCAGTAACACGCCCTTGGTTCGTGCTTGGATAGACCAGCCAATTCCCACAAACAACCAACACCATCAAATCCCACAAAACACCCATCATCAAGCTGCTTTATCCGGCATTGGATTCGCATCTGGCTTTCGCGTTCCAGCACGATTTCAGGGCGAAGAAGAGGAGCACGATGGCATTCCCAATAAGCTGTCCTCTGCCTCCTCTGACTCTCACCATTGATCCAATAAAATGGAGAAAATCCAAAGTCTTTACCCTCTAACAGGTCTAACTTTTACTACTTACTTCCTATGATTCTATGAACAGTCCATGTTTTACATTATGTTTCACTTACAAACTTCTGTACTTATTTAATTAAGTGTTCTTTCAGGAATAGTTGATTCTTGACAGTGAAGTCGATGCAGAGATGTTTCTAAAGACTCAGCACCAGTTTGAGGGAGGATTTTGGTTACCTTAAATCAATGGCCTATGCCGCGGGAAGAAGAAATCTGGGTTGATTTCAGGTTATTCGATCCCCGGTTTCTTTAGTTTCTATCAGTTGATTGTGTTGTACCTTCAATATTTATGTTTGATTGAGCTCTTAAAACTCAGCTATGATTTCACTTCTTGTAGAACTTGTCATTTCTTTGCAATGTTCATGTTGATTGCTACTGTTTCCCCGGAGCTACTATCAAGATTCAAACTTAGGTGCTTTTATTTTCTGATTCAGATATGATTTTCTTTCCTCAATTAAGTCAGTCTCAGTTAGCAGAAGCTTAAATTCTTTAGAAAATTCTGATAATCCGACTCGACTCATGTTAATTTTCCGTGCCATAATCATGTTTAGATTCCGAAACGTACTTCTCTACAGTTTCAGCCAGTACATGATATAAAATGATAGACTGAGTGGGATGGTGAGATGGTCTAAATCATGTCATAATTTAGCATAGAGACCAAGTTATAGTATCTACCAATGAGTAAGATAAATTTAGCAATAGGACCAAGTAGGGCTAAGTGGAGTACAACTTCATTAAGTCGATTTTTCGGGCTGTTATTTTATTGTTTCGACTCTTTCCTTTTGTCGATATTATTTACCGTCGATGTTCTGTGGTAATGCATTCACTGTGAAGCTCAATTATAGAAAACAATATAATACATAGTGAGGATACATATTGTACCATCAAAATTGAGGAAATGGAAAGCTCAATTATAGAAGAACAGTTTGGGTAGTTGCTTATCTAGAAATGGTCCCCATAATTATACATATATGTCAGCCTAGCTGGAAATTCTTATTTTCTATATGAACATACATAAGGAAGATTGGTTTTTGGCTTCCATTGATATTTCTATGTACTAGTACGACTTCATAGGTTATATATAAAAAGAACATTGAACACTTCAAGAAAAAATACTACTAGTAGTTTTCCATTTCATGTGTGTGTGGTGTGATTTTTATGATATAATATAGAAATTTGTTTGAAGGGAATTAATTTTTGAAGCCGTTAGGTTTGAGTTTTTTTTTCCCTTGGAATCGGATTTGAGTCGAGTCATGGATTTAATTAAAATTTTTTGGAGTTTTGGTGAAGTGATATTTTAGTATTCTAGTGTGACTACATATGCAATATATGTTTAAACCCAGGGCCAGATGATAGGGGAGCACAGTGAGCGACCCCTCAGGGCTCCCAATCAGTCTAGGGCCCCTAAAAATAATTATTCTTATTTTTAAAATTTATTTTTATTTATTAAATAAATTAATTAATCTAACAATAAAAAATATTTGTCAACAATCAATTGGTCTAGTGAGATGAGGCGCTAGATCTTTTAAGAAGGTCATAAGTTCGAATCCTGACATTGTGAATGGAGCAAATTGGGTTGGGAGGGTCGCCCTGATAATGGTCTCTACAGTACCCGATCTAGATTGATAAAATATTAAATTAATTGTTCAAAGTACTGGAATATGTTTTCATTCTATTAGTCTTGAAAATATCCGAGACGACCCTATTTAAACCGTGTCACCTAGGAGTAAAAATAACATCCTTTACAACTGGGACCATAACTATTACATTACTTGAACTCATTTATAAGTATTTTTTAAAAATTATGAAGTATTATTTTTTATTTGCCGTGATGTTTGGAATTAAAAAAAAGAGTATAAAGATAAAAAAAATGCTTCTAACGTTTTACTGAATAGTTATTTTAGTTTTTATTTTTTCAAAAATTAATTTAACTCTCGACGTTTTATTTTGTGTCAAAATGGTCCCTCTGCAGATGAAAATTGTTAGTCAATTTGATGATAAGCAACTTAAAATTATTTGACAGAATGATGCTTCAGAATGATGTGTCATTATGTAAAATCACTATATTGTCTATATAACACTATTACCACGATGTGCACTGTCATGTGAGTTTGTCACATCATTTCAAGCTATTTATCGTGATTTGACTAACAGTTTTCATACGTGGAGAGGTCATTTTGACCTAAAATTAAATATTGAGAGTTAAATTGATTCAAAAAATATTAAAGCCAAAATAACTATTCAGTTAAACACTAGAAGTATTTTTTAATATTATGAATAAAAAACTCTTAAAAATCTTTGTTATTCATTGTTTATGATGTAAAAAAAATTAGTCTAAAAATGCTTTGCAACCGGAAAACTAACAGCTTCGCCGACCCAAAAACCCATCAATGGTTGAAAGGCACTTGGATTGGAAAAGAAAAACTTAAAATTCATTTTCCGATCACATTTGATAAAAAAATAATGATAATTTTATGATTAAATTTTAAAAGTTAATACAAGTATCATTTTGCTTTCGTTCTGTTTGTTGGTTTGGTTGGTGAGTGGGTCAGGCTCTTTGATTGGTAACAAACTTTTGCATGTGGATATGATTCAAGATTTGTCCTGTGTGAGTAAGATGGGTCCCCCAAATCTGACCCTTCCTTTCTAAGTTGCACATAACTGCCGTCTAGGAGGGTCCACACTGGATTAACTATTGGCAGAATGAAAGAAGCCTTGCCTCTCATATTGTTCTCCTAAGAAAGAAAGTTTATATTCGAACTTTAAAAATGATATTGTTGGAAGGAAAAAGTACGAATCTTGAATATGAACCATAAACAGACATGTATTATAACAAAAAAGAAGCCATGCCTCTAAGATGATGGAGTAGTTTAAAATATATATTACATAAAAATATTCCATCCAAAAACCAACTTGTAGAGAAGCATTTCTAAAAGAATACACATAACTAAACCAAATCAGCCAAATCAAGACTAATTCTTCAATAGAAATCCAAATCACAAACAAGTTAAATTCAAAATCAATGCTAAAACATGTCAGTCTTTTTTTATAAAGAGAAAAGATTCAATTGTCCGGTATCAAATCCAGAACTTGGTCTCAATCAAGACTACGAGCTCGGTTGACATGTTCATATGCTGATGAAGAGGAATTGGGCAAAAGATGAGCCTTGTAAGCTATCAATAGCTCCTCCATATCATCTGTGAACCTTGAAATGAACTCCAAGAACTCACTCTCTGTAAGCCCCAGAATTTTAATAAAACTCCTATCCTTCTTCAACAACTTCCTTGACTTAATCATCTGCAAAACCTTATATCGAGGTATCACACGATCTTCCAAGCTATAGGTCAACAGAAATGGATTAGAAACCAACCCATTCGTATCCCACTTCGCTACATCAATGAAGAACTTGATTCCCGAATTCAATTTCTCCTCAGAGACCATAAAAAGACACGGGGTTTTACTAAACATAGTCGCACAATCATCGTCTGAAAAGCCAAGACTCTTGAGTAATTCCCATTTCTTCTTAAACGTTTCTTCACTTAAGCAATTCATGGTATGAATAGCATGTACTAGCATCCTTGAATCAGTTGAAAACCCCATAGATAACGCCCTCGAAACAAGTTCCCTTAATGCAGATTCTCGCATTCTAAAAATCCTAGGCTGTTTCCTTAACAACGTCGAGAGCTGGGATCCAAAAATCCCGCAGCTTTCCAAATACTCAATGTTTCTCGACAGCTTTAACATGCAATCTCTAGCAATAAAACCATTACATCTGCTGAAGAGCTTGAGCAAGTCTTCATTGTTATTCCCCAAAACTTTCTTGATAAATTGGATTGTAGGAATCAACTTTTTGTCTAAACTACAAGTTAACAGCGTAGAATTCTGGGAGAAGAACTTAGCTATATGGGGTTCCATAAGACCCAAATCTTGAAAAAAAACTTTACTTTTGGCCTAAGTTGCTTTTCTACATCGGCGACAAGAATTTGGGGCGCCATACGAGCAGAAAACGCAATTTGAACATTAGAAAAGCCAAGACTTTGGAGAAAGTTGACAACTGATTTGGTTTTTTCCAATGATTTTAAGCGACGGAAACGGTTAGAGATTGAAAAGGCTTGGGTTTCATTGAAATTCAAGTTTTTTACAAGGTAATTAAAAAGGAGAGGGTTTGAGACTGAGGTGTACGAAGTAGCAGCATAAAAATGTTGAAGAAGAACAATAAACGATTTGGGTTTTAACAAAGAGTTGAACAAACGAAATGTTGAGAAAATGGAAGATGATTTAAGGGTTTGCATTGAGTTCTTTTAGGAATTTGGTTCAGAGGGTTTTAGCTTTGCCTTTGTTTAAGGTGAGGAGAATTCCAATGTCTTCCAATCTTGTGATGTCATTGGAGAAAATAATCAAACAGGTGGTGGGCAATACAAGTTGCCAGCTCTACACGAACAAATAATCATCGGAAATTAAAACTACACGAACTTGTCCATAAAAAAAATGAAATATCGGACAGTCAGAATACTGAAAATTGAAAAAATCAAACCAAGGCAGAAACTCAGTTCTCTTCAATTTCACTGTTTAAAACCCATATCTCATTGTAATTACCCAACAAATCGAACCAGAAATGTAACAGAAAAGAGAGAGGAATTTCAGAGAAGAAGATAGAATTTTAGAGAGAGAGAGAGATAAAACTCTATTCATTCATCATCTCAGTTGGTTACAGGACAAAACCACCCTTTAACCCTAACGGTCACAAGGGACCGCGGAACGACACCGTTCCTTGCTCATAACAGCTGTACAAAACGCAGCGTTTCTGTAAAACCTATGTTTGATTTTGATATAATTAAATTATTGAGGATTATTTTGTAAAACTTAAAATTAGTTTTTAAGTCCCTTAATAAGTATTTAAAAAAACACCAACACTTTGAAACTGATTTATAAAACTCAAACTCAAAATATTTTTTAAGTGTTCCAAGGCAAAACCATTCAAAAACGTCCAGGCGTATCGATACAGCACCTAGCGTATCGATACCATTTTGCCAAACTTGGTCACTGCCAAACCTTCGTATCGATGCCCCAAACCCTAGTATCGATACGTCCCTGTGTTAAAATTCAATGAGTTTGAATACGGTACCGATACGGCTAACCCCGTATCGATACGGGCTTTATAATTTTTAAAAATAAGTCGGTTTAAAAATATGACCGTTGGTGTCAGTTGGTTGGTAACCAATCTTTAAAAGTTAGTTGACCCGTATCGATACGCCTAAATTCCGTACCGATACGGTTGTGGACAGTGAGCTAAGTTCAGAAAATAGTATCGATACGGCCCTTGCCGTTTCGATACGCAGTACCGATACGCTTACGTGCGTATCGATACCCCTGTATTAAATGCACACAACGACTCTTTCTTTTCTGAGACAGGTACCAATACTCCTTCCCGCGTACCGGTACTGGTAGCTGAAGAAGTGCATTTATGGTGGTAAGAGAGGGTTCCAACGGCTCTAATTAAGTCCCCAACCACCCAAACGGCTAGAAATCAATGAAGAGGTATAAAAGACACATCAAAAAGCTACAGCAACAACCATTGAACATTCAAGCATCATCAAAGCAAAAATCCAAACCCTTGAGCTATTCAAAGTCATATTCTTGTACTCAACTCTTTGTCTTTCAAATTGTCAAATTGTATTGTGAGTTTGGGTTTGTTCAAATTGTAATTGGGTAGACAAATATCCTTTGAGAGGAAATACTTGAGTTTACCAAAATCATTTCTTTGTATTTGAGTGGATTAAGCTTTGGGTATAAAGCTTAATCGAAATTGTAAGGTTTCCTCATCATCCAAGAAAAGGGGACAAATTCAATTAGTGAATTGTTTGAAAATCCTTAGTGGGAGCTAAGGTAGTGGATGTAGAGTTCATTTGGAGAACTTGAACCACTATAACCCCTTGTGTCATTTTTATTCTCAATTTTTCTCTTCACCAAAATTTTAATTGCCAATTCACCCCCTCTTGGCCATTTGCAAGTGTTCGGTCAACTCAACAATTGGTATCAGAGCTACACTCATTGGAAGGATTACAACCCTCTTGAGTCGATTCTTGGAGAGTTTGATCAACAACAAGTCAAGCAATGACATCCACCTCCAACTATGAGTCCCAATCCACCACCAAGCCACCATTCTTCAATGGGGATAACTATCCTTATTGGAAGAATAGGATGAGGCTCTTCATCAAGTCTACCGACTATATGGTGTGGGATGTGGTTGAAGAAGGTCCATACATTCCCATGAGGAGAGATGGAGAAAGGCTCATCCCAAAGATCAAAGCCGAAATGACCGATGATGAAAGAAGAAGGATGCAAGTCAATGACAAAGCTCTTCATGTTATATTTTATGCACTTGGTCCGGATATCTACTCCAAGGTGTCTTCAATCGAAAATGCCAAGGAGGTTTGGGACACCCTCGAGACAACATATGAGGGAACTAGTGATGTCAAGGAGACAAAAATTGGGCTACTCAATCTAAGCTATGAGAACTTCAAGATGGATCCCGAAGAAAGTGTCTCCAAGATGTTTGATCGGTTCTCGGTTATTGTCAACGGGTTGAAGGGTTTCGGTGAAATCATTCCCGAAGACAAGCTAGTGAGAAAGTTGTTGTATTCTCTTCCGGAGTCATGGGATGGCAAGAGAAAGGCCATTATTGAAGCTAGAGATTTGAAGACTCTCAAGCTAGATGCTCTTGTTGGATCTCTACTCACACATGAGATTATGAGGAAGGGAAGAGAACAAGAGAAGAAGATAGTGGAGAAGAAGGAAGTTGAGAAGAAGAAAATTGGAATCGCACTAAAGCCTTACAACAAGAAAGCGATTCTAGTGAGGATGAAGATGAGGAGATGGCTATGTTGGCCAAACGCTTTACTCGGTTTATGAAGTCAAATCGAGGAAGAAAATTCATTAGAAAGGGAGACTTCAAGAGTAAAAGCAAGGAAGAGGAGAAGGACCAAATCACTTGCTATGAATGCAAGAAACCGGGTCACATTCGTTCCGAGTGTCCTCAAGTGAAAAAGAAAAGCTTTGGGAAGAAGAACAAGCTCAAAGCACAAATTGCCACTTGGAGTGACGATGAGTCTTCCGAAGAAGAGGAGGAAGTGGCCAACTTATGTCTCATGGCCATCGATGATGAACCAAAGGTAAACTCTAACTCATCAAATTTCGATTTTTCTATTGAGGAACTTCAAGATGCTTATGATGAATTGCAAGAAGTGTATGATGAGTTGGTAGGAAAATACAAAGAGTCCATTTTGAAAAACAAGAAAACAATTTCCGATTTAAAAAATCAAAATGAGACATTTTCAAAAACTAACTCCGAATTGGAAAAGAAGGTTTTGTTTCTAGTTATTCTTTCAAATGATCTTAAAACTAAAAATCTTGAGCTTGAAAAACTTCTTTCCGATTTTCAAGATTATCACACAAAGGAAGTGGATAGTCTTAAAACATCTATTGCTATTGGGAAAAATAATTTTGAAAAAGGAAATCACTCTAAATCCCAATATGTAAAAAGAAAGCATTTTGTACCTAAACAAAGAAATTTTTATAAGCAAGCTAGAGGTCATAGAGTTAGGAGTGTTTGGGTTCCTAAAGAACTCATTATTTCTAATGATTTGAATGCTCTTGCTTCTTGGATTCCTAAGGGAACCAAATTGTTGAAGGCTAACTCTCATGGACCCAAAATGATTTGGGTACCAAAAACCAAGACCTAATTTCTTTGTTTGTAGGGGGAGCATTGCTACAAGGCTAAAGCTTCAAGCAAAAATTCTTGGTACCTTGATAGTGGATGCTCAAGACACATGGCCGGTGACAAGAGTAGATTTGTGGAACTAAAGCCTAAGAGTGGTGGAGTAGTAACTTTCGGTGACAACTCCAAAGGACACATTGAAGGAATAGGCTCCATTGGTAATCACTCTTCTATTTACATTGAAAATGTTTTTGTATGTCAACGGTCTTAAACATAATTTTTTGAGCATTAGTCAATTATGTGATAGGGGTTTTAATGTTTTATTTGATAAAAGTGGTTGCAAAATTGTAAACATTAAAACAAATCAAATAATGCTCATAGGACATAGAATAGGCAATATTTACATGGTGCATTTAGATGACATTCATTCATCCCATACATGCTTAGTTGCACATGATGAACATGACTCATGGCTTTGGCATAGAAAATTAGGACATGCTAGCATGAGTGTCTTAGAGAAATTAATTTCCCTTAATCTAGTTAGAGATTTACCCAAACTTAAATTTTCAAATGATAAAATTTGTGATGCATGTTCAAAGGGTAAACAACATAAAAGTTCTTTTAAATCCATAAATGATGTCTCTACTAGTAGATGTTTACAATTGATTCATATGGATCTTTTTGGGCCAATTAGAACAATGAGCTTGGGTGGAAAATCATATGCTTTTGTGCTTGTAGATGACTATTCTAGGTATACTTGGGTTCTATTCTTAAGTACAAAGGATGAGGCTTTAGAAAAATTCATCACATTTTCTAAAATAACTCAAAATGATCTTGAACTTAAAATTTCTCACATTAGAAGTGATCATGGAACCGAATTTCAAAATCTAGGTTTTGATGAGTTTTTAAATGAAAATGGGATTAGCCACAATTTTTCCGCACCTCGCACTCCTCAACAAAATGGGGTAGTTGAGAGGAAAAATCGAACTTTAGAAGAAATGGCTAGAACCATGCTTTGTGAAAATAATTTACCTAAATATTTTTGGGCGGAAGCCACAAATACCGCTTGCTATATCATAAATCGAGTAATGATTAGGCCAATTTTGAAGAAAACACCTTATGAGATTTTAAAATCTAAGAAGCCTAACATTAGCTATTTTCACCCTTTTGGTTGCAAGTGTTTTGTTTTAAATAATGGTAAAGAAAACTTAGGTAAATTTGATGCTAAAAGTGATGAAGCTATTTTCTTAGGGTATTCTTTAAATTCTAAAGCCTATCGTGTATTTAATAAAAGAACTCTAGTTGTTGAAGAGTCAATACATGTTGTTTTCGATGATAACCTCCTTCCGAGGAAGGAATCTTGTGATGATGATGATGTAGGAATCATTGATGCCATTGATGGAGGACAAACGTCAAAGGTGGATGAGATTCCAACCAAAGAAGAGGATTCACAAGATCCACCTCTTGAAGCCTTGAAAGACTTGGCTCTTGAGGAAAAGGAGGTGTCTTACCCAAGGGAGTTAAACTATGTCAAAGGTGGTGAAATCTTGGGTGATCCATCCAAGGGGGTAACTACTAGATCCTCTCTCAAATTAATGAATCATGTTGCATTTCTTTCATGCATTGAGCCTAAAAATATTAAAGAAGCTTTAAAAGATGATTTTTGGATTTTGGCCATGCAAGAGGAATTAAATCAATTTGAGAGAAGTAGAGTTTGGACATTAGTTGAAAGGCCTAATAATCAATCTACTATAGGTATAAAATGGGTTTTTAGGAACAAATTAGATGAAAGTGGTAATATAGTGAGAAACAAGGCTAGGCTTGTTGCTCAAGGCTATACACAAGAAGAGGGAATTGATTTTGATGAGACTTATGCACCCGTAGCTAGAATGGAAGCTATTAGGATGTTACTTGCATTTGCATGTTATCATGATTTCAAGCTTTTTCAAATGGACGTGAAAAGTGCCTTTTTAAATGGTTTTATAAATGAAGAGGTATATGTTGAACAACCACCGGGTTTTGAGGATTCAAAATTTCCAAACCATGTGTTCAAACTTACAAAAGCTCTCTATGGTTTAAAACAAGCTCCTAGAGCTTGGTATGAGAGACTTTCAAATTTCTTAATTGAAAAGGGTTTTGAAAAAGGAAAGGTGGATACAACACTCTTCATAAAAAGATATAACAATGACATCTTAGTAGTTCAAATTTATGTTGATGATATCATTTTTGGTTCTACTAATGAGTGTTATTGTAAGGAGTTTTCTAAGCTAATGCAAGGTGAATTTGAGATGAGCATGATGGGGGAGCTCTCATTCTTTTTGGGACTTCAAATCAAGCAAAAGAAGGATGGCACCTTCATCAACCAAGCAAAATACATAAAGGATATGCTCAAGAAGTTTGGCTTGGAGAATGCAAAGCCTCAAGCCACTCCTATGAGCTCATCTACAAAGCTTGACAAAGATGAAGGAGGTAAGTGTGTTGACTCTAAGCTTTATCGTTCGATGATTGGATCTTTGCTTTACCTTACCGCAAGTAGACCGGATATCTTGTTTAGTGTTTGCTTGTGTGCTAGGTTTCAAGCTAGTCCTAGAGAGTCTCACCTTATAGCCGTTAAGAGAATCTTTAGGTATCTTAGAGACACTCCTTGTTTAGGTCTTTGGTATCCTAGAGACTCTACCTTCAACCTTCATGCTTACTCGGATGCGGATTATGGGGGTTGCAAAATTGATAGGAAAAGTACTTCGGGAACTTGCCAATTCTTAGGTAGTATGCTCATATCTTGGTTCTCTAAGAAACAAAATAGTGTAGCCTTATCTACCACCGAAGCCGAGTACATATCCTTAGGGAGTTGTTGTGCTCAAGTCCTTTGGATGAAGCAACAACTCTTAGATTATGGAATTAAAGTTGAAACCATACCCCTAAAATGTGACAACACTAGTGCAATATGCTTAACTAAAAATCCCATCCAACACTCTAGAACCAAACACATAGAAATAAGGCATCATTTCATTAGAGATCATGTCCTTAAGGAAGATGTGGTTATAGAGTATGTAGACACCTTGAATCAATTAGCGGACATTTTTACAAAACCCTTAGACAAAGAGCGTTTTTGGTCCCTTAGGAGAGAGTTAGGTCTAGCTAGCCTATCTTGACCTTTTAGGACCTCTTTTGTGCTTAAATATGCTTGATCTTGTGAAATGTCATGTTTGTATGCTTAGACTCCAAATTTCTTCCATGCCTATAGTTAGGGGGAGTATGTTTCTGTCAAAATATGTTTAGAACTGCTCATACATCATTTGCATACTCATAGGAGAGATTAGGTTCGAGCTTTTGGTTGTTCTTTGTATCAAATATGCATTTCTGGGCTTGCAGTATCGATACGGGTATACGCGTATCGATACCTGTTCTTCATTTCGTTTCCCAGAATTCCTTACGCTTCACGCGTATCGATACAGTTCATCCCGTATCGATACAGGTCGTTTCGATACGGACCCCTCCGTTTCAATACGACTGTTCCAACGGGCATATTTGCAAAAAGACATCTTTACCCCCGTATCGATACTCCATCGGGCGTATCGATACCCGACTGCGCTGATGGCTTTAATTAGCTTTTAATGAGTTCAACTTTTACCTAAATTCAAACTTTTCAAAACCTAATTAACCCTAGCCGTTTTTGCCTATAAAAAGGCACTTCCTCCTTCATATTTTTCACATCTCAACTCAAACCTAAAAGAGTTTTTCAAATCAAGCAAGGCTTTGTGCTCTCTTTCTCATCTTTGTGCAAGTTTTCTTCAACTCTTCAAGTTTCTATCAAGGTAATCACCTTTCTCTTTTTTTTTGTTTTAAATCTGCCTTTGTTTAAATTTTTTTCTCTAAATTTTTTCTTGTCAAAATTTCTCTTTAATTTTTTTGTACCTTGATTTTTACCCAAATTGAAGAAATCTCCCTTGCTTAATTTCTCTCTTAGATCATGGCACCAAAAGAGCCATCGAGGAAGCAACAAAGGGCTAATCAAGCCGGTGAATCCTCCAACCTTGGAGTGATTGCTCGTCCTAACTACTCGACTATCTACGAGCAATCTTTTGAGAGCAATTTAGGTCTCAATCACTTTCGTCAGTATGAGAATTACAAGATCCGTGCCGAAAGGGTAATATCCATCCCTTTTCTCAATTCGGAGCGTTTCAAGTTTGAATACCTCCCCTTGCTTCATCGTTGGAATTTCATTCATTTTCTCTCTATTCCCGGTATTTTCTATCGTCTCTTGGTTTTGATTTTCTATGCTAATGCAAGATGTGTCAGTCGTAATGGGGAAGTTGTTGCAATTAACTCCTATCTTATGGGGGAGAAAATAACCCTTGATGTCGAGTCTATTTGTGAGGTTTTCAAGTTGGATGATGAAGGCCTCGATGATGAGCACCGTGGGGGGCATGTTCTAAGTGGATCCGTCACCGCCCTCAATGCTCATGACCGAATTCTATATTTGATGGTATCGTGGTGGTTTCGCCCCTCCGGAGGAAAATATTCCACTATCCGTCAAGTGGATGACTTTTGGATTCGGTGTTTCCGTGAAGCCAAACGACCAAATCTTGCTCGTCTTATGTTTGTGGAGATAGTCTATCTCGTTCAACATCGTCACACTCCTCATGTCACCTCCTTCACATACGGTACGACTTTGAGCTATTTATTTGTTAAAAAGGGAATTGATTGCTCATATGACATTGCAACTCCACTCACCGATCCTATTGATGAGCACTCCCTTGCTCGGGCAAAATTCTCTTTTGTTAATGGTGAATGGGTACGTCTTGTCGAGTTACCACCGGAAGTTGCCGCAATGCATGAAGCGGCTCAAGCTCCTCAAGCTCCTCAAGCCCCTCAAGTCCAACAACCCAATATGGATGCTCTCATGACCTATCTTAATGAGCAATTCACCGGATTACGTACGGACATGAATACTCGTCTCACATCCATGGAAACTACTTTTGACACGAGGATGACGGGTTTTGAGAATCGCCTCACATCTCTTGAAAGTGGGCAAAATTCCTTGAATATCTCCATTGCCGCTTTCCATGATGAGTGGCGTAATAGTATGCGCACCAATGAGCCTTTGAGAGGTGATGATGAAGAAGATGAAGACGACGAAGACGATGCTTAGACGTTTTTCTCTTGTTTGTCAAGCATATCATTTAGGACTTTATATTATTATGCACCTATGCTTTATGTTTTTAGGATTAAGTTTGTCTTAGGATTAAAACCTATGCTTTTATTTCTATTTTTGCCTTTGTTTGGATTTTAAGTATGTTGCTTTAATGAATAAATATCTATGTTGCTTACTATACCTTTGATTTCTTTATGCACTTAATTGTCTCAAAGATTTTTTGATCTAACAAAAAGGGGGAGAAGAAACTAGCTTACACTTTAAAATATTTTGATTTAAATTCAAAGGTTACCAAGCTTATATTAAGGGGGAGTTCTTCATGAAGATTTTTCAAAAATTTTAAGTTTTAGTTTTGTTATATCAAAAAGGGGGAGATTGTAAAACCTATGTTTGATTTTGATATAATTAAATTATTGAGGATTATTTTGTAAAACTTAAAATTAGTTTTTAAGTCCCTTAATAAGTATTTAAAAAAACACCAACACTTTGAAACTGATTTATAAAACTCAAACTCAAAATATTTTCTAAGTGTTCCAAGGCAAAACCATTCAAAAACGTCCAGGCGTATCGATACAGCACCTAGCGTATCGATACCATTTTGCCAAACTTGGTCACTGCCAAACCTTCGTATCGATACCCCAAACCCTAGTATCGATACGTCCCTGTGTTAAAATTCAATGAGTTTGAATACGGTACCGATACGGCTAACCCCGTATCGATACGGGCTTTATAATTTTTAAAAATAAGTCGGTTTAAAAATATGACCGTTGGTGTCAGTTGGTTGGTAACCAATCTTTAAAAGTTAGTTGACCTGTATCGATACGCCTAAATTCCGTACCGATACGGTTGTGGACAGTGAGCTAAGTTCAGAAAATAGTATCGATACGGCCCTTGCCGTTTCGATACGCAGTACCGATACGCTTACGTGCGTATCGATACCCCTGTATTAAATGCACACAACGGCTCTTTCTTTTCTGAGACAGGTACCGATACTGGTAGCTGGAGAAGTGCATTTATGGTGGTAAGAGAGGGTTCCAACGGCTCTAATTAAGTCCCCAACCACCCAAACGGCTAGAAATCAATGAAGAGGTATAAAAGACACATCAAAAAGATACAGCAACAACCATTGAACATTCAAGCATCATCAAAGCAAAAATCTAAACCCTTGAGCTATTCAAAGTCATATTCTTGTACTCAACTCTTTGTCTTTCAAATTGTCAAATTGTATTGTGAGTTTGGGTTTGTTCAAATTGTAATTAGGTAGACAAATATCCTTTGAGAGGAAATACTTGAGTTTACCAAAATCATTTCTTTGTATTTGAGTGGATTAAGCTTTGGGTATAAAGCTTAATCGAAATTGTAAGGTTTCCTCCTCATCCAAGAAAAGGGGACGAATTCAATTAGTGAATTGTTTGAAAATCCTTAGTGGGAGCTAAGGTAGTGGATGTAGAGTTCATTTGGAGAACTTGAACCACTATAACCCCTTGTGTCATTTTTATTCTCAATTTTTCTCTTCACCAAAATTTTAATTGCCAATTCACCCCCCTCTTGGCCATTTGCAAGTGTTCGATCAACTCAACAGTTTCATTAAACAACGGTAAAAACGAAAATTTAAACACCAACAGTAAATACTCCCTTACAATACTTCCCCCTTCTATAATCATTGACCTCAAGGATTAAAACCTGGGAATTGTTGTTGAAGCTTGTAGAGATTCTCCCACGTGGCGTCCTCTGGGAAAGAGTTGGTCCACTCCACTAAGACCTCTGTGACAGCTCTATTCCCCTTTTTGACCATTCTCCTCTCCAAGACCTTCACTGGGTCCTTAGCAATGGCACCATCACCTCCAATTACAGGTAAGTCAGATTGAACAGGGTCAGCTCCCACATGCTTCTTCAATTGCGAAATATGAAAGACCGGATGAACTCTCGAACCAGCTGGGAGATCCAATCGATAGGCTACCTTCCCCACCTTACCATTAACCTTATAGGGTCCGAACCACTTAGGAGCTAGCTTGTGACACAACCTTCTTTGTACAGAATGCTGTCGATATGGTTGCAATTTCATATACACCCAGTCCCCCAGATTGAACTCACACTCAGTTCTGAGTTTATCTGTTTTCTGCTTCATCCTCTCCTGAGCACGTTTCAAGTAAAATCTCATCATTTTCACAGCTGCTTCCCTCTGTTGCAAGCTTCTATCTTCCTGGGCCACTGGTGAATCCCCTGCCAAGTAAGGTAGATGTGCTCTTTGTTCTTGTCCATACAGAGCCATATGAGGGGTGGTCTTGATTGCTGAGTGGTAAGAAGTGTTGTACCACAACTCTGCAAGATATAGCCAGGAACTCCACTCCACAGGTCTCTCCCCAGTCATGCATCTGAGGTAAGTCTCCATGCCTTGATTCACCCTTTTATTTTGACCATCTGTTGCAGGATGGTAAGCTGTGGAAGGGGTGATGGCTACCCCTAGTTTCTGAAATAACTCCTTCTAGAAAATACTCATGAACACCTTGTCTCTGTCACAAACAATAGTTTCAGGTAGACCATGCAACTTAAAAACATGCTCCATGAAAATCTGAGCAATATCCAATGTTGTATAAGGGTGGACCATGGCCACAAAATGACCATACTTTGTTAATCTGTCCACAACCACAAAGATTACCTCTTTACCTTGGGATTTGGGAAGTCCTTCAATGAAGTCCATGCTGATACCTTCCCAAGCCTTTTCTGGGATTGGTAGAGGCTGTAGCAACCTCCTAGGATGCTGTAGATCATGTTTTTTTGTTGGCACACCTCACACTCCTTCACTAGCTTCTTCATGTCCTTCCTCAGCCCCTTCTATTACACCACTGCAGCAGCTCTCTTGGAAGAAGCATGAGCACCTGAGTGTCCTCCCATAGGGCTACTATGAAAAAACTTAAGGATGTCAGTCCTTAACCCTTCCTCCTTGCCCACTACAAGCTTGCCTTTCCTTCTCAATCTGTGACCATCCCATGAATATTTCCCCTGCATTCTTTTCCCTTCCTCAAACTCTTTTATCATGTTCTTCAATTTCTCATCAGAGATCCAGGAGTCAGCTATCTTCTGTAAAGTTTCAGTTGTTGAAGAACTCACTGTGAGAGGAGTGCACTCAGCAAACAAGGGGCTCCTGGACAACACATCAGCCACTTTGTTATGAATTCCATTTCTATAGCACACCTCATAATCAAAACCCATCATCTTCACCACCCATTTCTGTTGGGAAGGGGTGATAGCTTGTTGGCTAGTTAAAAACTTTAGACTCTGGTGATCAGTTTTTATCCTGAAATGTCTCCCCAAGAGGTAAACAGACCATTTCTTAACTGCCATCAACACATCAAGCATTTCTTTGTCATAAATGGATAAAGCCTGATGCCTAATTCCCAATCCTTTGCTGAAAAAGGCCAGGGGTCTCCCATTCTGAACTAACACAGTTCCCACACCCAAAGTAGATACATCTGCTTCCACTGTGAATTCAGCATTGAAGTCAGGCAAGACCAAAACTGAAGCAGTGTGCACAGATTTCCTCAACAACTCAAAGGCTTGTTGTTGTTCCTCCCCCCATTTTCAGGCTCCCTTCTTCAGCAGGTCAGTCAGTGGCTTAGCTAGGATCCCATACCCCTTATAAACCTCCTATAGTACCCTGAGAGTCCCAAGAATCCCCTCAGTTCCTTTACAGAGGTTGGAGTAGGCCAAGTGGAGATGCACTGCACCTTGTCTTGTTCCATCGAAATCTGCCCATTACATATAACATACCCTAAATACTCAACTTGCTCAACACCAAAACAGCATTTGCTTTGCTTGGCAAACAAGGATTGGGCCCTTAGCAGCTCTAGAACCTCTCTCAAATGCCCTAAGTGCTCCTCTCATCCTTTAGAGTACACCAAAATATCATCCAAAAACACTAGAACACTCTTCCTCAGTAGGTGCTTGAAGATTCTGTTCACGAGGCTTTGGAAAGTTGGTGGGGCATTAGTGAGGCCAAAGGGCATGACCAAGAACTCATAATGCCCCTCATGAGTCTTGAAAGCAATTTTAGCAATGTCAGATGGCTACATTCTGATCTGGTGATAACCAGATCTGAGGTCCAACTTAGAAAAAAATTTGGCTTCCCCCAATTCATCCAACAGCTCTTCAATGATGGGCATGGGGAATTTATCTTTCACTGTGAGTTGATTAAGTCTCCTGTAGTCCACACACATCCTCCAAATCCCATCTTTTTTTTTTCACCATCACCACAGGAGAAGCAAATGAATTGTTGCTATCTCTAATCACTCTCGTATCTAACAATTCCCTGGTCATCTTCTCAATTGCATCTTTTTGATA
Organism: Hibiscus tridactylites; assembly: GCA_958450335.1. Classification (NCBI taxonomy): domain Eukaryota; kingdom Viridiplantae; phylum Streptophyta; class Magnoliopsida; order Malvales; family Malvaceae; genus Hibiscus; species Hibiscus tridactylites. The sequence goes on from OY288290.1 coordinate 61,052,853, forward strand.
AACATGGTATCTATATGGGGAATCTTTATTACAACCTGCTCATCCAACAAAGGGATCTTGTGCTCTTGTCCCCTGACTGGTGGCAACCCTTTTGGATCCTTGAACACATCCTCAAATTCCCCCAGCATCTGTTGTAGATCTGCAGACTTAGTTTCCTTCCTCAGATGCATGCCGAGTTGTGAGTCCATCACCAAACAAGCTGTGCAAGGCCCGGCTATTGCTTTCAACATTTTCAGACAAGTTTTGGCTTCTATTTTAGTAACTGGTCTTGGATGTATCCCCACCAAGCTCTTGGTCTCTCCTTGTTGTTCGAAATCCATGGTCAAGGTCTCGAAATTCCACTGAATTGGACCCAAAGAAGTAGGGGTGTAAATGAACAGAGCGTTCGACGAACTGTTCGTGAACCGTTCGTATAACGTTCGTTTATGTTCGTTTATTAAGCTAAATAAACGAGTATGAACAAAAATTTTATGTTCGTTTAATAAACGAACGAACACGAACATAAGTGTGTTCGGCTCGTTTATGTTCATGAACAAACTCGTTTATGTTCGTTTAGAAGCTCATTTATAGACTCGTTTATGTTCGTTTAAAGGCTTGTTTATGTTCGTTTATAAGCCCATTTATGTTTGTTTATTAGCTCGTTTATGTTCGTTTATAAAGTTCAAAGTAGGGTGTAAGACAGTGTAAAGAACTGATTTGCACCGGTGTAAGACAGTGTTGATTGTTTAGTAAATTAAAGAACTGATTTACACCGGTGTAAAACAATGTTAATTGTTTAGTAAATTAAAGAACTTATTTACACCGGTGTAAGTTGCCTTTCTTTCAATTTCTATTTTTTTTCTTTCGTGAACGCTAAACGAACATGTTCGTGAACGTTAAACGAACAAATTGGCGAACATTTAAACGAACATGTTCGTGAACATTAAACGAACCGAGCCCGAACGCACCAAAAAATAAACGAACCGAGCTTGAACATACTATTAAAAATTTAAACAAACACGAACCGAGTTCAGACACCTTTAAAAATAAATAAACGAACACGGACATACCCTTATTCGTTCAAGCTCAGTTCGTTTACAACCCTACAAAGAAGCAAGCCACTGAACTCCAAGGACCACATCACATGTTTTTAGGGGTAGCACAAAGAAATCAGTGGTGAAATTGTATCCCTCTGTGCACCACTGCACCTCCTTACACCATCCCACTGTCTCTAACTGCCCACCATCAGCAACAATTACTCTCACAGGGTTCCTTTGTTCCAGCATTAACCCACACTTCTTAACCACTGAGTAATTGAGGAAGTTATGTGTACTTCCTGAATCCACCAAGGCTACAAACTCAGCTCCACTTACTGTGATTTTAATTCGCATGGTTGCACACCCAAGCATTCCCCACATGGCATGCATAGATAGTACATGCTTATCAATTCTACCTAAACCAGCAGGTTCATCATTTTCCTCCTCACAATCCAGGAACACCTCCCCTTCCCCATCATCTTCTACCCCTTCAACAGTTATATGGTATAACTGTGATTTCCCTGCACACTTGTGACCATGGGTGTACTTAGCTGAGCACCAAAAGCACAAGCCCTTTTCCCTCCTATCCTCAATCTCAGCAGAAGATAGTGTTTTTCCTATATTTTTCGGTCCCAAAATACTAGGAGCCCGTGAAGAAGAAGGATGACTAGACATTGGGGAAACACTACGCGAGCTTTGGGCGGTGCTGGGAGCACTAACAGGGACTCGAGGTATAAAGTTTGGTGTCTTAATTGAAGTGGGCAAAGATGGAAGTGTAGTATGTCGGGGAGTGACTATGGGACTATTTTTCTTGGCTCTAGGGAAAAATATAGCTTCTAAATGCTTAGCCATATTGTACGCATCAAGCAACATTGCAGGTTGTAGCAATTTTAAAAATTGAGAGATTTCTAACCTAAGATGGTTTTTGAACACACTGAGCATGTATTCATCTGGTAGTTGGACTTGATTCAAGAGCTGCACAAAATCTTCATAAAATTGATCCACTGATTCCGTTTGTCTCAGAGCCACTAATTCTGCAAATGGATCCTCAAATCCCTCCGGTGCGAAGCGTTCCTGAAGCAGCTTAAGGTACTGACCCCAACTGAATTGATGTAGACTGCGACTGTTCTTCGTGATAAACTGATGCCACTGCAAAGCCCTTCCTTCTAAGTGAAGCATAACTAGTCGAATTTTGCACTCCTTGATCAGTGCTTAAAAGTTCTATATTTTACCCATCATTTATCCTTATTTTTGCTGCACTCAAGCATGTTTAACTGCATTTTAGGTTAAGTTTTGCATAAACATGACATTTAGATAAAACTGCGCAGATACTGCTAAATTTGGTTACTTTTGCAGGTATCTACCGTGGCAGCAGTCGTGACAGCACCTAGGGCAGCAGCCGTGACAGCACCTAGGGCAGCAGCCGTGGCAGCACCCAGGGCAGCAATCGTGGCAGGCGCTGGGCAGCGATGCAGAAAATCTGGAATGAGTAGTCAAGGAGGACGTTGCTGCCATGGTTGCCGCCGTGACAGCAAAGAACGACAACAGTTTTGTGGAGAAGATGCAAAGTGGACCTCGACAGATAGAGAAAATTCAGCCCGTCTGACGTGTGAAATCACCATATTTTTCCAAGCCCTAGATCAGAAGATATTCCAAGCCCAAAGTTCAAGGAGAGAGATAATCCCAAGAAACAAGGAGGACGGCTGCAAAGTAGATTCCTTGAAGATTTAGTCTTTATTAGAATCATACTTTAATTTAAAGTTGTAATCCTTGTTAAATTAGATAACTTGAGCCCAAAGCTTTGTAACACCCGTGTTTTGGGCCTAGGAGTTAACCGGGTTTATAATTCGAGTCAATAAAACTTAATTTAATCAACTCAACCTAAATAGTGACCTAATTGAACTTTAGTAAAAAGAGGAGGACTTATATTGTAATTTACCCAAATTATTTGAAAAAGGATGACAACTTTCCATATTGTCATCTTTTCCCCCTTTTCCCCCATAACCCACGTGAAGCTTCCCCCTCCCCTCTTTCAAAACCTCTCAAATATCAAGTTACTATTCCATTCATCTTCTTCTTCAATCCAAGGTGTTTTTCAAAGGTAATTGTGTTTTCTAAATCTCATCTTTATTCCCTACCCAACCATTGTCTTAGATTTCAAAAATATGGGGTTTTGGAAATTAGGGTTTATGTTAAAGTTTGGGTTTTTAAAGGGATTTTCTAATTGATTTCGATAAATTGAGTTGGGGCTTTAGTTAATCATATGAAAATGTGTAACATATATCAATTTGGTTGAATTTGGATGAAAATTCGTAGTGGGTCCTTAGGGCAAATTTTAAGGTATTAAAATTTGGGTTTTTGGTGGGTTTAATGTTGAAATTGAAGGGCTGATGGTCTACCTATGTTAGGAGGATGATTTGGGATGTTTTGAAAGTCATTTGGGTGTTTGGAAATGGGTATTTCAGCCACGGGTTGTTGGAGTACGAAAATTGGGTTTTTGAGATATTATGTGGTTTGGGGAAATTGTGGAAATTTGGTTGTGTTTGCAAAGTAAGTTGATAGTTGAGTTAGCATTGAATTGGGAAGTAATGTATGTGTTTTGTTTGACTAGAAGCAAGAGGAAACGTTGAGGAGGCTTTGGGACCGAATCCGGGTTCGTAGGAGGATTGGTTCGAATTGCTAAGGAAGGGCGGTGAGTGGTCTTAACTTGTTCTAAAGTTTGGTTCGAGCATGAGTAGTGTGTGTGTGTAAAGTGTGCTTGGTAGGCCACTTCCTTATAATCCAAGTAGTTAATTTAGTCTTGTTTTCCTTAAATGCCAATGTGCTTAATGACTATGCTCTTGTACTTGTGATTGTATGGTGCATGTATATATATATCATGATGTGGATATATGTGATGAGCATGAGTGTGGTTGATGATATGTGATTGATGATGATAATTGGCACTAAATAATTACCGGTTGTAAATGATCGATCATTAGGATAGTGTGCACACAAATTGAGTCAAAACGTACGTGGCCTTGATGGCGTTAAGTCATCAAGGAGGAGTACGGTGAAGTAACATTCCACCGAAAGCTTTTATTAATTTCTACGGGATGATGAGTGGAATCCCATCCGTAGGGCATGTGGCGATGAGTGGAATCCCGCACATGCAAGGTTCGGTGATGAGTGGAATCCCACCGAGGTAAAGTGTTGTCGAGGTTAAATCCGCACAATCGGGGTAATTAAAGTGGCCAATTAAACTTGTTCATGTATTGTGTTATATGATGGTGATATGTGATTGTGGTATATGGTGTTGTTGCATGATGTGGATGTTGATGTTTAAACTTGATAGGATTGAGAGACCATATATGCCACTTGAAAGACTAGCTAAGTCTACTTGATTTTATGCCTATGCGTGATGTATGTAAGACTAGGATTAACATGCTTGAACCCTGAATTGTTGATGTTTTTCGTTTTAGAGCACCCTCACTAAGCTTATAGCTTACGCTCTCTATGTTCAACAATGCAGATCATTAGCGTGGTGTTAGCTCGAGGCAAGGCAAGAAGGGCTTTCCAAGTTGTTGCTCAAGTATGGTTAATTTTGTAGTAGTTAAGCAATGTGGCAATAGGGTGTGTTTGTATGAGCCTTGTATGACTCTTTCAAATGATGTTGTTTTGGATTGATTATGGATTGTAAGCATGTTATACTTTGATGCATATTTTGGAGTGTGATGGCATGCTTTAGGATGTTTGAGTTGCCTTGTGTATAAGTGCAAACCTCCCATGATGTCTTGTTCTCTTTAAGACCAATTGAGCCTTTGTGTATGCCCAATATTTCCTATTTTGCTCTTTGATTTGAATGCTATGTATGAAAGCTTAAATCCATGTATGAATGGTTCTTTTGGCTTAAATATGTGTGCTTGCATGTTCGTGTATGCTTAGGTGAGTCGAGAAATGCATTTAGAGTCGTGTTGGGGTCGTTTAAGTTGAAATTGAGAAATTGCAGTGCAGGGGGTATCAATACCCCTGGCTAGGGTATCGATACTCTCTTGCCCAAAGGCCTCAGATTTTGCCTGGGGTATCGATAAACTAAGGGTATCGATACCCTCCAAAGTCACTGGAATTTGGAGTTTTGAGTGAGAGTAGAGCGTATCGATACGGGGTAACCGAGTATTGATACGGGGGTATCGATACCCCTGGTAAGGGTATCGATACGGTCTTCTCGTGGTTGACTTCTTGGGTTGACCTAGAAAGGGGGTATCGATACCCCTGGCAAGGGTATCGATACTGTCTGCCTGTAAGCTAAAAAAATGAACTGTTATGCATGGCCGTGGTTCGAATGTGTTTTCCTTTGTATTGATTTCCGCTGTGTGAATCGCTTAGGACTAAATGTTCATCTAGACAAGAATTAATATAAAAAGAAAAAAATTAGGGTTGCTAACCGAAGGGAACCTTAACGGGTTTCACTCGGTTTTCCCCGTGTGGCCCACTCGGACCGGTCATCCGGCCAGACCGGGGCGAGGGGGTTACAAGCTTATATAAGGGCATATATCTTAACCTAGAGGAAGAACCGATTACCCTAGCCTCCTTCCCAAATTCTGTCGTTTTCCTGCCCTCGACATGTTCTAAATTCCCCCTAGGGCCATGGGTTGATTTGTAAAGTAGTTGCAAGGGTTGTTTTGTTTTAGGAATTTTCAGTTCAATAAAATAAACTTCAAGTTCTCTTATTTTGGTTATTAATATCTTGCAAGAGCATCGGGAGAGCATTGTGAGGTTATCTATTTACTTAGCATCAGGAGAGTTAAGTATACGAAAGAAATAAGAGCAAGTTCTCTAGTTTATAGTTGAACTATCTCGTGCCTAGGGATTAGGGGTGATAACGAGCCGAGCAGAGCCCGAGCCTGGTCAGGCTCGGCTCGGCTCGGAAACAGTGTAATTGGGCTCGGCTCGGGCTCGAGGCTCGCCGAGCTCGAAATTTTAGGCTCGAGCTTGGCTCGAAAACAATTCTATTGGGCTCGGCTCGGGCTCGAAGCTTGTCAGGCTCGGCTCGGGCTCGTCAGGCTCGGCTCGGCTCGAAATGAAAATTTTTGCTATAGTTTTTTATATAAAATATTCGTTAAAAAATCTTTTCATAACCAACACTAAAACGAAATTCAATGACCGAAAAGAGGAAAAAAGTGCCAAAAATTAGATTAATCCAAATAATCAATAAATATTATTATAATACAAACACATAATTAAAGAAAATACAAAATCAAACAACAATCAACTAATGAAAGAAAATACAAACACATAATTTATTTTAGTGCACATGTAGATTCCGAGCCTGTTCACGAGCTTTTCGAGTCGAGCTTGGGTAGGCTCGGCTCGGCTTGTTAAGGTTTCGAGCCGAGCCCGAGCCTGAGTCGAGCTCACTCGAGCCGAGCCCGAGTAGCTCGCGAGCCGGTCAGGCTCATTATCACCCCTACTAGGGATAGGGCGAGGTTAAGTGGCTAAAGAAGAATTCATACACATCGGTGTTCATCCTTCGATTCACGCCGGGAGGTATCATCAAGACGTGATCATCGACAGACTTGGACTTAGGGATAGGCCAAGGCAGATCTGGGATTCTTGCCAAACTTGAAAGTACTGAGTTGAGTGTTTGCTGTCGCGACAATCAACGGACTACCGCCGTGACAGGTGCTGTCCGCGACGGGCGCGACGACAGAACTGGATTTCCTAAGATCTGCAATACCTGCACTACTGAGCAATTCAACACCAGCCCATTCTCTCTATCTTGATTTCTCTACTTTTATTTTCCAGTATTCTTTATTATTTTCGTGACAATATCTTAATCTATTCTTTTCCCCTTGTGCAGATAGCGAAGGAAAGGGTTAGCCCAGTCCCTGTGGAGACGATATCCGATACTCTAGTATCACTTTATTACTTGCGAGTGTACACTTGCACTACCATTGCGATAGACTATTTTACACGCAACACTCCTCTGGGACCCTTTCTGCTTCAAAAAACTGCTCCAATTTCATCAGTCATCCCCTAAAATCTGCTCCATCGAATATAGGACAAGGTAGCCGATACGCAAAATTCTGCATCACAGTAGTTCCTTCCTTTTGGGTGCCTCCCCTCAACCCGGAAGCTTCCTTGCCTACCACATGTTCCTCTTCCTCCACAATGATTGTGTCCTCTGGTGGTTGATGTCTCGAGCTATTCCCAGATTTGGTGCTCAGATACGGTCCCAAAATGCCACGTCTTGCTTCTACCGTTTCCTGAGTTTGTGTTGTCGTCGAATCCGGGCTGGCCGTTTTCCCCAACGCAATCTCGATAAATTTTTGAAGTTTAGACAAAATCGCAGTGCGCATTTCAGACATCCTTTCCTCCATTTTCGAATCCAGTCTGGAAATGTCTTCCTTCACCGTAGAAATCTCAGATTGTAACCTAGCCGTCTCTTGTTGCCACTGGGGTGTTTCCACAGGTGCCTCCGTCGAATCAATGTCGGCCTGCTGCGCCTGGGCTGCCTGACCCCGAGTACGGACGTCGTCCACCATTCTTCCGTCGATCGAACGAAAGCTCTAATACCCTTGTAATTACCCAACAAATCGAACCAGAAATGTAACAGAAAAGAGAGAGGAATTTCAAAGAAGAAGATAGAATTTCAGAGAGAGAGAGTGTGAGATAAAACTCTATTCATTCATCATCTCAGTCGGTTACAGGGCAAAACCACCCTTTAACCCTAACGGTCACAAGGGACCGCGGAACGACACCGTTCCTTGCTCATAACAGCTGTACAAAACGCAGCGTTTCATTAAACAACGGTAAAAACGAAAATTTAAACACCAACAGTAAATACTCCCTTACACTCATAAACCTAAATCTTTTCCTTTAAACCAAAACCAAACAGAATACAACTTGTTTCGAAATTGCAAGCACAAACAGTTCTGTCATTCCTTCTTTTAAATGTTCAATTTGAAAAGCTTAAGAGAGAAACTATGATAAAGTAAAGAGACAAACCTCGAAATGGGTTTCCTACTGAAGTGATTTTGGGGTGCTTACTATCTCAAGTTTGATGAGATTTCCACTTGATTCCCGTCCGTCAAAGAGCGAGAGATCCAGCATAACAGAAACAAGGCGGCAAAAGCATATAAATATGTTTGTAAGGCAGAGGATTTTATTTTGGGTAAAGTACTAAATTGTTGACTAAACTTTGTTAATAAAAATAAAATGGCAGCTGAACTTTCAAATGTTATAAAATGACATTTAAACTTTATGTTTTGCAACAAAATTATAATTCTGCCGTTAAATATTTAACGTGATTGTAATGAAACTTTGTATAATAGTATATTTAATTTTTTATATTTACACATTCAATTAATTTAATCTTAATTTAAAATAAATTCAATAAATTTAACCCTAATTAAAAAATCGAAAAAATGGTAACTCTAGCCAACAAGCCCTGTGAAATGAAATGGCAATGGCATCTTATAAAGGAACTTGGAAAATGAGGTCAAGTGAGGAAAGGGTTTGACTATAACATTGGCAGAAACATAGTTCCATTCTTGAACCTGTTTTTACAGAATATAGCTTACCAAAGAAAATGCTGGCAGAGTATTCCAAACTAGTGGGGCTCACAGACATATTAAATAGTTAACACCCCTCCCCCAACCCTAAATAATATTTGTTTATATATATTTTTATAAGTAAATTGATTAACCCTTTAATAATGTCTATACACTTTACAGGCAAAGCGAATTAAACACATATTATTAAGATAAAAATTATCTTTTTTTTTAACTGAAACACTTGTTAAGTTCGAGTGAACTACCTTTTAACTATTCATTGTATGACATTAAATTAAACACATATTACTAAGTGATCCCTAACAGACTAACAGTGACATCACTCATAAAAACACCCCAAATGATTTTCTCTCCATACAAAACCCCTAGCTTTTTCACCCAAATAACCTGCAACCCTTGTTCTTAAAATCTGACGAGAGTTTTGCTCGTTTGTCTGTTTGGTCGTGTGGAATTCCCTTCCAAGAGCAGCGTCGGTCTTCTTCCAGGAGTTTCGGTCAGTTTTGGGTGTGCTGGAAGGAGGCGCTCGCGCAGGGGTCAAAGGACGGTGGGTAGGGTTTCGTTGAAGATTCGGGTCCCTATGGTGAGGAGGGGTCTGTGGCTTTGTTGACGATTCTTTACAACGATTTTGATCTCAAGAGAGTCGGCGCTGCAAAAATCTTGCAATTTACAGCTTAGATAGAGGCAGTTGTCGGCGTACCAACTAAGGTCTTCCCAGTCAAGCAGACCGAGACCAATCTCAGTCATCTCAAGGTTGTTTGGGTATGTAACAGTGCCAATGAGGTCTGGTCTTACGACACAACATATTGCTCGGGAGTTGGTGCGGCCAAGGAAGATAAAATCCTCCATCTCAAGTCCCGGGAGCCTGGAATGAAGAACCACAAAGCTTACCATGAGGAGGGGACAAAGGATTGAGTGTTTTCTGCTTTGAAATTGCTTGCAAGTGTATTTTGTTTTTAAAAAGGAACTCGATTCGCATAGGAGTTACTCTACCAAGGTCCCTACTTTGAGTTTCCAGATGATTGCAATGAAAGTTGGCGATGGGTATGAAGGTTGTCGTTTCTCTCAAGTCCCTTTACCGGTTGGTTCATTTTTCCCATTATTTCAGTAGTGTTTGCCAGTAAAGGTGATGGCATGTTCCCAATTTGCGTTGAATTTTGGTGTCTTTTGGTTTACGTGAGTGCTTTCTGTCCGTACTGTTTTTTGATGCTTTAATTGCAAATGGAGGCATTTTGAATCGGTTCCAGGTTTGTTTTTAAGAGTAAGAATTATGGGCACTTTTGTCTTCCGGAAGTTTTTATGCCATTCTTATTGAAGGTCGCCCGTAAGAGGCTCTATCTCGAAAGTTTGGGGGTGGTAATCGGTAATCCTATTACATTCATGTGCAGACGCTACTGGTAAGTGGTAAGAGTAAACCCTTTTACAATTTTTTTCCTCTAAATTTCCCAGCAACGAAAGGTATGGATATAACAATGAAGATGATATGGCGGGTGATTCCTTAGAGAACCATCCGCAACACCCATGATCGCATTTTCAGTATCCATCCGTAGTGGTGGGAAGGCACACTGGATGTTTGCTTCACTATCTCCTTCACTGCTTGGTGCGCAAAGGTAGATGATTAGTGTCTTTTATGGCGGTTTGTTGGTGATCCTAGAATGTCACCTCCCGCGTCTTCGTTTGCTTCCGTGTGTAGGGATGAGAGTTGCTTCATGTGTGATGGCTTCTTCCCTGATGTTTTCTTTGATTTCAGTCTGACTCCGATAGCACTTTTGATGACAAGACTATTTTTTTCGATCTTTCACAGAAGTGTCACCTATTCGAGTTGTCGATCAATTCTTTGCTCGAAAAATTTTGTTATGCTTCCTCTCCTGTTGCTTAAGTTTTATGTTATGTTGCTTTGTTTTTATGTTTGTTCTTCCTTTCGAATGCTCTTTCCCTCTAGTGTGGATGGTTGTTTTTGATATGCCTTTTGTGGCAACATGAGGGACTTTTTATGCTGTCCTTGTTCCTTTTTAACGTTGAATGAATTTCCTTTTCATAGTAAAAAAATTAAAAATTAGAAATGGAAGCATTTACAAACAGTACTCCTCACTGTTTTTCGTTGCTTTATTTTTCCAATGTTACATAATTTTCTAAGTTCTCTTTATAAGAATAGACTGAATTAAAAGAATGTGTAAATAATTATGGTTAAATTTATTAATTTTTTTCGAATTAAGACTAAATTAATAAATTTAGTCCTAATTCAAAAAAAATAATAAATTTAACCATCATTATTTTTTAACAAATTAAGCTCAATGATCATTTTGGTACTTTACCCTTTCGTAAAGTTTAATTGCTATTTTCTAATATTTGAAAGTTTAATTATCATTTTATATTTTTTAACAAAATTCAGTGAACATTTTCATACTTTTGACTGTTAACACTTTTGACAACAATAATTAATAATGTTCTCGGTTTTAGTTTTTTTATATCATAAAATAAAAGTGAAAATATAAATTATTATTTAAAAAATAGGCAAAATGACAAAAGATACCCCTAACATTTGCATGTTTTGTCATTTGGCCCTCTATTCTTTTTTTGGTCCAAATATGCCCCCAACGTTTGCTTGTTTTGTCATTTGACCCCTTGTTCTTTCTTTTGGTCCAAATATGCCCCCCAACGTTTCATTCGTAGTCCAAATATGCCCTCCAACGTTTCAATTTGGTCCAAATATGCCCCCCAACGTTTCATTCGTAGTCCAAATATGCCCTCCAACGTTTCAATTTGGTCCAAATATGCCCCCGTTAGATGGAAACTGTCAGTCAACTCACGTTCAACAGCTGATGCTGACTGGACTTACCACGTATTAAGATATGCTGATGCCACGTCAAAATTTTTTATAAGCCGTTGATTGACAGTTTACATCCAACAGGGGCATATTTGGACTATGAATGAAACGTTGGGGGCATTTTTGGACTATGAATGAAACGTTGGGGCATTTTTGGACCAAAAGAAATAATATGGGTCAAATGACAAAACAAGCAAACATTGAGGGCATATTTGAACAAAAAAAAGAATAAGGGGCCAAATCAAAAAACATGCAAACGTTGGGGGCATCTTTTGTCATTTTGCCTAAAAAATAATACGATAAAACAATCTAATACGATTAGTTAAAGAAAAACAATCCAATCCAATTATTGCTTTATATCATAAAACAATTTAATCGCACATAAATCAAATAAACAATTTAATAGGATTTAAAAGGTTAGTTGTAAGATTTTTTTGGCTAATACAGTAAAAAAACCGAGCCATAAACTAGCTATTGCGATCCATTTCCAGCAAGTCCTGCACCTCCCCCAGAGGCTCTACTAGCCATACATTCCCACGCTGCTGTCCAACAAGCGTTCGGGCGAGGAAATCCGCCACCTTATTCCCCTCACGTCCAATATGTTGGACCACCACCTCCCATTCCCGACACAACAATCCAAATATTAAATCCACTACCACATCCCCACGCAACGCCAAGGAATCATTCCTAAGGATTCGGATTACCTCCATATTGTCCGACTCAAGCATAACCTTCTTGAACCCCATCCACCATGCATGTAAAAGCGCGTCGTATGTTGCCCACAACTCCGCCATTAACACCGAACAACTTCCAACCTTTCGGGCAAAACCAAACAGCCACTTACCCAAGCTATCACGGATTACTCCCCCTATCGAAGCTCCTCGCTGCTGCTCATGGACCGAGCCATCCGCGTTCACCTTCACCCACCCCTGCGGAGGGCGCTGCCATCGCACCCTCACCTAATCGACGTGTAGGAGCAGCAATGGGAATCACAGTATCAAACTCAATCGCCATTTGCATACATTGAGCAGCGATATCCCTATTCCCAACATAATCCTCATCGAGAAGCAAGCTACATCTATGCTTCCATAGTAACAAGCAACCCACTACAAATCTTGTTACCTACTTCGACTCACCATCTGGGATAGTCCCCTCATTACGCAAGTTTCTGACCAGCCAATTATCAAATTCCATGGCCTCAAAACCAGCATGGTGTGCAACGGGTACCAGTCTTGCCCATAGTCGGCGTGCCGCTGAGCATCATCTCAGGACATGTTCAACATCCCCTCCTTCTTTGCATATACGACAACCTCCATCACTAGTTAACTGCCTACGCAACCTCTCCATGTTTGTAAGAAGGCTCCTCCGCATCACTAGCCATAAGAACATCAAAACACGTTGTGGCAGCTTTAGGTCCCATAAGACACGCCATTTATCATGGTGAACTATATTCCTCGACCCCTCAAGAAACTGATACGCGGAACAGACCGTAAATGTCTTGTTCACTTCCCATCTATAACTCGGGCAATCTGATCCAAACCACACCCTTGGAGGTGGTATTGCTTTAATTTTATCCAAGGTCTCCTCTGATAACAAATGACCAAACTTGCGCCAATCCCACTCTCCAGCAGCAATAACCATGTTTCTCACTGGTGACGGAATCATGGGTGACGGTAAAAGGTACCTATCGCATAACGGTCCATTCACATCAACCCAAGTATCGTACCAAAAATTCGTACGCTCCCCATTTCTTACATTCCATAAAATACTCCCCCGGACAACCTCCCAAATCTTACTCAACCCCTTCCAAAGTCGCGAACAACGATTTCTATTAATACTTATCGGAACCTCTTCTTGCCATCCGTATTTCTCACGTAGTACCCGAACCCAAAGTTTGTTTGGTTGGGCTAATAACTCAAATCACACCTTCATTAGGAACGCGTTATTTTGAGTCGATACATCCTTGAATCCCATACCCCCACTCATAACCGGAAGCCTCATAGTCTCCCAATTCACACGCGAAATGTTGCGCTTATCACTAGTACAACCCCACACAAAGCGCGTCACAATCTTTTCCATCTCACGGCAAAGTCCCTTCGGCAGCAGTGTTGCTTGCATAACATACGACGGAATGGCTTGCAATACCGCTTTAGCCAATGTTATCCGTCCCGCAAGCGATAAAGATTTCGCAACCCAACCGGATAATCGTTTCTCCATTTTATCCAATAGGTACGCATATGTCGCCTTAGTGACCCTTTTATGCAATAAGGGCACGCCTAAATACTTGCCAAGGTCATCGACAACCTCAAACCCCAAACTTTGTCCAATATAACCACGCACATCAGGTGAACAATTCTTAGAGAAATAGATTTGAGTTTTCGTAATGCTTACCCGATGACCCGAACAGGCATAGAATTGTTCCATAACCTCATAAATGACATCCATTTGACTAGAGTCCGCCTCCGCAAATAGAACCAAATCGTCTGCAAAGAAGAGATGCGAAATACCCGTGTCATTCTTAGACAAACGGATTGGCTTCCAAACACCTGCGTCCACTCTTGCAACAATACTATGAGCTAGACGTTCCATGCATAATACAAAAAGTTATGGAGATAGAGGATCTCCCTGCCGGATTCCCCTCGACGGGCGAAAAGAATCAATGACATCACCATTCTATAAAAGTTGTGTAGAAACCGTTCGAACACACATCATAATTAATTCCGTCAACTTGTCCAGTAGTCCCACCTCTCGCAATGTATCTTCAATAAAAGGCCATTCAAGCCGATCATAGGCTTTCTCTAGGTCCACTTTAATTGCCATATAGCCTTTCTTTCCACCCTTAGTGCTCATGGAGTGAATAATCTCCTGAGCCAATATAATGTTGTCTGTTATGTTGCGCCCCGGGACAAAACTCACTTGATTCTGCGACACCCACTTCGATAGGAATTTCTTTAAGCGATTCACCAAAGTCTTAGTTATAATCTTGTACAATACCGTACAAAGGCTGATAGGTCTAAACTGACTGATTACCTCTGGTACCTCCACTTTAGGAATAAGGACCACGAGAGTCTGATTAAGACGGCTATCCAACGAAGCCCCCTCAAAGAAGTCTTTCACTAATTTGAACACGGATTCACCCACCACATCCCACTTCCTCTGATAAAAATACGCATGAATGCCATCAATACCTGGCGATTTAAGCGGATCCATCTCAAAAACCACTTTTCTAACTTCCTCCATCGTGACATCTGCGCTCAAAGATCTCAGCTCCCCCTCAGTGAAAACATGGAACTTACCTGATATTAACCGCTCAGTACAATCATGTATCCTTGCCGAGAACAGTTGGCGAAAATACTCTAAGGCGTGCAGCTTCAACTCATGATGATCGTAACACCACCGCTCAACATCCACCTTAAGAACATTAATATAATTACGCCGTCGACGTTGGATAGTGCTCGCATGAAAGAAACATGTATTTCTATCCCCATTCGATATCTAGTTAACCCGCGACTTCTAATGCCATAAACTCTCTTCATCTTTCAATACCTGAGCAAGGTCCAATTTTAACTCCCGTTCCAAATTTACTAAGAATTCTGAATCCCTCCTAGCACGAGCCATCTCCACACCTTTGATGCGCGTGAGGAGCAAAGTTTTTCGACGTCCGATATACACGAATACCTCTCTGTTCCAAACCTTCCCCCGAACTTGAAACTCCATCACACTATCAAATATGTTCCTATCTCCACACCATACATCCGATACCAAACGATGGAAATCCGGGTGCTCATTCCATGCCCTAATATACCTAAACGGTCTGGTAGCCATATCCACACTTCCGTCCCCAAAGTTTAATAAAATCAAATTAAAATCTGATTCCAATTTCAGCAAATGTAACACCTCCGAAACCGGGTATGCCTCAAACCAGGCCTCATTACACAAACAACGGTCGAGCCTCTGTTTCAAATCGCCTCGCTCCCACGTGAATAAGGGGCCATGATAACCCATATCTATCAACCCTGAATCAAACAAAAAATCATTAAACTTCGAACAAACACCTAAGCGATTTACCGAACCCCCTTCCCTCTCTAAAGGATTGACGATAGCATTAAAATCACCCCCCAAAACCCAAGCCGTCCCTTGCGTCGGCTCAAGTGCTCGCAACTGATTCCATACCATACTCCTCTTGCTACTATTCGGACTGGCATACACAAAAGTAATAAAACAATACTTCCGCTTCGCTACATCAAAACACCATCTATGCACAAACTGAGATGATACCGCCACTACATCCAGCCTCACTGATGGTCTCCACAACACCCAAATACCTCCCGAAAACCCGGTTACCTCAACCCTATACGAGCTGTCAAAACTCGAGCGTCGAATGAAGCTCCGCCTTACGACCACTTATTCGCGGCTCAAATAAAGCTACAATATCATGCTTCTGCACTTGCACCATCAACTTAAAACAGCGAAAAAAATCAGAGCCTAACGCTCCTTGTACATTCCAAAAAATGACTTTAACCATAACTGACATAAAAGGATACGGATGAAAGAAACACAAACCCAAAAGTTAGGACGACATGTCCGTTACCTCCACATTCTCAAACACCTGATTCGAATTCCATTGAACCTGGCCATCATCCTTTACGAACGATACCACCCGACCATGGTTGCCACCCTTCACCTCCTTCTACACAGTGTTGAGCTCCGCAGTCATAGAATTAATCCATTCTGTGAGAACCGGTTTAGGTGGTCCCCCCTCATCCCTCTTCTTCGGCTTAAGCCCCTTGTTCCCTATGTTTTTCGCTGCGAGCATATTCTTCACAGCGCCCTTAGGACCATTTTTTCGATCCCCATTCTTCGTCCCACAACCATTATCATCCTGCAGCACACCTCGTTCGTGCTTCTCCACCACCCGAACCACCTTGTGGTTTGCTACTGCCAAAGTAGATTTTTCGACAAGTACCTCTTGGGTCGAGGCAATCGTACCCTTCTCAACTCACCTGTAGGCTTCACACCTTCAGCACCTACAGTTCCGGTCATTGACACGGCAACCCTCATAGCATCATTATACGCAGAAACATCCTTTGCACTCCCCTTATCCGAGGGGCCAGCCTCCTCACCCTCTGGTGTCCTCCCCCCGGCCATATCCACAGAAATATCGAGCACCTTATTTCCCTTATCCGCCGCCGGGCAATCCAAACCCCCTCCACTCCCATCCTTAAGGTAGTTGACCCTGTTCTCCCCGTTCTCAACATCCAACACCTCAAACCTCGACCCCGCACCCCTACTCCGAGTGTGTCGCACCTTCTCCAACTCGTCCGGCTGCTTACCCACCTTAATCGGCCTGTGATGACGATTGCTCACTTGCATCCAAGGGTCATATAAGTCCCTCTCGGCTGGCACCTCCTCAACTACAGAGGACTGTCCCAACTCCCTATCAACCATACGTACATTTTCCTTTCCACAACCATCCTTTTGATGCCCATACCTCCCACAAGTATAACAAATCAAAGGTAACCCCTCATATTCAACATTTTGGCGAAAGCCATCAATCATCACCCCCGAGAGAAGCGATTTCCGCAGATAAACTACCACGGCAAATCTAGCAAACCGGCCCCTCTTGCCTTCTATCGTATTATAGTCTATCTTCACGACCTTTCCGAACACCTTCGCAATCTCCCTAAACATACTCTTGGTGTAATATCGATAAGGGAGACCCGGAAGTCTCGCCCATACCACTATTTGCTGCGGATATGCCTCAGATGTGACAAAAGAGCGAGACCAGGGTTGTACCGTCAGATAACTCCCATACACAAGCCATGGACCCCCTGACAGAACCCTGTCATAATCGGTTTCAAGCTCGAAACGTACCAAACAGTACTCATTGTCCAAGTCCACCAATTCCAAGCTTCCCACCAGCAACCACAATGCTTTCACCCTATTCAACAACGCTCTCTATCCAATCGCCTTCCCTAATAGTCGTACAATTAGAGAGCAGTTTAGCATCAATTGACTCATGCACTCGCTCAGAGAAATCAATTCTGGGCAAAACACCATCCAAATCTATCGTCACGTCTTCCTGCAATAATTCAACGGCAAGATCGTCCAATACCCCCTGACCTTTCTCCTTGTCGGCAATCATATCACGAAAAGAAGGTTTGCCCAGTCCCGTCACCGGTGCGCTCGACAACACTGGCACCCCATTCTCCCATGATGCTACAGTATTCACCATGGAAGCCTCCTTCATACAAGTATCCCCGGTCATCACACCTTCCGGTTCACATGTCGCCCGTTCAAGACCATCTGAAATTTTCCTTTCCTTTAACTCCCTCTCCACGCCAGCATCCAGAGAATCTCCAGCCCTCTCGAGACTTACCGGCACCGGAATCTCCACTGGAGTATCCGGTGGTCTCCCCGAGATCACACCCATTGATCCCATGCCAATGTTCTCAATGGCTGCAAAACCCTAAAGATCCTACTTTTTCAGAGGAAAAAACCCTTAAATCTAAAATTCAAAAGTGGAAGTTGACTCCATCTAAAAATTTAGTTGTAAGATTTTAATGGGTGATTTTGTTGTCAAAAAGTATTTTTAAAAAATAAAATGTCTATTTTAGACGTCATATTATAAAGTGAAATTAAATGATGTTTAAATTTATTATCATAAAATTTATTATCATTATTATATATGAAATAAATCAACTTAAATGGTAATAAAAATATAAAAATTATGACAATTCATAGTAAATTATATATATATAATATAAACTTTAAATATTTATATTTCTAAATAATTAATATAAATTTTTAGATTAAATAAAAAATAGCGTCTAAATTATGTATTTTTTTATATTAGCGTAATACAATTAAATATTAAATTAATATATTAATAATGATTATATTTAATATTACTTTATAGTATTAAACTGGCGACCCCAAACGCGAACGTTGGGAAATCAAACGAATTACTGCTGTGCTATCAACCTCCATTAAAATTTGTTTCTCCCCAAGCACCCAGGCTTAAACCAGTCCTTCATGGCAAAAATTCCTTATTAAGCAATACTAATGGGAGCTTAAGTCGTCTGAAAGTGATTAAATAAAGATAAACATTGAAATGAATACAAAAATTAGAATTAGAATTCACACGTATCGTGTTAATGTGGATGATAAGGTGACGTGAAATTCTAATAACTAAAAACAAAATAAAAAAAGTTTTTGGAAAAAAATATCTCTTGTTTTTTAAAATATAATTATTATTGTAAATTATTCGATAATCGTTGTATATGTATTATTTTTTAAAGTTCATTCCGCTACACGTCCCCAAATTATAGTTTCTTATTTTAAATTAATCTCTAAATTATTGAGTATTTCAACTTCATCCATAAATTATGACTCTAATTTTAAATTGTCCTCAAACTTTTAAATATTTTAAATTCATCCATAAATCACGATTCTCATTTTAAATTGATTCATAAGTTTTTAAACAACCTAATTTCATCCTCAAGTTATCGATATGTGTTAATCATAGTTCATATTAATGAAACCGTTATAAAAATTGTTGGTTATCATGCAAATATTGATGTGTTGGTTATATGTGATTACCAATAGTCGGTCAGCTAACCGATTAACTTTTGAGGCATGTAAACATGGTAAAAATAAAATGTTATTGTATTTGATAGCTTTTGAGCATGTTATAGTATTTTTTATTTAAAAATTATATATATTGCACACAACAATTTAATAAATATTTATTTTTTTATAACTTGAAAGGTTATTTTTAATAAATTTATAAAATTCCCTAAATGTTTAAACAATCTTTGGCGAAAATAACACCAATAAATAAGACCAAGATTAATAAACTTAAACACAATTTACAATGACCCTTTGGGTCTAATTTTTCCATTGGTATATTTTCTAAAAAAAAATCAATAAACGAAAAATAATAAAAACAAAAACCAACAATCCATTCTTTTTTCTCTTTCGGACAAACAATCAAACATTAACTATCGGTTGTCTCTGACAATACGAACTTTTTCATCCATCCCGAAACAACCCCACACCTTAAAATCCCCACAATGTCTTGTCTCCCATTTATTTACAATTTCTACCCCCAAAAAAAGTTAACTATTTTCATCATCATAAATTTAAAAAATAAAAATCAACAATTCTCTCCTCCAAAAAAAAAAAATACTAACACATACAAATGTTAAAAATCATTTTTTAACCCTAGCTCTCTCCTTTCGTTTGATCAAGTTGTTCTTTGTTTTTTTGCTGCGACGGTGGTGGTACATGGTGGTTGGTGGTGACTGTAGTGTTCATGTTCTTGAGATTCTGTTGTCGTTGATATACTTGTTTCAGTCTCTCAATTTCCTTTTTCAACGCTTCTTGGTGAGCTGCTCAAAAAATTTTAAAATCATTTTAATAAAAGTGGGTAAATGATAGATAATTAATAGCGCATTAATATAAATAAATAACTTTTTTCTTCCAATAAATAAAGTAATTAAATAGCTTAATGCCACCTTTTGAAATAAACTCAAATGCCCTACACAATCAAATCCATCACAAAAATATGCCATCCCATGTAAAAATAAAAATATCCTCTTTCTTTTTTGCAGTTTTTTTAAATAACGTTATGGTTATAAATACAATATATAAAATAAAAATAATACAATATTTGTAAATTTGAGTTAACATTTGATACGTTTAAATTTAACAATATAATTTTACGTACCATCAATGAGTTAAACAGTTAAATCATGCCATAACAATAAAAATAAAGAAAAAGTGAATATAATTTTAAAATGGGTAAACTACTGCAGGGGTCACTTACGTTTAGCGTCTGTACAGAGTTAATCACCACTTTTGAAAAATGCATATTAGTAGTCCTCTACGTTTTCGATGTGTAAATACTTGGTCACTCCGACGTTAACTCCGTTAGTCCCCTAACGGATTGCTGATGTGGCGAAAGGATAAATTACTGCAATAGCCATTAAAATTTATCTCATGTACATTTTTTTCTCCTCAATTTAAAAAAGTAAACATTATAGTCACTAATAAAAATGTTTCTTTATAATTTCACCCTTAAATTTTTAAAAATTCATTTTTCAATCCTAAAACTTTACAATCAATTAACACAATAATATTATAAATGCTTAGATGAAAAATAGGTGCCCAAAGTATACCCTTTGAAACTTAGGTGCCCAAATTGCTCCTATTTAATAACTCAAACTTAAAAATTTAGTCCACTAACTACTAAAAAATTCGAGTTATTGAAATTTCTATTTTATAATTCAAACTTTATTTTGAATTTTTGAGTCGAGTTTATGAAATTATGAGTCGAGTATTTTCACATCAAACCAAAAAATTTAATTTTTTCGAGTCAAGTCGAGTTATTGGAATTTCTATTTTATAATTCAAACTTTATTTTGAATTTTTGAGTCGAGTTTATGAAATTATGAGTCGAGTATTTTCACATCAAACCAAAAAATTTAATTTTTTCGAGTCAAGTCGAGTCATTGGAATTTCTATTTTATAATTCAAACTTTATTTTGAATTTTTGAGTCGAGTTTATGAAATTATGAGTCGAGTATTTTCACATCAAACCAAAAAATTTAATTTTTTCGAGTCACGTCGAGTTATTGGAATTTCTATTTTATAATTCAAACTTTATTTTGAATTTTTGAGTCGAGTTTATGAAATTATGAGTCGAGTATTTTCACATCAAACCAAAAAAATTAATTTTTTCGAATCAAGTAGAGTGTTGCACTTCCCTACATATAATTTTTAATTTTAATCCGAAGTTTTTCTTGGGACAAACACGGATTAAAATTAAAAATTATATGTAGGGAAGTGCAACACTCGACTTGATTCGAAAAAATTAAATTTTTAGGTTTGATGTGAAAATACTCAACTCATAATTTCATAAACTCGACTCAAAAATTCAAAATAAAGTTTGAATTATAAAATAGAAATTCCAATAACTCGACTTGACTCGAAAAAATTAATTTTTTTGGTTTGATGTGAAAATACTCGACTCATAATTTCATAAACTCGACTCAAAAATTCAAAATAAAGTTTGAATTATAAAATAGAAATTCCAATTACTCGACTTGACTTGAAAAAATTAAATTTTTTGGTTTGATGTAAAAATACTTGACTCATAATTTCATAAACTCGACTCAAAAATTCAAAATAAAGTTTGAATTATAAAATAGAAATTCCAATAACTCGACGTGACTCGAAAAAATTAAATTTTTTGGTTTGATGTGAAAATACTCGACTCATAATTTCATAAACTCGACTCAAAAATTCAAAATAAAGTTTGAATTATAAAATAGAAATTCCAATGACTCGACTTGACTCGAAAAAATTAAATTTTTTGGTTTGATGTGAAAATAGTCGACTCATAATTTCATAAACTCGACTCAAAAATTCAAAATAAAGTTTGAATTATAAAATAGAAATTCCAATAACTCGACTTGACTCAAAAAAATTAAATTTTTTGGTTTGATGTGAAAATACTCGACTCATAATTTCATAAACTCGACTCAAAAATTCAAAATAAAGTTTGAATTATAAAATAGAAATTCCAATAACTCGACTTGACTCGAAAAAATTAAATTTTTTGGTTTGATGTGAAAATAGTCGACTCATAATTTCATAAACTCGACTCAAAAATTCAAAATAAAGTTTGAATTATAAAATAGAAATTCCAATAACTCGACTTGACTCGAAAAAATTAAATTTTTTGGTTTGATGTGAAAATACTCGACTCATAATTTCATAAACTCGACTCAAAAATTCAAAATAAAGTTTGAATTATAAAATAAAAATTCCAATAACTCGACTTGACTCGAAAAAATTAAATTTTTTGGTTTGATGTGAAAATACTCGACTCATAATTTCATAAACTCGACTCAAAAATTCAAAATAAAGTTTGAATTATAAAATAGAAATTCCAATAACTCGACTTGACTCGAAAAAATTAAATTTTTTGGTTTGATGTGAAAATACTCGACTTATAATTTCATAAACTTGACTAAAAAATTCAAAATAAAGTTGGAATTATAAAATAGAAATTCCAATAACTTGAATTTTTTAGTAGTTAGTGGACTAAATTTTTAAGTTTGAGTTATTAAATATGAGCAATTTGGGCACTTAAGTTTCAAAGGGTATACTTTGGGCACATATTTTTCATCTAAGCATTTATAATATTATTGTGTTAATTGATTGTAAAATTTTAAGATTGAAAAATGAATTTTTAAAAATTTAAGGGTGAAATTATAAAGAAACATTTTTATTACTGACTATAATGTTTACTTTTTTAAATTGAGGAAAAAAAATGTACATGAGATAAATTTTAATGGCTATTGCAATAATTTATGCTTTCGCCACATCAGCAATCCGTTAGGGGACTAACGGAGTTAACGTCGGAGTGACCAAGTATTTACACATCGAAAACGTAGAGGACTACTAATATGCACTTTTCAAAAGTGGTGACTAACTCTGTACAGATGCTAAACGTAAGTGACCCCTGTAGTAGTTTACCCTTTTAAAATTTGTAATAATATATCAACGGTTGATTCAGTTATTATTTTATAAATCTAGAATATGCATGTGAAAGATTTTGAGAGGTAAAAAAGGGTTAAATTACAAAATCAGTCCTTTAAAAAGTAATGAACTAAGTCTTACCATCTTTGAAAATTTTATCTTGAGCCAAAGCAGCAATCCTTTGTTTTAAAGCACTGTTGTCAACATTGAGAATCAACCTCTGATGATCCAAGAATGCAACCCTTGGTGATAATGCTGATACTTCGCCCTTCATATTCCATGAACCAAAACAAAACTCAAAAGCTAAAACTAAATTGTGTATGTGTGTATATATATATATATATATGTATATACCTGTAATGTTGATACGCTTCTTTCTAGCTGTGAAATATATTGAAGCTTTCTCACTCTTGATCTTTGAGCTGATTGCCGGTTTGCCAAAATTCTGATCATCAAAATTAAGTTTCAAGCTATTTAATACAATGGGGTTTAATTAATCTGATTGTTTAATATATATATATATATATATATATATATATATTGAAGCTATTTCATTACCTCTTAACCCTTTTGGGATCGACGGCAGCATCGCCATTGGAGGATGGTGGAGCTTCCGCGGCGGATAATTTGCGCGAGCTCTCGACCTCCCCCGGTTCATTTTTAGGCTGTTGCAGATCCATTGACGGAGCTGGTTTCTCATCATTGTTGCTATTTTGATCCGACGGTGTGGAAGGGTTCGACAAGGATAAAGTCGGCAGCGCAGCTGCCATGGTGACGGGGACATCGTCGGAGAACAAGGACATGAGCTGGTCATCGTCGAGACGATCGAACATATTCGTTTCTTTCGTCGTCATCATCACGGCATTGGAATCCCTGCATTCATCCACCCCCAATGGTTGCTCGAGGAAAGCTATGGAGTCGCTCACGGAACGTCGGTGAACCCCACGACGGGCGGACGAGAAGTCGAGGAACTCGTCGACCCACAAGGCGTGGTTCTGCTGGTGGTGGATTGAAGCGGCGGCGGCGGTGGTGGAAAAGAAGTTTGCCATTGCGGCCGCGGGCATCTTGTCGAGAGGAAAAGAAGGCCAATTTGGGGTGATGGTGGGTGGTATTTTGGGAGGTAATTCAGCCATTGTAGAGCTAATCCTTCAGAAACCCACACTCACATAAATTTATATCCAATCCAAACCTAATCTTAATCAATGAAAAATAACCAACCAACTATATAAATGAATTCAAAAACAAAAAAACAATATGGTTTCAAAATCTCAACATTTGTCTGTAATAATTCATAAACCAGAACACGGTCTTTAAGGCAATCCTTTTTCTCTCTTTTTTCAATGAATTTTCTTTTATTATTATTGTTGATATTGTTTAAATAAATAAATTTATGTTTGATGCATGTTATATTTTTATATTTAAAATGAGTATATATATTTTATAAAAAATAGGAATATTAAATCAGATGGAGAAAAGGTAATGGGAGGGGAGTCACATGGGAAGGGGATTAGGGACAGCTAGCAACAGCTGGGGGGAGCCCTTGCTTTGCTTTGCTTCCACTGCCAAACCCGTAGTGGGAGTTTAATAAGGGGAGGAATCAGCAATCCCACGTGCCGATGTGACCTCTCTACCTCTATCTATTGCCCTTGGATTTCTTATTTTGCAATTTCTTTTCCCTCTCTAATTTATATATTTAAAGTATGGAAAATTCTACGATGTGCGACGAATACTGATAAACACCACTAATGATGAATACCGATAAACATCATTAAATTAATTAATAAAGATTTAAAATTTTAAAGACCCATCATACAATTAATAATTATTTTAAAAATTTTAATTAATTTATTTTTTATATATATTAAAATTTTATTTTTTAATAAGGGTAAACTATATATTTAGTACCTCACCTATTTCCGTATTTCTATTGAACCCTCATTATTTAAATATTATTTTAATTTGACCCTATTCTTTATAAAAAATAATTTAACCCTTAACCCTCAGCCTAAAACCCTAAACTATTAAACCTTAAACCCTTAAACTCTTAAACATATACCCTAAACTATATACCATTAAAAATAATTTCACCATCATCGATTCAATTCAATTCAATGAATTGTTGAATTCTCCTAAAAAATCAATAATCAACAATTTGAAGGAAAAAATGATGATCAAAGTCGGTACAAGTTCTTCATTATGTGATATCACAAAGATTAAAAAAAACATGGACTTGAGCTCTTTAAATATGACTCACTGTAAACGTCGGTGATACATGTGGTTCAAAGGCTTTCAACTTCTCGAAAATTTGATAAACAAATGCAAAAACCAAAAACTGCAATGGTTTATATTCGACACTGCGCTTGATTAAAATCCAAGCTGTCTGCAAAGAAACAAGAAAAATACCAAGTTGATGCGCATATCTTGAACACTAGACTTTGAGGGCCTGAAACACATCAGAATTCCACATCGGGAACATAGGCTTTAACTTCGTCCGTCGACATGTTTGAGTAGTAGCCGACAGTGAGATCATTATGGCCGATGTCAAAGGTGTACAAGGCACTAGAGAAGTGTTCTTCCTTTGGCATCAAGGTTTCAAAAACTCCACCTACAGACATTGATATAATAATTAAAACAGTTCACATGTTTATCTGGTGAATGAAATGCATGTAATGAAATATTACCTCTTTTACGTACAACTTGTGGCCTTTTATGAAAGTCATTGAACTCGTAAAATTGAACGTTTAGGGAGATGGGGCTGAATCCGCCTCGGTTCAAAGTTATGTTTTGAGGTCTAATGGTGGATGCAGCAGTGGCAAAGTTAGCCCCATGGCTGAAGTTGGTCCCCACGG
Organism: Hibiscus tridactylites; assembly: GCA_958450335.1. NCBI lineage: Eukaryota > Viridiplantae > Streptophyta > Magnoliopsida > Malvales > Malvaceae > Hibiscus > Hibiscus tridactylites. The sequence goes on from OY288290.1 coordinate 61,078,645, forward strand.
AGTTAAGAAATGCACTTAGATAGGGCAACCCAAGGCTCTCGGCTGAAAATGTAAATTTAAATCCCCTTTATCGGTTATCGATCGTGATAAGAAAATGTAAATTTAAATCCCCACGAAGTTAAAGCCTATGTTATGATTCCTTTAATGGTATTTCCTAGTCTGGTAATCATATATACACTTGTGTGGAATTTCGATGTGTTTCAGGCCCTTAAAGACTAGTGTTCAAGATATACGCATCAACTTGGTATTTTTCTTGTTTCTTTGCAGACAACTTGAATTTTAATTAAGCGCAATGTCGAATATAAACCATTGCAGTTTTTGGCTTTTGCATTCGTTTATCAAATTTTCGAGAAGTTGAAAGCCTTTGAACCACTTGTATCACCGACGTTTACAGTGAGTCATATTTAAAGAGCTCAAGTCCATGTTTATTTTAATCTTTGTGATATCACATAATGAAGAACTTGTATCGACTTTGATCATCACTTTTTTCCTCAAATTGTTGATTATTGATTTTTTAGGAGAATTCAACAATTCATTGAATTGAATTGAATCGATGATGGTGAAATTATTTTTAATGGTATATAGTTTAGGGTATATGTTTAAGAGTTTAAGGGTTTAAGGTTTAATAGTTTAGGGTTTTAGGTTGAGGGTTAAGGGTTAAGGGTTAAATTATTTTTTTATAAAGAATAGGGTCAAATTGAAACAATATTTAAATAATGAGGGTTCAATAGAAATACGGAAATAGGTGAGGTACTAAATATATAGTTTACCCTTATTAAAAAATAAAATTTTAATATATATATATATATAATAATTTAATTAAATTTTTAAAGTAATAATTAATTATTTGATGGGTCCTTGAAACTTTAAATCTTTATTAATTAATTTAATGGTGTTCATCGGTGTTCATCATTAGTGGTGTTCATCGGTGTTCGTCGCACGTGGTAGACTCATCCTTAAAGTATTTGTATATTTGTTGATATCAAAACAGTTGACACAAGACAAAGTTACGGGTAGTTTTAGACGGTTTATTTTTGGTAAATTCACGTATGGTTACTGAATTTTGTTAAAATAAAATAAAATAATAATTAAACTTTTAAAGGTTACAAAATGATAATCAAATTTTATATTTTTTAATAAAATGATAATTCGGTTGTTAAAGTCCGTTAATAAAGTAACGTTATAATTATGAAAAATTGGATAGTAACACGTTGAGTCCTCTATATTTATATATTCAATCAATTTATTCGTATTTCAAATAAAAACTCATAATTTTCCGATCATTCTCTATACTCCATTTTTGCAATTCCTCCAAGCTTTGAACTTAATTTCCATTGCTTCCTTCACACCAAATCTTCACCGCACGTCCGCAAAGGTAAGCTTTGAGCCACTTTTCCATTCTTGTAGGTCCCTTAAGGACCAGAAAGTTCGAATCAAAGCTCGGTTTCGGCCACATATAGCAAACTTAACAACAAGATCAATATGGTGCGTAATCTGAATAAGTTCGAACCAAAACTTCTAGGCGTGCACCAACAACTGTTCTGACCACAGACACCACCAATTTTCGAGCCATGGTTCAGAAGTTCACCGGGATCCCTACACCACCCTTCAGCTCCTTTTTTTTAAAGGATCGAGCTCGATTTATTCGATCCACCTTCTTCCATTTTGAGATCAACCCGTTTAGACCTTTCACCAGCTCCTCATTATCTTTTAAGACCATTTGCACAAAAAATCAACACTTCCACCTTTTCTGACCTCATCAATGGCTGACGTTATAGTTTCTAATCCTAGTACTAGCAACAACAACAACATCACTAGTTCTAGTTCAACTTCCATTAACCACCAACTACAGTCCGATTTAGGCCATTTAAAGCGGCCTCAGAATGTACTCAACATCAACATGCAAAACTCAATTCTTAAGATGAAGACTGTGGTTGTTTGCTAAGATGAAGAGGCTTAAACATGTCCTATGGAAGTTTAAGAAGGACCACTTTGGCGAACTTTCTAACAGAGTAAGAAGGAAGGGAGGAGAGCTTAAGGGGACTCAACTTGAAAATCTTTCTGGTGCCATTAGTGCTGCTACAGTAGAAGCAATGAATGTTCTTAAACATGAGCTGACTCTTTTGGAGGATGCTGAAAGAAGTTTTCTGCTGCAAAGGGCCAAGGTATAATGGGTAAATGATATGGATTGAAGTTTTAAATTCTTTTACTTTATAGTGAAAGTAAGGAATCGTAGGTAGACCATTAGCTTTTTAGTTTCTACTTTAGGAGTAAAGCTTAATACTCATCAAGAGATATCTGATGAAATTGTGCAGTTTTTCACTGATTTGATAGGTACTGAAGACCATGAAGTTAGAAAAGTTGACATTTCCTTGCTGAAGGAGTTGCTTTCCTATTCAATGTCTTCTAAAGTTGCAGATTACCCAATAAGAGAGGTTTCAAATTATGAGATTAAAGCTACCATTTTTGAATAGGGGAGTGACAAGTCTCCTGGTCCTGATGGGTATTCTGCGAGTTTTTTAAGGTTGTCTGAGACATTGTAGGGCTTGATGTGTTGCAAGCAGTGAAAATTTTCTTTCTCAAATCTAAGTTGTCTGTGGAGTTTAATGCCACCACGATTGTGTTGGTACCTAAAACTCTAAACCCTAACTAGGTAAAGGATTACATGCCTATATCTTGTTGTTCTGTAATCTATAAGTGTATTACCAAGATCCTGGTTAGTAGGCTCAGTCCTATTCTGACAAAAGTTGTCTCCTAATCAAAGTGCTTTTGTGAAGGGTAGAAGTATTGTTGACAATAGTATTCTGGCTCAAGAGATTGTTAGGGGATATGGTAGAACTTCAATGTCTCATAAGTGTACTATCAAGGTGGATTTGTAGAAAGCATTCGACTTAGTTAGTTGGGAGTTTATGTTAGCTATCCTTGAGGCTTTAGTCCTTCATTCACAATTTATACAATGGATTGATGCATGTATAACTGGTCCTAGATTCTCTGTGATGATTAATAGTGGCCTTAATGGATTTTTTAGAGCTAGGGGAGTGAGGCAAGGGGATCCCCTCTTCTCTTACCTCTTTGTCCTAGTCATGGATGTCATATCAAAATTGTTGGACTTAGGCACGGAAAAGGGTATCTTTCGGTTTCATCCCAAGTGCCACAAGGTGAAGCTGACTCACCTTTGTTTAGCTGATGATTTGATAATTTTCACAAAGGGTGACCTAGATTCTGTTTTTGGTGTTTGCTACATTTTGGATGAGTTTTATAGGATGCCTAGGCCCCAGCTTAATGCCATGAAAAGTGAACTATTTGTTTTTGAAATAGTTGAGGCTGAGCTGCAAGATATATTGGCTTGCACTGGGTTTAAGCTTGGATGTTTCCATGTTCGTTACTAGGGAGTTCCCTTGGTGGCCAAAAAACTGTCTATTAGGGACTATTAGCCTCTGTTGGATAAAGTGCATAATAAGATTCAACAGTGGTCTTTATTTCGACTGAGCTTTGCTGAGAGGCTTGAGCTAATTAAGTTAACTTTGTATGGGATCCAAAATTTCTGGTGTAGGCAGCTTATTATGCCTAAAAGCATTTTTAAAAGGCTCATGCAATTATGCTCTATATTCTTATAGAAAGAGAATGATTCAACAACTTCTGGTGCTCGCATTGGATGGAATGTCATTTGTGCTTTTAAGTTTGAAGGATGTCTTGGATTGAGGGATGTGATTAGTTGGAATGATGCTTGTATGTTACATCTAATTCGTAGTATCCTTGCTGGTCAGGGTTCTCTTTGGATTGCTTAGGCACATGCTTATGTCCTAAGAGAGTCTAACTTTTGGCAGCTACAAATGAAAGCTTTCATGAGCTGATTTTTGGAAAAGGCTCTTGAAGCTCCATGATCAGTATGCAATGCAACTTGGAGGCCTTGTTTCACTTGGCTATCCTTTTCCAACTTCGCGTGTATGGTTCGAAATCAGGGAAAGTAAAGAGAAAGTTTACTGGCAGATGTTGATTTGGACTGCTTTTCATGTTCCTAGACATGCTCTTATTACCTGGATGGCTATTTGGGGAGGCTACCTACAAGGGATAGGTTATCCAGGTGGGGAGTGGTGGTTGAGAAGGGTTGTGTCATGTGTGAGATAGATGATGAGTCCAGAGACCACTTATTATTTTCCTGTTTGATGACTAAGGGCATCTGGAAGGTGGTTCTGTCACTCTGTGGCATCGTGAGGGATGTTGGTGATTGGAATTAGGAGTTCGATTGGGCGGTTCGACATCTTAAGAGGAAGTCACTTCTCGTGGCCATTCTTAAGCTTTCTTGGAGTGCCTACATTTACCATGTTTGGAGGGATAGAAATTACAGGATTTTTAGGAACTCTGGGAGTTGCCCAGAAGTAATTTTGTTGTCTATTAAGAACATGATACATGTTAGGTTAGAGGGTAAATTGTTAAATATGATTGACTCTGTAAACGTACAGCTTTGTAATAGTTGGGGTATATTAGCATAGGTGACAGAGTATGATAGTTGCAAAGTGTACAAATGGTTTTTCTGTAGCAGGTTATCATGCTTCTTGAGTAATAATATAAACAATTATTCAAAAAATACTCAATTCTTAACCTTCAATCTCTCCTTCAACCCGCTCCAAAATATCCACTTTTCGATTCAGAAGAGTTTGGTTTGAGTCAGGGCCATGTCAATACCAGCCTCAATGCCTCACTGGGCTTCAAAACATGGTATCTTCACAAGAACGTGACATGAATGACGGCTGCTACAGGAAAGTGAGCAACTTTATTATACACGTATTCCTTCCTAAAACTTTATTCCTTCGTTTGCTTTAAGGATCAAATTGAAAGAATGTATAAATAATAAAGGTTAAATTTAATGTTTTTTTTTAAATAAGGACTAAATTGATTGAATGTGTAGATATGAAAGATTAAATGTGTTATTATATAATTTTTGTAACATGCACGTTAAATAATTAACGGGGTTTAACATCTCAATTATCATTTTGTTACAAAACACAAAGTTTAATTGCTATTTTGTAACATTTGAAAGTTTGTTTACCGTTTTATTTTTTTTTAACAAAGTTTAATAACCGTTTGTGAACTTTACCCATTTTTTATTTGAACATAAAAATACCGTAAATCGTGATTGAAATGGATAAAAATAAGATGAAGTAGGGGGTCTTAGAGAAGTAAGGTGAAGGTGAGGGAGACTTCTCGGGTAAGATTGTACTTACATTTGTCTCTCTGTTATCTTGATAAAAAAGGCGGGATGGTATCATTTACTAATTGAACTTTCATATTGTTCATGTTTTGGTCACTTTTGATTTTTTTTTAGCATTTATTATTATTATTATTATTTAATATAAAAATAATTTAAAATATAAAATATAAAATTAAATCCAATTGCTCGCCGATCACCGTTCGTCGTCGTCAGACGCCACCGTCAATGGCCGAAAATGGTGGCCCTTAAGTCCTACATTTCACCGGTTGCTTCATCTCGACCATCTGAGTCTGAATTCGACCTCCATTTTTTCAGAAAATTACTTCGAAATCTACGAAAAAGAGATTGAAAGTGAGGAAATTAAAAATTTTCAAACAAGATTTGCAGGTTTTGGGACATTTTTCAGTGAAACAAACACCATATTCAGACTCAGCGTGTCAAAACGAGTCCATCGGTGCAGTTTGGGATAAAACGGTTGTTGACTTTGAGACCAACAATTGTGGTGATTTTTTGTATATATTTTTAAATTCAATATAATAATAAAATAGGATTTTATTATTTATTTTAATTTTTTATATATTTAATAATATTAAAAAATCAAAAATAATAATAAAATATTTCAGGTTGACCAAAACAAGAGCAATCCAAAAATTTAGTTAGTAAATTAAAAAGTTTAAAACTTGAGTGATCAAAATAAAAATGAGAACATAATTGAGTGATGAATGGTGTATTTTACCCTAATAATATTTGAATGAAATATTGAATTATTTATTTATGTATGTATTTATAAATAGAGTGAAGGAATTGGGGTAGGAGTAGGATATTCGGGGGTAGTGGTATGAGCTGTGAAAGAAAGGGAAGTTGTAAGGATGATGTCCCATGTGAAACTGTTTGTAAGAGCCCACCGGTTTCCTTGCTTTGTCCCTAAATCACACTCACATGGAGGGCAATGTGACCTTCATTCTTTTTTTTTTCCCTTCAAGTTCCTGGGTACCTTCCCAGTCCCGTCCTCTCTTGTTGTGTTTTATTCTATTTTTAAAAAAAAACTAAACGTGCTTAACAAACATTAATCATGATTAGTTGAACAGTTTTAGCCAGGCATGTCTCATTTCATTACCCTCTTGTTTAGTAAATGATGTCGGTCATACCATTTAATAAATACATAATTCTTTTATAATGAGACTTTGAGTGGTGGACATTTTAGGCATTCAAAGTTAAGTCTTTGTATGATCAGATTTGAAATTATTAGTAAAATTTAAATTTAATTAACAGTATTAATTAAGGTATTAATGAGGGGTTTTATCAACTTAATTAATACATATTAACCTTAATATCCTAAGGAAACCGGGGTCATATTGGTATATAATATAAAAAAGACCAAAATATTCAAGATCAAGCTTTTAAAACAATCACGTAATGGATAATTTTAAATGAATATACATTTTTATTTAATTAATTAAAAAAATAATTTCATTTAAAATTATTTAAAAAATGACTTTTTGTCAGTTTACGTGAGGCGAACTCGCGTCATATAGAAAGCGAGTTATATATTAAAAACGCTATAATTTTTTTTACTAACTTACTCAACGCGAAACTTGCATTTTGTAAAAAAAAATGAGTTTCAAACTTGCGTCTTGTAAAAAATATTCGACTTACCTAAATGATTTAGGGTTATTTATTGAAATAATTTTAAATAACGGTCATTCTTCTAATTAAATAATAAAAATGATATTGATTTTAAATTGGCCGCGTAATGTGTACAAAAATTAAATATTCCCTGCTTTGGTAAGCATTGCATGTGCAAACTGCAAACCATAATTACTAAAAATAGCAGAAATGCTGCATTTTTATTCTAACTTTTTAAATATAATTTTGGGATCCCAAAAATTCTCTCAGCAGCAGTCAGACAAAAAGAGGCGACGAGATTCAGCCGCAGATTCATTAGAAGTCGGATTAATCACCGATACAATACGACTCATTTTTTTAATATATTAATGTGATTATATGCTAACATATATAAAGAATATATATCTTGCACATTTTGAACTATGCTTCTTAGCACGAACAGTTACTCTAAAATGGAGATAAATGCTAGAGAAGGTACTTCATCAGTGTAGGGTATTATTATGACTACAGATGAAGAGGAAAGACGAACTGAAATGGTTGATGCTTTGAAGAGGCCCAGAGTTACTTTACAAGATTCAGGAGTTTCAACTGTTGATTCGACTGACTCCATACTGAATGTTTTGGCAGACCCTAATGAAAAGGTCAGCCGCCCATTATGAAACTTTTTAAGTTGGAACGTTCGGGGCTTGGGTAAGTCTCGAACGATTAAACGTCTCAAGCATATGCTTCGAGATGTTAACCCGGCTGTGATTTTCTTAATTGAAACAAAATTACAGCCAACACAAATGGAAAATGTGCGCAAGTTATGTGGTTATGCTCAGGGAATTGATGTTAGTTCACGAGGAAGAAGTGGAGGTTTGTCAATTGGATGGAAAAGTAGTTGTCGAGTGACGGTTCGGTCCTATTCGAATCGACACATTGATATTTTAATTGAAGAAGATGAAGATGGAGATACTTGGCGTTGTACAGGTTTCTATGGGGCTCCCGAGGAACAAAACAGAGAATCGTCATGGAATTTATTACGTAGCATGGATGATTTGCCAACAACACCATGGCTGGTAATTGGAGACTTCAACGAGTTGATGTTTGCATCCGAGAAAAGCGGTGGAAGGATTAGAAATGAGAGTCAAATGGAGCGTTTTCGAAATGTTCTTGATGATTGCAATCTTGATGATATCGAATATTATGGTGCATGGTTTACTTGGGAGTGGGGTCGTTTATCTTCGAATAATATAAGAGAACGACTAGATCGAGGGGTGGCAAATCAAGACTGGTCGAATATATTTCCATATTACAAATTAGAACACTTGACATATGCATTTTCAGATCATTTCCCTTTGCTACTGACAACAAAATCAGCAACAGCTGGAAGAAATAGAGTGGCTCCATTCCGATTTGAAGCTGCATGGATAATGGAGGAATCTTGTGAGGCTGAAGTTCAAAAACTGTGGAATCTAAGTTCAGGATCTGTTCCTAAAAAGCTAAGATATGTAAATGAGGGGTTGGATAGATGGTTTAAGGCAATTAAAAATCACAAGAAAGTTTCGACTAGAAGCCTACAAAACCGATTGAAAGAACTGAATGAACAACATCCAGATGATGACACGTTGGGGGAAATTCTTGAAACAAAAATGGCTTTAAACTTGGAAGCTGACCGAGAAGAAATATACTGGGAACAAAGAGCACGCGTCAATTGGTTAAAAAATGAGGACCGTAACACTCGATTTTTTCATAATTTTGAAACAAATAGAAGACGGAAAAATAAAATTCAAAAGTTGATATCTGAAGATAATTCTGTTGCACAATCTGAGGAAGAGATTCAAGACATGGCAAGGGATTATTTCTCGATTTGTTTACTTCGCAAGGGGTGGCTGATCCGGGAATCATTCTAGAAGGAATTAATCAATGTATTTCTCCTGAAATGAATGAAAAACTCATAGCTGATTTCACGCATGCAGAGGTTCTTCAAGTAGTTCGAACAATGGGCCCTCTAAAGGCATCGGGGGAGGATGGCTTGGGTGCAGTGTTTATCAACCCTTTTGGCATATAGTTGGGCCGAAAATTTCTAATTTTTGTATCCAGGCTATTCATGGTGAATTTCCTATTTCTGAAGTGAATTCTACCCAAATAGTTCTCATTCCAAAAGTACAAAATCTAGTCAGAATGTCGCGGTTTCGACCTATAAGTCTTTGTAATGTTATTTACAAGATTATCTCCAAGATTTTATCTAACCGACTACAGACTGTGCTATCACTATGCATAGACGAATCTCAGTGTGCTTTTATACCGGGTAGGCTAATTACAAATAACATTATTTTAGCTTACGAGTCTTTACAAGCTATAAAGAACAGAAAGGTTGGAAAAAAGGGCTCTTTCGCTGTAAAACTGGACATGAGCAAGGCGTACGATAGGGTCGAATGGTCTTTTGTTGAAGCGATTCTAATTAAAATGGGTTTCGCACAAGGTTGGGTTTGCTGGTTAATGAGATGCATCACTTCGGTTTCCTATGCAATTGTCACTAATGGGCAGATAGGAGAGAAATTTACCCTTTTAAGGGGTTTACGACAAGGGGATCCCCTTAGTCCATTTCTTTTTCTTATTTGTGGTGAGGGTTTGTCAGCCTTATTACGAATGGGGAACATAGAGGTATAATTTAGGGGATGAAGATTTGTAGAGGAGCACCAATACTGACACACCTATTTTTCGCGGATAACAGTATCATATTTGGTGAAGCTACAACAAATAGGGCACATAAATTACTGGATATACTATCTACCTATTCACAATGTTCAGGTCAAGTAATCAATTATGATAAACCCAGTGTTTTCTTTAGTACAAACGTTATTGAAGACAATAGAAGAGAAGTGTGCCGACTCTTGCAAGTTACAGCCCAAGAAAGCATAGACAAATACTTGGGACTTTCATCTATGGTGGGAAGAAACAAAAAAGAATCATTGGCCTTTTTACGGGACAAATGTGCTTCAAACATGTCTAACTGGATCACTCGTTCATTATCAACGAGATGAAAGGAAGTGTACATCAAGAGTGTCCTACAAGCTATCCCGGTATACAACATGTCATGCTTTCTAATTCCTAAAACTCTTTGTAAGGAATTGGAATCGATGTTTGCGAAATTCTGGTGGAAGAATTCAAAGTCAAAAAAAGGAATACACTGGTGTACGTGGCCGAAATTATGTCAACCTAAAGAGAGTGAAGGGATGGGTTTCCGTGATTTGGGGTGCTTTAATATCGCAATGCTTGCGAAGCAAGGATGAAGACTAATTACCAATCCAGATTCATTAGTTGCAAAACTTCTAAAGGCCAGATATTATCCGAATAGTGATTTCCTACAATCAAGTCTTGGGTCAAGGCCGTCTTATTTGTGGAAAAGCATTTGGGCATCGAAGAAAACACTTCAAATGGGATTAAGTTAAAAGATTGGAAATGGAGTGGGAATCTCCATTTGGAACAACTATTGGCTACCTACTATGCCTGTGCAGCTAGTCTCATCTCCTAGGGTTGATGGTTTAGAATGGGTGTCTGACCTTCTAAAGCCAGATACCCAAGAATGGAATACAGAATTAATCAGGACCAATTTTAACAGTGAGGATGCAAACAGTATTATAGCTATCATATTACCATTAACAGATTATGAAAATATTCAGGTATAGAATGGGGAACATACAAGATGTTATTCGGTTAGAAGTGGCTACAGACATCTCATACAGTTGCAATTTTTAGAGGATAACAACAATACAATTTACAAATCAATCTGGAAAATCCAATGCCCAGCAAAGGTTCGCATTAATTTATGAAAATTTATTTCAGATTATATTCCTCATATGCAGAATTTATTCATAAAAAGAGTGGTTGGCAACAACTCATGTCCTAGATGTCCTAACCAATTAGAAACTAGCAGTCATATTGGATGGCAGTGTCAATTTTCAAGACAAGTTTGGAATGGTTTTGTTTATCAGTGGACTATAGAGATTGAACAAGCAAATTTTCACGAATGGTTACAATGAATTTTTGCTAACTACAACAGTACTTTTCACACTGAAATTGCAGTGATAATCTGGGCATTATGGTACTCAAGAAACAAATTCTATCACGAAGGGATATTACAGAATCCGAATCAGGTGATTACCTTTGTGAGGAACTATGTTGCAGAACTAAAGGCCACAACAATACGTTTGGCACATCCCAAGACTCATGGAGAGAGCAGATGGACCCCCCCACAACACCCTCTGGTAAAGGTTAATGTAGACGTCAGCTTCTCCTTGCAACACAAACAATCATGGTCAGAGATCATTATAAGGGATTCGAGAGGAGAGGTTTTAGGATTCGCTCACCGTTTTAATGAAAACATTTACACAACCTTCGAAACAGAGGCATAATCCTTGGTTCAGGGTCTTGAATTTGCAAGGGACCTTGGATTAAGAGAGATTGTAGTTGAGGGAGACTCAAAGGCCATTATCAAGAAGGTATCATCACCAGAAACAGAGAGATCGAGCATTAGACCTTTGATAAAAGACGCAAAAAATATATCAAAAGCTTTCAGACAAGTTTCTTTTACCTATATCGGCCGGAGTGGTAATTGGAGTGCGCATGCAATGGCATCCCTGGGTAGAAGATCAACAGACGATTGTTTTTGGGTGGAGGAGGTCCCGGCGGAGGCAAGATCAGAGACGGATCTTGACTGACGGTTCATCGATCCGCCGTAGACAATCCCCGTATTTGACTTGGTGGGCTTCAAAAATTCGTAACCCACTTTCTCTTGTTCTGATTCGGCTTGAAAACTCAAAAGCTCATATTGGAAAGTCGATCAGCACTTGGATCATCTGGCAAATTAGGAGTGTTTTTTCGTTTTTCCTCTGGTTTTCTCTTTGCTGGTTCATATCTTTTCCTTTTTGACGTTTTGTTTTTGCTTTGTATTGGGACGAGATGCTGCACATGGCCGGGTTTAAGGCTGCGTTGTCTCCTCGAGTCCCGCTGTTTACAGTTCCGAGGACTGATGAGCTAGGTTTTAATTTAGCCCATGCTTTTTATTTCTTTACTTTAATAAAGCCAGGTGGTACCTTTCTTCAATATATATATATATATATCTTGCACATTTATGTACTAGAATTAAGATCACATGCATGATAGAATATGTCCACTATAGTAACAAATGAATTTTAACGAGGCATGTTTTTTTATAAAAAAATAAACTTCATCTTTTTTTTATTGAAACTATTTGTTGGGTTTGATTATCGACCTTTTTAGTAACTAATATATAGATAATAGCTAGTGATAGATTATATCAGTTGATAGTAATAAAACATTATATTTATTGATTTGATTAGTTCATTGCATCAACTGGTTGTATAAAAAATTGATAGAATAATTGATAAGTGATTATTATTTATTTATTGGGTAAAGTACATAAATAGTATCGTTTTTTAAAATATTCGATAAGGTCACGCAACTTTTAGTTTGATTTTAATATAGTCACCGAAATTTTAGTTCGCTTTCAATATGGTACCTCCCGTTATCTAACGACGTTAGTTTTCGTTTTTCTTTAATAAAAAATGGGTAAACTATAACAATCATCACTCAACTTTCTTCTCACTCCTATTTTGGTCACTAGAGTTTAAAAATTTTCAATTTAATAACTTAACTTTCGAATTGTTCATATTTTGGCCACACTCAAATCACATGTTTATACAAATACAAATTTTGATTAATACTTAAAAAATATTTTGGTTAATTGGTTAATTTAGATTATTCACTTCTCGATCTTATATTGTACCAATTAAATCAGATAATCGATTAACCAGTTAACCAAAATATTTGATTCTGGGAATGATTTTTTTACTTTATTATTCAAATATCAAATATGACAATATAGTAAATTTAATAATTGTTTAGCTGTGATAAAAATGTAAAAACGTCTAGAAAATAAAAAATTGAAAGTTTACACCTATTAATCCTACCCATAGCCAAAACTTTTTTTTTCTAAAAAAAATTAGAAGGGTATCAAAGTCACTAGACTATAAGATATTGTAATGCATAAAATTTAGAAATATTGTATATAATAAATCAACTCAGTTAATCAATTTTGCTTAAAACTGTGAATCGTAACCGAAACGAAATAATTTATTTTAATTATTTTTACTGAAATCGGGTTCGATTAATCCTTAAAGTTATTTTGGTTAATTTCTAAATTTGAATTATTCAATTCTCGATCTTATATTGTACCAATTACATCGGATAATCGATTGACGGGTTAATTAGAATAATTGATTCGAGTAATATTTTTTTTACTTTGCTTATTAAAATATCAAATATGGTAATATAGTAAATTTAATAACCAAAGTAAAAAAGTCATTACTCATTTTTTAAGAATTAATCGAATTTTTCTATTTGTATAACCATGCCATTTGAGAGTGTCCAAAATATAAACAATTAGAAAGTTAAGTTATTAAATCGAAAATTGTTAAACTCTAGTAGTCAAAATAGATGTGAGAAGAAAGTTGAGTGATGATTGGTGTAGTTCACCAATTTTTTATTAAGAAAAACGAAAACTAACATCAACTTCTAACTGAAGGTAACAAGAGGGATCGTATAGAAATCGAACTAAAAGTTGGGTGATCTTATCGAATATGTTAAAAGTACGATGACCAAAATAAATATGCCCTAAAAGTTCAATGATCATTTATGTAGTTTACCCTTATTTATTTGAACAAACAAAATGATATTATTTTATTCAATACTTGTTTGAATAATTTATTGGTTAATGATTATCAATATTTTGTATATATTAATATGCATTAGATTATGAAATTTTTTATTGTTAAATATAACATTACTAAGTATATTCGAATGATATGTATATTAATTTTTCATTTATGGAATTATTTTTTAATGCTATTTTATTAATTATTAAATTTAAATAATTTTAAGCATAAACGCTAATCTCGTGTATTTGAAAGGAAATTAAAATTTTAAATTTTATAGGAGGATTACTATAAAAACAACTTTGATTTATTAAATAATTTCTCACGATCACCATATTTTATTTTTTAAATCACAATATTCCTCTAAAGTTGACAACTGAGTTTGTTTGAAAATTAAATAGTTGAACATAATTTAAATTAATTGAACCAAATGTCCTAAATTATGATTTTCGCTTTTAATTAATTTCTATATTTTTAAATATTTCACCTTAAATTATTACTTTCATTCTAATTTAGTCCCCAAACTTTTTTATATTATAATTTCATTAGCAAACTATGACCCTCATTTTAAATTGATCTCTAAACTTTTGGACGTTCTAACTTCATTATCAAATTATCGTTTATGGAACATCATATAATTACATAACACACATAAGTGTTTTCATGACAATTATAATTTTTATAACAAATTTATTAACTTGAGATATGATTATGTTAGGCTCGATATCCTTCAACCAAATTGTTTGCCAAGTGTGGAGAATATTGATTTTTGGGTGTTTTTGGTGGAAGCGAAAAACTGGACAAAATGGACAAAAGATTTATAGTGGTTCAAGCTTCTAACAAGCTCTATATCCACTACCTTAGCTCCCACTAAGGATTTCAACAAATTCATTAAGAATTCTTCCCATTTTCTTGACTTAGGAGGCAACTAATTACAACCTAGACTCACTCACCAAGTCTAGCAACTAAAGCTCACAAACCGAGCTGTGGGATCACTCTCTAACAAGAGAAAACTTAACAAACTAGAAATCCCTCAAAAGGTATGTGTTTGCACTAATAAGCCCTCACCCAAAACCTAATACACTTGAGCATACATTGATAATTAAGCTCAACAAGTGTAGTCTATACAAAGATTGAGAATTTAAGCACTAAGACAAATTTTCATCATAATGTTGTTGACTTGAGGGTCATTAGTCTTCTATAGATGCTTGGAGGTCTCTTTTATACTCCCAATTGAGTTCCTAGCCGTTGGAGACCGTTGGGGTTGAATTGGAGCCGTGGAGCCTTTATTTCCCGCAATAAATATAGTTCTGAAGCTGTCTATAACGATACGCGAGAAGCTGTATCGGTACGCCCTTCTTCAGAACTAGCCGTATCGGTACGCGATACAACCGTATCGGTACGAATACTAGCCGTGGTGGGGGGGTTGTAAAAACAACCACATCGAAACTCCACATAGCGTATCGATACACGTCCTCTCCTTATCAGTATGACCAAACCGTATCGATACAGGTTTTAGCTACTAGAATTTTTCTATAGCTGAAACCCTAAAGTGTATTGATACGAGGTATACCGTATCGGTATGGTGGCTTGAAAAACAAAGGTTTGGCTACTTTAAAGACAATTTAAATTATTCCAAAGTCTTCTAAAATTCATCAAACATATTTTCAAGTTGTTTGGAGTTATTAACATTTTGAAACATTTTTAATTTAGTCCAAAACAATTTTTCTATTATTATATCAAAACAAACATCTCAACAATCTCTCCTTTTTTAATATAATAAAACCAACTTGAAAAATTATTTGTGATTCTCTCCCTTAGTATTTAAAAGTTTGAATAAGAAACTTTAAAATTCAAGTGTAGTTAAAGTTCCCCTTATTCACTTGAAAAATTAATTTTTCAAACCATTTCTCCCCCT
The DNA here is from genome assembly GCA_958450335.1 of Hibiscus tridactylites. Taxonomy (NCBI): domain Eukaryota; kingdom Viridiplantae; phylum Streptophyta; class Magnoliopsida; order Malvales; family Malvaceae; genus Hibiscus; species Hibiscus tridactylites. The sequence continues at coordinate 61,094,120 of OY288290.1, forward strand.
TTTTGTTATATCAAAAAGAATTTAAATGACTTTAAGTTCAAAATACCAATGGAGGTTTAAAAGATTTTGATAAAATAAGAGTTTTGATTTTAAAATGGCTCACCCTTACACAAAGCATCATCAAATGATTAGTCCAATAATTATGATAAACTAGTTGAGTTAAAATAAATAAAACAAATTAAACTAAACAAAATTCGACTAATTTTTACCACACTTTAACCAAAGGTAGGATGTGAAGCCTTCCTTCTTCAAGTAATCTTCTTTGTGTGTATGGAGCTCCCCCTCAATGTTGTACTTTATTAACCAATCTCCATCACACCTAAAACAAGATAATCAAGTAATTTTTTGTATCCAAATTGCTTTGGATCCATAAGCGTTAGTAGCACATAATTTAGTCCCTTAGGAATTCATTTTTCAATTTCATCCTTTTTAGTTGAAGTAATTAGTCCTTTTGGGACCTAAATACTTCTAAAATATTTATCATTTAAAAATCTAGGGGCCATATATCGTCTTTGATAAAAATTTGATTTTCCAAAATTTGTTTTCTTTTCAAGCTTTTTGGAAATAAAATCTTTTTTCCTCTTGAACTTTATGAAGCAAATTTTGTAAATCATCACATTTTTGTTCAAACTCATTGAGTTTTGCTTCAAGTTCAACTTTGGTTTTAGAAATCAAATCACTTTGAATTTTCAAATTTGAAACCACTTTCTTGTTTTTTCAAAATGTGATTTTTAAACTCTAAAACCAAATCATCATAAGCATCTTGTAATTCATCAAAAGAATAAGAAGTTGAAGTAGATGAATTAGAAGTTACCCTTGAATCTTCTTGGATGGCCATAAGGCAAAGGTTAGCTTGTTCATTATCGGTTAAGTCATCATCACTTAAAGTAGCCACATATGCCTTCTTCTTATGGCTTGAAGAGCTTGCCCTCTTCTTCTTCTTCTTCTTCTTCTTCTTCTTCTTCTTCTTCTTCTTCTTCTTCTTCTTCTTCTTCTTCTTCTTCTTCAATTCATGCTTGAATTCTTCTATTTTGTTCTTTATGAATCGGGCACATTTCTTCAAGAGATGAATTATCTCTTCATCTTCACTTCCCTCCTCACTTGATTCTTCATGTTGGCATTTAGAGGAATTGATAGCAATGACATTAACATTAATGCCTTGCACTTTGATCTTCTTCTCATTCTTCATCTTCAAGGGTGTAGACATCATTTTATGGGTAAGAAAGAACCCAATTAGCTCATCAAGTTTGAGCTCCTTTAGGTTCTTGGCTTCGATGATAGTCGTCGTCTTGCCCTCCTATAATTCGGAAAGTGAATAAATTAATTTTCGAACGAGCTTGTCTTCCGGAATCTCCTCTATAAATCCATTGAGTTTATTGACGATTGTGGAGAACCGATCGAACATGCTCGTGATGTCTTCTTCCGGGTCCATCTTGAAGTTTTCTTACTCAAGGTTGAGAAGACCGATCCTGGTCTCCTTTATTTCGTTTGTTCCCTCGTATGTGACTTCAAGCATGTCTCATATTTCCTTGGCACTTTCACAATAAGACGTCTTTACATATACATCTGGGCCAAAAGCACAAAAGAGAATGTGCAATGCTTTGCAATTAAGCTCTATCACCTTCTTGTCGTTGGCATTCTAATGTGCCTTCCTTCTTTGAGGCACGAACAGTCCATCTTTAACAAGATCCCATAGATGGTAGTCCTTGACCTAGATGAAGTACATCATCCTATTCTTCCAATAGGCATAATGCTCATCGTTGAAGAATGGTGGCTTGTCGATTGATTGCGTAATTTATCACCGGTTGACTTGTTTGTTGATCGAGCTTTCAGATCGTCTCAATAGGTGGTTAAACCTTCTCGATTGAGCCTCTCTCTGATAGCAATTGTTAGGCTCGGTATCTTTCAACCGAATTGCTTGCCAATTGTGGAGAAGATTGATTTTTGGTGGAAGCAAAAATTGGAAAAAATGGACAAAGGATTTATAGTGGTTTAAGCTTCTAACAAGCTCTACATCCACTACCTTAGCTCTCACTAAGAATTCTTCCCGTTTTCTTGTATTACGAGGCAACCAATTACAACCTAGACTCACTCACCAAGTCTAGCAACCAAAGCTCACTAACCGAGCTTTGGGATCACTCTCTAACAAGAGAAAACTTAGCAAATTATAAATCCCTTAAAAGGTATGTGTTTGCACTAATAAGCCCTCACCCAAAACATAATACACTTGAGAATACATTGACAATTAAGCTCAACAAGTGTAGTTTATACAAAGATTGAGAATTTAAGCACTAAGATAAATTTTCATCATAATGTTGTTGACTTGAGAATCATTAGTCTTCTATAGATGCTTGTGTTGGGTTTATAGCACGCTCGAATCGATCACTGAAACCGTCAAGGAGGGTTGTAAATGTTTGGTGGTTGAATTGGCTAAAATCGAAATAAAGGTAGACAAGTGACACAATAATTTTAGAGTGGTTCGGCCTTCTAACAAGCACCTACATCCACTACCTTAGCACACCACTAAAGATTTCCAAATTCACTCAACAATGAATTTGTCCCCTTTTCCCAGTTTAGGAGGAAACCGTTACAACTCTATCTTTTGGACTTGGCTAAGATAGAATCAACTCTAGTTTTTCTCTCAAGGCTAAACTAGAACCTTTCCTTTTACAAGGGATTTGTTTGGTAAACTTAATACCTCACAAGGTGGGTGTTTACACAAATTTAAGCTCACGAGAGTGCAAGGATTTACAATAAAGCTCACTCTTTAAAGACTATGTACAAGAGAATAGTAAAATAAGGATTTATACTCTAATTCTCTTGACCATATTGCTTGAATGTTGTCTCGACATTCTTCAAGTGTTCTAGTCTTCAATCTATAGTCCCAATTGAGTTTGTGGCCGTTACTAGCCGTTATGGATATTTTGGAGCCGCTGGAGACTTTATTTCCCACATTAATTGCAGTTTTGGTGCTGTCCGTTTTGGAACAGTCGAGCCCGTATCAAAACAACCTTCTTCAGAACTAGCCATTGAAGTCTGATGCAGCAGGCCATATCGAAATGCCTATAGCTGTTTCGAGACCCTTCTATCCGTATCGAAACAGTTACAACTCGTTTCGGTACGTTTAACAGTTAGGCTGCAAATTAAATTATCGTTCGGAAAATAGCCGTTGGGGATTTGACTGTTGGGGAAATAGTCGTATCGAAACGGTGAAGCCCGTATAGAAACGCTGTGAAAAACCCTCACCCAAATTATATCTCGTTTCGAAACAGGCAAAGATGTATCGAAACGTTTTGTCTCTGTGAATGGTCGTTTCGAAACGCCTAGGGTTGTTTCGAAACACCTGGGTGGTTTTGTAAAGTTTGACTTTAGAAAGTGCATTAAAACCTCTTTAAAACTTCTTCAAACATATTTTTAAGTTGTTTGGACTTAAAAGCATTTTGAAATCTTTTCAATTTAGTTCAAAACTATTTTTCAATTATTATATCAAAACATTAGTTCTTCAGCTTGGAGGTCCCTTTTATACTCCTATTTGAGTTACTAGCCGTTGGAGACCGTTGGGGTTGAATTGGAGCTGTTTGAGTCTTTATTTCCTGCAATAAATGTAGTTCTAGAGCTGTTTGTATCGATACGCGGGTAGCCGTATCGGTACGCCCTTCTTCAAAACTAGCTGTTGTACTTTCCTCAGCTAATGCATATCGATATGCGCTGGAGCGTATCGGTACGGCCTGCAATTCAAATAGCCGTTGAGAAAATGGCCGTTGAGAGCAGTTAGGTGTATCGGTACACGATACAACCGTATCGATACGGATACTAGCCGTTGGGGGGTTTGTAAAAACAACCGTATTGAAATGCCACGTAGCGTATCAATACACGTCCTCTTCGTATCGGTACGGCCAAGCGTACCGATACGGATTTTGGCTATTAAAATTTTTCTGTAGCTGAAACCCTAAAGCGTATCGATACGGGGTATACCGTATCGGTATGGTGGCTTGAAAAACAAAGGTTTGGCTACTATAAAGACATTTTAAATCATTCCAAAGCCTTGTAAAATTCATCAAACATATTTTCAAGTTGTTTGGAGTTATTAATATTTTAAAACCTTTTCAATTTAGTCCAAAACAAATTTTCTATTATTATATCAAAACAGACATCTCAACAGATTAACATAAACTGATAATTTGGTGATGAAATTAAAACGTTCAAAAGTTCAAAGACCAATTAAAAATGAAGGTTATAGTTTAAAAAAATATTAAAATATTAAAAATAAAAATCAATTTAAAATAAAAATCATAATTTGAAAACATACGATGCAATTAACTCATATCATTTTAACCATGAATCCATGACCACTCGTAAATTTAAAGAAAAAAGAGCTTTAGGTTAAAACAGCCCACTAACCCAATAATTCGGCCCACACTATCAATCAAAACCCCATTTCTGACCCGACCCGTATTTCCCCTTTGGTTAGGTCCTACCCCGATTCTGATTTATCTAATTTAAAAAATATTCTCAGACTAATGCCACCAATCTCTACCATTTATTAAAATTTCCTAAAAATCATTTTTTATAAAAACCATAAAAGAGCCCGACCCGGTGGCCGGTGGCCCGAAATGGCGGCGTATAGAGCAGACGGCAACTACGATTATTTGTTCAAGGTGGTGTTGATCGGTGATTCGGGTGTTGGGAAATCGAATTTGGATTTTTAAATTATTTCATTAGTTGTGGATGATAAAATATTAATCATCAATGAGTTGGTTAAAATTGATAAAATTGATCATGAAAGTTGGTTAAAGGATTTAATTGATTTAATTTATTAGTTCGAGGACTTAATTGAATAAAAAAATTCAGAGACTTAATTAATTTTTTTTCTCAAAAGTTCAAGAGTTTCAAGCCTTGATTAAAACATCAGACATGCAAAATATTAGAGAAAAATGTAAGAAATTCAACATAGTAATATAGAAAAATTGTGAAGAACATATTGTAGTTGAAGTTTAGCATTACAGCATGAAAACTACATAATGGAATCTGTACAATTGTTTGATAATTACAAATCCAACAAATAATGGATCGATTATCTGTTAGAGATATCTGCAAGTTCATGTACAAAATACTTGATCAAATATCAACCTAGGAGCATCTGGGAGATTCTACCAACATCATCCATTTTATGTAATCTATTATTTTTCCTCCATTATACATTCTTGGACTCTGCGGTTAACGCCTCGGATTTGCAGATGGGGCATACATTCTTCACGAACAGCCACTTCGTCAAGCAATCTGCATGATAATCGTGTCCACAATCAAGAGCTCCGATCTTCTCTTCATTCTTATAATCCTCCTGCGAAAAACCCAAAAGAAATAGCAAATGCCATCCATTAGGAATCAACGGTGTCGTGCAATGAAGATGTTTGCTTCGAAAGCGAAGAAAGAAAGAGATGTGCAGAGTTCAAGCTTATCGATAAAGAATAATGTTAGTTCTAAGCACTCTTCATTACCTGGCAAATAATGCATGAATCGGGTTCCTGGTCAATGGGCGCTGCTTCCTCCAGATTAATATTTGTGGCAAATGTTGAATAAGTTCTTGTTTTTAATTTACTTGTAATGGTTTCTTCAGACAAACCGGTATTCACATTTCCAATCCGCTCGCCCAGAGCCAATAGTTCCTATTGATCATTTGGAGATATTTTCAATGAATGGCAAGTAAAAGTAAAGTTGAACCATAGACAACATCATATATTAACTTGTTACCTCGTAAGACATGTCCTCTATATCCAAGCGCATATCTCTGTGATGATCGACAAAATTTCCTACTTCATAAAATTCAGGGAGCTCCAGTACAGCATCTCCCTGCACCAAATCAATTAAAAGATATCACCATAACTATAAACCAAAAATTAATAATAAAAAATACGTTGTATATGAATTCCACTTTCTTGATTTTAGAAAAGAAAATGAAGTAATTAACAGATATATAACATTGCAGAAATGATGGTGTACTAACATCTGGTGGAAGAACTCTCAAGTGAGGAAGATTGCGGTGTCTCACAGCTGTCTCAGGTACAATACCACTCTCTCGGCGAGAATGATATATCCTAAAGCCGGTAGGAGGCATTGGTCCCAAATGCCTACGCCCCATCTCCCATCCATCATGTGAAGGATTCATGGGGCCTGGTGAGGCGTAACTTGCTGGGAATCGATGAGGAACTGCTGCTACTTGTGGATGAATGCTAATGCTGTGACCTCTTACTCCTTCAATAGGTGATGCAGGGTGATGGAAGTTATGGTTCCGAACATCGAGGGGAGAAGATTGAGAAAAGTTTGCGGAACTTCTAAGACTAGTCTCCATAGGTGCAGCCACATTGCTACCTGCACAGGCATAAGACATTGAAGAGTCTCAGGCAATCAATTTCAAGGCAAAACAAATTCCTATATCACCTCATTTACATGGAAGCCGTTTACAATAAAAGAAATATCTATAGGTAGTAATTTGTTTAAAATCAAAAGTCCTTAAACAACACTAGGAAATAATGGAGGAATGCAGAAACTACCATGCATATAAGGAACCCCAGGAGCCTGGGTCCAAGCTGGGGCACCTCCATCTGTTATTGCTGGCTGAAGAGGCTGACCGATGTAGTTTGCTTGAAAAACATGGTTAGCACTATGCATTAAAACGGGATCCACTGCAGTTGCCCCTAATCTGTTCCTAACACTTCTTTGGGATCCAGCTTCTCTAGTTGGTGGAGGGCCGTTCCCCCTAAACTGAGGAACGGTGAAGGGTGCCGCATCCATTGTGCCAACTCCATCAGGACGTCTAGCATTGAATGGTGTACCCGAGGAACTAGAGCTTGATGAGGCATTAAAATGCGGAAAATTTCCTGGGAACCCTTCAGAATTCTTTCTCTTATATGAGCCTCTAACATTATCCATGAAGTGGCAACTCCTAGCATATTCATCTGTTGAAACTCTTAAGAGGCCATAGTTGCTTGAAGATGGCATCTGGTCTGTGGGTCCATGATTTACAGGAGTACTCAACGAAGGGTTAGCCACATAGGGAATGTAATAGTTGGATGCACTTCCAATACCAAGATCAAGATTTGGGGAATGATTATGATGCTGAACACCGGGGTACTGGGGAATCCCATAGAACATACCATTGTCATAATGCTCCGGTAAGGGATGAGTATCAAGAGTAGTTGTGTTCCCTGGAGCTGTGACTCTCATATGCAAATCAGGTTGTGGGTAATTAGGTCTGCCACCAAAAAAGATGCAGGGCTCGTGATGGGGATATCCGTGGTCACCCTGATCCATTTCTAAATCTATCATCTGGCTAGGGCATAGCATATTTCTTTCACCCATGGTGTTCCAATAAATTGTTGCTACAACTAGTCACTTCTTCGAAGCCCGAACAAGAAACTTTAGCACATATTCAACCTAAATCCAAAAATGATGAAACGGATCTTTAATATGTACTCAACCTAAATCCAAAAACGGGACAAGCATCTTCTTTATCCATCTTAAAAGCTGAAATACATGACATGAAAAGTATCACTTGCTAATCAAACATTCTAATCTATTTATTTGGAATTTTATAATATGAGCTATTTCTCTAGAAACATAATCTTCAACACTTATTCGACATAAATCCAAAATCGGGACAAGTATCTTCTTTATCCATCTTAAGAGCGGAAATACATGACATGCAAAGTATTACTTGCTGATCAAACTTTCTCATTTATTTATTTGGAGTCTATAATATGCATCTATTTCACTAGAAACGTAAACCGTTTCCTTCCACAAATGGAGAATAAGCAAGCATATAAAGAGCATTTAACAGATCAACTTTTTAAATTGCCGCACTGGCAAACCAAGAAAGGGTTGACACTTGACATAGCATCCAGGACAAATGCAGGGATTCTTAAAAATGTACTTATCATTGTGCCCTCTTAGGCTAGCCAATGGAGGAGTTTTTTTTTGCACCCTACGCCTTAGGCGCGCTTTTTAAAACTAAGCATAAAGCAAAAAGCCTCTTTTGAGTTTTGGCATATCTTCCCAATTATCAGAAGTTCAAAACGCTAATCATCACAAATATACTTTCATACAACTCCTTCCTCACATCATCAATCAAATATATATATATATATATATATATATATATAATCAACAAAATCACCCGTATCTAACAATTTCCAGTATTTGCACTCTTGTATAACTACATCAAAGCTGTTGATAAGAAAATACAATTATTCATTAATCTCTAAAAAATATATTTCAACTTTTTTTTGTCGTAATATTTACAATCCTAAAGAGCATCCCACAAGTTATCCTTCCAAGCTCATCCTTAGGTTATAATTTCGAATAAACCCAAAACAAGAATTTTAAAAAATGCACAAAAATCCTAATTTCACACAAATTTGTCAAGTTGTTACATGCCCATTATTCATTAAGCAATTAAAATCAAATTTTGTTAACAACATGCAAATTCAAATTAAGCAGGAGAAAAAAATAAAAAAGATGGGTCTTTTTTGCTTAGCGCACCTTATAATTCTGACCAAAATCACAGCCCAGAAACAGAAAATCCTGGGAAAAAAACTAAATCAACCAAAAAAAACAAAAACTTTCGTTACTTTTTCGTGCATTAATCAAAGTTCACACAATGTAAAAAGCTTGGAAAAGGAAATGAAAAACTAACCGTATTGAAGCGAAATTAAGGAAGGAAATGGATTGAGAGATCTGGGGATATATCATTCAGGACAGAAAATAAAAAGAGAAAATATTTAAACGACAGAAAATTTTGTTCAAAAGAAGATAGAGAATAACGAGAGAAAGAGCCCGACAGGGACAAAATGACAAAGACATTCCTACTTTTATAAACAGGGTGCTTTGTCATTTTTGTTGCCATTTAATTTTAGATAAATTATTGTTAGTTGAAATTTTCGATTTTTTTAACTAAAGTTTAAATTGGGTATTTAAAAATAAAAATAATGGGTGATTTACATTTTAAATTATTCAACTTAGCATTTATTTTTTTCAGAAAAATAACATTCACTTTTATTTACATCACAAAACTTTAATTTAATTAAATTACAACATTTAACTTTTATTATTTATAAATTAAGTCACTTATATTGATATCATTAAATAATTCTAATAAAAAAATTAGAATCGACATTTTATTCAACATATTTTCCGCATATCATCAATGAATAATATTTTATTAGTAATTTAATTTTTGTTGTTATGATTTATAGCAAATTTTGTTATTTTATTTTGAATTATTTAAATTAAATAATTTTAAAAAATATATAAAAAAATTATCAATTAAATAATATTTGATGAGGATATGTGAAAATATGTTAGGTAAAAGTGTTGATTTTAGTTTTTTTTGTTATAATTAGTTAAAGATATTAGAACAAGTGATGTAATTTATTAATGATAAAAATTAAATGATGTAATTTGATTGAATTAAAGATTTATGATATAAATAAAAGTGAATGCTAAATTTATTGATTTAAATCGTAAATTACCCTACAAACCAGAAGATGTAATTACTGCACGTTCTTGTAATTATTCTATATTGACCAAATACAATTAAAGAATTAAGTATAATATTTTTTATTTATAAAAATTATAATTCTTTTTAAAAGATAATTACTTTATTTTTAGATTATGATGCGATACAACACCAAAAGGCATATTCTTAAAATTCCAATGAAAAAAGCTTTCAATTTTAGGGTAAACTATAATAGAGGTTATTTAATTATGGATAAAGTTATATTTGGATCATTTAATTATGGGTAAGGTTACATTCAGGTCGTCTAATTATTAAAAGTTAGTCTTTGGTCACTCAATTATGGGTAATATTACATTTGGATCACCCTTCATATATCAATCTATGTATTAAATTAATTAATTATTTCAAATAAAGTACTCTAGTGATAACAAGGGTATACAAGTGAATTGGAAGAAAAAAATGATGAAATTGATGTATTTTTTAAGTATAAAGGGTGACCTAAATGTAACTTTACCCATAATTGAGTGACCCAAATATAACCTTTAATAATTTGGTGACTCAAACCTTAATTATGAGTGACAAAAATATAACTTTTAATAATTGAGTGACTCATATATAATCTTACTCATAATTGAATCCCCTCTGTTATAATTTACCCTCAATTGTAAGCACATTTATGCAAGTGGGACCCTTAATTCTTATCCCTCGTGTTTCTTTCCAATCAACAAAATTATGATTTAATATTTCCTTAAAATTCGATATGCAATTAGGATTTGTATGAGTTAATTTTTATTTAAAAGTTTTCATTAAATATAAATTTATAATAATTTAATATATTACAAAACTTTAAAAGATTTTAGTAAAAAAACACACAATGTGATAAATTTTAAACCTTAAATCTTAAACTCTAATACATTAAAAGAGAATTTTTTTAATAGAATCTTTTAAGATTTTGTAATACATTAAATGATTGTGGGTTTTTTAAATAAGATCCTTATATTTAATAAATCACTCTTAGCCTATGTATACATGTATAGATTAGAAAAAGCCATTCAATACCCAGCCAATTTTCAATAAAAATAACCAAATTAATGTAATCTAACTAAAAAACACAAACCATACAACTTATTTAAAAAACAAACCGAATATTGAACTTTGTTCAATTCATTCAATAATTTTCAAACAAATTTTAATTTAGTTAACGATTAAAGGAAAATAAATTGGTCAATTTGATTTTAGATAATTCGGTTCGACCATCGACCGAATTAACCGTTTGAAAACTCCTAACATCAATTACTATTTTTTTAATATTTTTAAAATTGTAGGAATAAAACTTATTATTGAATCTTACCATGACACCAACACTTATTGACTCAAATGCATATCTTTATAATACATGAAATTAAGGTAGAAAAAGGTGGCAAATGAGAACCGAATGCAATTGAAATGAACTAGTCTAGAACTTAACTAGTTATTTTAGTAGAAAAGATAATATTAATGTTTATTTTAAGAGATTTTAGTTCGAATAAATTTATCTGCAAAGTAAGAAACAGAAAACACTAATTGTAATCCCATGGAGAGTATTAAAAAGAAATAAACAATGCATCTTGTTGCTTCAATGTGTAAACTGACAGCAGATTCCTTCAGTTTCTTTATTCCAAAAAGAAAAGTTGGATGTCTGTGCTGGGTTTTGTCTGATTTTAAAGGCTACATACCTTCAACTTCCTCTATTTTTTTATTTTCCATTTATCTGGTAAGGAATTAAGGATCAATGAACCTGAGCAATTCCTCTTTATTATTCAAGATAAAAACCAATCATAACTCGAGGAAAGTCGCGATTATTCAAGATAAAAACCAAAACCATTTTTTATTTCACGTTTTTAAAAAATATTGATTCTATATATGATCTAAAAATTATCCATTTTTTCAAAAAAAAAATTGATTTGAATCCATTAAATATTAGGTCCATTTCCTTTAATATAACACCCATAATTTATTCCGCTATAACTTCTGACCATTATTATCACCTGATGGGCGAGTGGAGCTTAACATACTTTCTTTACGTGCACACATACAATTACAAACATGCACGTAAGCTTTACCTGTACTCAAAATTAGCATCTTTATCAAACAAGTTTGATCTTATTCCTTCCATTAAAATTGTTTCCCCTAAGTTTAACACTATTTCACAAACCCTATATCCAATTTTACCCACTATCACTTATAACCTTATTTTAATTCCCATACTACCGGGCAGGGATGATCATGGGTCGAGTTTTTAGTCGATCCGCACCCGACCCGAATATCTAATATCTCCATCCGAACCCGACCCAACATTTTATGATGTTTCCCACACCCGAACCCGAATTCTAGAGTAAAAATTCAAACCTGACCCGACATAAATAAAAATTATGAATTTTCATTATTATTCAATAAAATAGGGAGTTAATTGAAAAAAATACAAATAAAGAGGGATCATTAGTAATAATTATTTCATTTTTATTAGAAAAAATAGGAAGATAATTGAAATAGATATCTAAAGAGAGGGACATTGTAAGAATTATATCTAAATATTTAGAATAAAATTAAACTATTATTTCGGGTCGGGTCAGGTATTTTAACCTTAAACTCAAATCCGGTCCTAACTCATTCTCAAAAAATCAGACACAAACCCGACCCGAACCCAAATTTTTCTTTAAAAAAACCCCGACCCTATAGGATCGGGTCGGGTCGGAACCCTTCGAGTATGGGTTAAATGGCATCCCTACTACCATGGACAGACACAAGATTTTATGTAAGGGAGCGCGAACTATTAGGAAACTATATTAGAAATATAGAAGGTGTGAAATTACAAATTTTTGGGGTGCGAAATTAGATTGTCAATAAAAAATACAAAAGAAATATTTAAACTATATGGGAATTTAAAATTTTTAGGGGACGCGACTACCCCTATAGCACCTCTCCATCCATCCCTCCATACTACCAACACTAACCCCTAGCAACAAATCTTAATGTTTGAGCTTTGAACAATGAGATGAACAAGAACTACTTTAGAGAGTCTAGACCATGAGCCATCCTTTCTTATAGATCGAATAACAAATCCCAGGTCAGCCAATCAGTGAGGTTACATGTCATCAACTGGAGAAAAAACCCGACTTACCGGAAAAAAGGTTAGATCGATATTTGATAATTTGAAGATAGAAGGTTTTAAACATTGCTGCCAATTTAGAATTTGGCCTATAGTTTCAGAACATGCTGTGTAATCAACCGGCATGTGTTCTAACTCTAAGGTTAGTATAACAGAGTATCCTGGCTAAGAAACATGAAAACAAAAAACAACCAGCATGTAATTGGAGTTTAGGGAATTTACACTGTCTATACGTTTGAAATTGTCTTCTAATGGAATAAAAACTTTATAATATAAAACAGAGAAAAGAGCCGATGATAGTCATAATAATTCCTCAACTTATTTATTTGCGAGCTTCAACTTTCTTTTGTTCTTTTGCTGCAATAACAAATAGAATTTAAACCAGCTTCAATAGAAATTGTAAATATGTATATCCCAGGTCCATTCTTAAGTTTTTTTCTTCACCCCCTCCAAAAAAAAAAAATCTGATGCTTATTCTCTATGTTACTCAGGCTTAAGTATCAGGTACGGATATATGTCTTACACAAGTATGTTCAATTTTCCTTTTCTAATATTTTTTATGCATTTCCTTGTACTCATGTCCGAATATGCATGTGTCTTACACATGTACTTTGAAACAAATAAAGAGCTCGAGCAAAATAGCTTATTCTTTAGATCAGAATATTTAGTAATTAACCAGTAAGGAAACGGGCAATAGAGGAGCATTATAATTTATGAGTAATATAGACTTTATGCAGCAGAGGAGTATTTATACAACTTTAGCCTTGACATTCTTTTGTTTAGCTAAATTTGGATTCTCAATCTGCCCCTTTCCGTTTCTGCCATAATAACACCAATCATGTTAACTATAAAAGGTACTTAATGCAAATGAACCAATGTCGTTATCATTAGATGAAAAAAATACACAAAATAATGACCTCAGGCTCTTCTTCTATTTCCTCTTCAGACTCTTCTCGTTCATTGTCTTTCTCCACTTCAGCTTCAAACATTATGCATTTCTTTTCTCTATGCCAAATTCAAAATCTCTACCCAATACAAGCTTTCTCTTACAGTAAAATCTAAAAGATGATGTAAGAACCTGATTTAAATCAACCCAAACAACCAAAATCCATGAAAATTACAGCAATCAAGTTGTCATTCATCCTACATGAGAAAAGAAAAGACGAATAACTTGCCAAATTCAAAAGAAAGCATCAATTTTGGGTTGTCAAATCAATTATAGGTTAATTAAGAAAGCATCAATTTTGGGTTGTCAAATCAAGTTTTCCTTGTACTCATGTCCGAATATGCATGTGTTTTCTAGTCTCTACTGTTGGCCGTCTCTTTTTCTTCTTTAATTATAGGTTAATTAAGAATTAGAAGCCTAATCAATCCGTGCCTCCCAATGTTTAATATCTTCTTCGTGTTATCATCACTAGTCTGATTAATAGTCCTCATTGTGTTCAGTTCCAGGTGCAGGAAGGCAATTGTCAGGTTCTTATATGGAGTTTGAAGCTAAATCTTCAAGGGATGGTGCGTGCTAAGTTTGAAGCTAATTCTGCTCATTATAGGTTAATTAAGAATTATTCCTCTCAAACCATAATACTTTAATACCCTTTTTTATTTATCATTCATATTCTACTAAAAGAATCTTAACAGAGTACTTGTTTTGTCTTCATACTCCTTTTCAAGTAAAACCCTCATTATTCCTCTCATCATCTGAGTTAGAAGAGGAGAACATCCCAGTTCCCAGTTCCCACCCTTTTCCAAGGACCAACCAGCACATCATCCGGAGGTGGCCGAATTGCTGCAATTCTCGAGTAGACCCGATTTGGATTTGTCCCAATCCCAAGCACCAGAGGCAGACGCCATGCTGAAAACCGGGTTGTGGCACCAACCCTGATGACCAGAAAATATCTGGTTGCATCTCATTCCCACCAAAACACGGCGGTGTCCCCAGTTCCAATGTTCCACACAATCCAACGTTACATATGATATGCCTCTCCAGAGAAAAACAAGTTCAAAATTGCAGACTCGTTTCAATTCTTTTTTGTTTTATGACATTTTAGCTTCTTTCTGCTTAAATAAACAATTAAGTTTATTCGGATGATGTTCATCTTAGAAAATTAGTTCAAATCGTTTTGTCTGCAAGTTGCGTGTGCATTGTCAAAAGGTTAAGAATATCTATCAAGTAGATACTACATTGTAACTACCTTTAGACTATTTAAAGGGTTAAAAATATTTATGAACCCGTGTCTCCTAAGATGAATATCATCTATTTTTCTATTGTGACACTTATTGCATTGTTATTATTATTATTATTATTTTAAAATTTAAGACTTAATAAATCAATATTTTTATGAAATTAAATATTTAACATCCTATAGTGTCTAATCCTAATTTTGTTCTCGAAATAACCCATATTAAACCTCAAACTTGTAAAAAAATTAATTAAAGCATAGGTCCCAAAGTATGACAATCGTTCTAAATTAATCTTTAAATTTTTAAATATTTTAATTTTATCCATAGATCATAACTCTCATAATATTATACTTTCGATTAAAAAAATGTTCACTAGCCCATTAGTTTTCCTTTTTCTCAAGGGTAAACTACGTAAATGGTTATCAAACTTTTTAGAGTGTTTTTATTTTGGCCACCAAACTTTTAAAACTTACATTGGGGTCACACATTTCTCACTCCCCCTCCTTCCATCGTTTTGCTACATTCTTTCTCCATCCTTTTTTTGCTACTTTTATTTAGTTGCATTGTTTAATGAATTTGTCATGGACCATTGTTAGTATTGACTTATAGAAAAAATAGACAAGCATAGATGTTAAAACACGCCGGTCAAGGTTAAAAAAGATAATAGACCTTAAGGGGGGAAAAGAACGAAGAAAAGATACAGGTTGCCATTAAAAATAGAGTAAGAAAAGAAACCAACGACTAAGAACAAGCTGCAACCAAACACAAAGGCATTTATCAAAACAACATCGATCATGATGGCAAACAAGGATGGAGGGATGTTTGGGTTGCCCCTCCCAGTTTTAGGTATAATAATATTTCAGGTCCTTATTAGTTTAAATACTAATCAAATAAGATTTTTTTCCTTACGGTTTTTATATTTAAAGCTTTAATAGGCTCTTGCCCCTCATAATGTTTGATCCTAGCTTCGTCTCTAATGGCAAAGTAAATTAATGTTTCAACTTAAACATGCGTGCATCAAATCTGCTTGCATATTCTGAAAAATTTGTGGAACAACTTTTGGATACAAACTTTCAGAAGTAAACTAAAATGTTATACTCTTAGTCAATAATTAACATCAATGTTTTTTTTCTTTCTCCCGTTGCACTTATTAACCTTGAAGTAGCTTGAAGATGAGGTTGCATACAATGTGATCTATAGATCAAAATAATGGCTTTACATTACAAACAATATTCAAGAACATGATATATATATATAAATATTTTATGTTGGTAAATACATCAATCTACACAACATATTTTTTATAAAAAAAAGTATTATTCATCAATAATCATAAGGTAAAATCTATTTCTTACTTTTATATTTTTATACATTGAAAGAGTTGTTTTCCTTAAACTAACAGGGTTGCTTTAAAACAAAAAAAAAAGTTAGGTGACCCCAATGAAAGTTTTAAAATTTCAGTGACCAAAATAAAAGCGCCTTAAAAGTTCGATGGCCATTTATGTAGTTTAACCTTGAGAAAAAAAATTAACGGAGCACGCGAGCATTTTCTAACAGAAGATAACGAGAGAGACCAAAATAAAGTGAAGTAAAAGTTAGATGACCCTACTACGAAATTTAAAAGTTCGATGACCAAAATAAAAATATCTAAAAAATTCGGTGACCATTAATATACTTTACCCATATTTTAAAATTAGTATTATATATAAGAAAAAAGAAAAAAACACTAACACCCATGTCCCATGGGAAACAGAAAGTTTAGCTAAAGACAAAACAGCATTTCGTCATCTTCCATAAAACCCCTCTCTTCTTTTCATTTCACCATTTGCTTTGCTTTCATATGTATCTCTCTCTCCATTAATCTTTTCTATCTGTTCAGCTCTGCAGTCTGCATCCCACCACTTCCACTATCAAACAACCAAACACCCATTACTTCTAATCTTCATTCATTGACCTTCCCAAAAAAAAAAAAATAAGTCTTAAAACTCTTACACGTTGGTTTTTGTTCTTAAAACGGCCATCCCACGGTAAACCAAGAAAAAAACACACATCAATAATGGATCCAGAGAGACCCCATCGAAGTACTAGCAACAACAACAACACAACAACAAGCAGCACGAGCGAGCTCTTCATTTGTTTCACCTCACAGTCACGCCTTTCGTCGTCTTCCTCCATGAAAATCCCTTCTAAATCAATCCCTTCAAGGGAACCTTGTTCACAAATCTCCCTCTCTGCATCGCTCAGCAGGAGGCTGAGAAGTAATGGTAGCATGAAAGGTGGTCAAGCTTCACCGATGTTCCCAATAACAAGTAATGGCAAAAAAAGAGGCGGCGGTTTCGAGAACCCCGAGCCGTCTTCACCTAAGGTTACTTGCATAGGTCAAGTCAGGGTCAAGACTAAGAAACAGGGGAGAAAGTTTAGAGCTTGTAGATCTAAAAGGAGAGATGTTAGTTTCAGGAGAGTGGATCGCGGAAACGGTGTTGAATCGAGTAGCTCTCAGGATTACAACGTGGGTCATTTTTTGAGCAGTAATAATAGTCTTCATCATCAACAACAACAACAACAACAGCAAGAATGCAGGAAATGGGTGCATTTGCCATTGACTATTTGTGAAGCATTGAGGGGATTTGGGTCTGAGTTCAACTGTTTTTTGCCTTGCAGGTCCTCTTGTATGGCTAACCGAAGGGATAATAATAAACAAGGGAAAATTAAAGGGTCTGGGAATGGTAATGGGAGGTCTTCTTCTTCATGTGGGGCTGTTTTCACAAGGTGGCTTGTGGCGGTTCAGGAAGGGGAAGGGAAAGAGAGGGGAGTTGAGTTGGTTGTTGGTGGGGAAGATGATGAGAGGAGGATGAGAAGTAGCCAAAGGAGACATGTTTTTCAAGATATTGAAATTAATGATTTTGTTAATGAAGAAGAAGGTAGGGCGAGTATTTGTATACCACCTAAGAATGCTTTGTTGTTGATGAGATGTAGATCTGACCCTGTAAAAATGGCTGCCCTTGCTAATAAGTTCTGGGAAACTCCAGTCCCTAAACCTGATTATGATGATGAAGAAGAAGAAAATGAAGAGAAAGTGGAAACTGAAATGGAACATGAAGAAGCTAGTGAAGTTACTGAAATGCTTGTTTCTTGTGAAGCAAATGAAGAACAAGAAATCCCAGAAGCTGAATCTGTTTTGGTGAAGGATGAAAGTCCCGAACTTGTAGAAGAAACAAGTGTAGAATGCCAAGATCAAGAACATGAAAATGAAATGGAGGAAACCCAACAAGAATCAACATTTAAAGAACAAATTTTGACTGAAGTTTCACTTGATATTGAAAAGCTACCCGTTGAAGAAGATGAATCCGCCATTGAAGAACTGCAACAAGCAGAAGCTGAAGCCGAAGCCGAAGCGGAAGAGAAAGAAAGGGAAGATCAAAATGAAGCTGAAGAGGAGGGTTTAAGTTCAACAATGGAGGAAGAAGAAAGTGAAAGATCCGAACCTGAAAGCCCGGAAAACGAGTCAAAGGAGAGTGAAAGCGAAGAGAAGTTATTGCCAGATTGTTTACTGTTAATGATGTGTGAGCCAAAGCTGTCAATGGAAGTATCCAAGGAGACTTGGGTTTGCAGTACGGATTTCATCAGATGGTTACCGGAGAAGAGAAAGCAACCCCTGGTCAAACAAAAGGACGGTGGAGATGAACCCAAGAGGAGAACCACCGTTGACTCTAATCCTCGCCCTATTTTCTTACACCCACCTCGCTCTTCTTGCTCTTTCCCGGCTGCTCCGCCAATGGACACGGCGGTCGCTGCTGCAACTAATGGAGTTGGCGGCGGCGGGTCTACCAAAGAGCACAGGGTTGTTGGTGGCAAAGGGTATGAGCCGTTTGCGCTTACGCGCTGCAAGTCTGAGCCGAGGAGGCCAGCGGCTAAGCTAGCACCCGATGCTTGCTTCTGGAAGAATCGGAAGCTCGAGCCGACTTCAGTTGGAGTTGGCGCCGCTGGAGTTGGGTTTTGATGAGCCGAGTTCGGTAAGAAATATATTTCTTCGGTAACTGCCCTGGTAAGTACTTGCACGTGTAAATGTTGTAGTTTTTTTTTTGTTGCTTTTTAGTCCTTTTTGAATAGTAATAGTATCTTTGGGTTGTTTTTTTCTTTTTTATTAATAGGTTTGCTCTGTAAATCAATTTTACTTGAAGCATTTTTTATGTTTGCCCCTTATTTTAGGTTACTGTACGTAAAAGGGTAAAAAATTAGGGCTTAATATAAAAATAAATAATTAAACTATACTTTTTTAATTTTAAATGCCTAAATTATTTTTTTACTAAATATTAGTGCTTAAAATTTTAACCGTAATAATTAGAAGTCTGATAATTAACTATGTTAAAAAATTGATATGTATCATGTTTTAATTTATATATTTTTTTAATTATTTTTTGTTTTTAATAATTTAAAATTTTTCAAAAAGAATCCTGGAATTTTGAAAATTCTTAAAATAGTTCATAAACCCCTAAATCCTAAAACACCAAATCTTTATCGTTACGGTCGCCGATCGCCATTGTTGACCCCACCCTTTCAATCATCGTACTCAATTTTTCCCAACGTATCTTCGTCGAAAATCGACGAACGGTGTGTCAATCGAATATTGAACGACGAATGTGAAATACTCGTTCGATTGGTACACATTCCATCAATGTCTGGTGACGACACGATGGAAAAATATAGCCGGCTAAGTTCAGTGACCGAAAAAGTAGGGTCGACGGCGGTAGCAATGAAGATTTAGAATTTTGTTATTTTTATAGATTTAGAGACTGATTTGAATAGTTTTTAGAATTTTAAGATTTTTTAAAAAAATAATATTTTAAAGTTTTTTTCTTAAAAAATTAAAAATAATATTCATGCCACATGTTTCATTTTGATTGGGTAATCGTTTTTTTAAATAATCAAATACATAAAATTATAACATTTAATATTTTTTTTAAATTATAGGTACTTATTTTTAAAAAATACTTTAAACATCTAAGGTTAAAAAAATATAACTTACACACTTATTTTTAATTTAAGCAAAAATTAATGCTGGGTAAGTTTGTAGGATAGATAACGCTGTAAAAAAACGTGTGATATTAATTTTTGATGAATTGTTGACAATCCGACGGTGATGGATGAAAGTTTTGCTTGTTACCAATATGCTGGCAAAGGATCCACCGATTGTCAATTCTGTGCCGTTAGATTTGCTTAATTGGGTGAGACAATGAAAGCTATGGTTTAAACAAATGATTGATACAACCTCATCATTTATAAAAATTTAAAATAAATATTTTTAGGTAATTATATTAAATAATTTTATAATGTAACGTGGTTGAGAATATTCAAAATCTCAATTCAAAGATCAAGCTTCAAAAAATTTATTAAGCTTCAGGTTTAATACATATACATAAGCAACGTAAGTAATGCTAAAAGTTTAAATTTGAATGTTGTGGATGGAGAAAATTGCGTTGAGAGAGTCTTTCTTATAATATACATATGTAAAATAAGTAGGACTAGATTAAAAGATATAAAATTAGTCAGTTAACGAATCAAAAATTAATTGTTAGAAAAATATATAAAATAAGTAGGACTAGATTAAAAGATGTATAAGTAGTAAGTACCTAAGAATTTAGAGTTGGAGAAAGATCTTGTCAAGTGAACTGATGGTTCTTCAAGGTCCACAGTCGGTCTAATTGTTATGATAAGATGTAAAAATAGGAAAAGTTAATAACTTTTTAATTATAATTTGAAAATGAAAAAAAACCATAAATATTTGTATTCAAACTTCAAACATCAGCCTATGAAAAAAATTAAATATCAATATTTAAATTTGAACTCGGTTAGATTAATTTAAAAATAAACTTTTTTAAAACTATAAGTTCATATGATTTTTATCATAATTTTAATTAATATATGTTCGAACAATCATCATAAAAATGAATTATTACAAAAACTAGAGCCTGTCGTATTCATTATATGAGTGAAAGGAAATATGTTTGAACAAATTTAATGCGAAGTAATAAGAGTGGTGGTGAATGATTTGTATACAAATTTATTGATCGATTGATTCATTAATTTATTTAAATATTTATATAAAATTATAAAAAATACAACAACAATAATAATAGAGTATCAATTATCATTCAAAATTAGGTTTTTAAACATTTTTAATTGTATAAATACTCGATTAAATCTGTGACACCAACTCAAATGCAGGTTAATAATGTTAAATTTTGTTGCAGTGATTCTATAGGTAAAAGCATACTTTAAAAATGTTAAGTAAGTTGAGTGTTAAACATTTATTTATGAATTGCATTGAGCACGAGTTTGTTACAAAATCACTACAATAAATAATGTAACAATTATTATTAAACTCATCTCAAAATTCAATTTTAGAAAAAATATCAATTATATAAAATCAAATCATGTCGAAACCTGGAGAAGCAATTAAATATTTAATTTAACAATTGAAAGAGACAAAAAAAAACTTTGTCAAATTAATATTTAAACTAAAAATACCATTATACCAATAGATCCAAGAAACAATAACTCTTTCCACTTTTATTCCAATTTTCAGTTGAATCAAACATTTAAAAACATTTTTATTTCAATTTTCAGTTGAACCAAACATTTAAAAACACTTTTATTTCACCAAACATTTAAAAGTAACTATATCCTTAATTGATAATTAATCAATACCACCAATTTAATCAATGATTTAAGTAATTTATTTTTTTAACCACAGATTTTCGATCACTGAGCAACTAATCTAACTCAAATTTTGCAGAGATTCATTATAGGGTGATCCTCTAAACCTAATTTTTTTCATTCAAAATGTCAGAATTTAAACATTTAACATTGTTTAAAGAATCTAGTGTTTTATCCTACTAAAATCAACCAATTGTTGGTAAGTAATTTTTAATCTTTCTTTCGAAACAAGAGCTAAACTTCAAACTTACTTCATCATGTCAACCAAGAAATTGCATGATTTCTCATGATGGGAACTAGAAAATTACTTTGATTTTTTTAACCTAAGGGCTAAGGGGGCACATGATTTCTCATGAAAAACTTAAAACAGAATCTTATAAAAAAGTTACCCCCACATGTCAATCATGGCATGCAGTGTCATCACCAAATTTCAAGACCATGAAGTTAGTGCTTATATATATATGTGTGTGTGTATTTGTTGGACAACACAGATATTCAGCCTTTTTCACGCCCTATGTTTTCCTTCTCCACCATGGAGCCTCTATACTTTTATCTTTGTTATTCTTTTCAAGGTAAGGACAACGACAAAAGTATTAATAAAGAAGAGTTAGAAAGTGAAAATTGTATATCATGGCATATAGTTTCTGTCTTGTAATTTATAATTTGTAGTTTGCTATTAGAATACCTTGCCTTTTGTTTTTGTTTTTATAATATTACATATGTTAGTTTCGAATAAAAGTAAAAAAAAAATAAATATATTTTCCGACCTGCGTCGCATATTTGGTTCTGATGAGTGAGTTTTCCAATGTTTTCTTTTTTGTATACACAAGACTTCGAACTCAAGACTGATACTAAGTTGCTTACCACTTGGACTAAACTTGTTGTTTTCAACCTATCATATTTAAACATATGTACTGGTTATTTTTTCTAATTAAATTGCAATTTTCTATGATAATCTATTTTTTAAAATAATTTATTAGCCACTCAATTCACAACCTTATTTATACCTTGGTGTGGAATAAGTCCTAAAGTGCAAAGCAATCATGTTAATACTAAATTATAGAAATAAATAAATTGTAGGACTTATTATAGGAACACCGTAAGCAAGAACCATGGCATGCAATCTGAGGTTCTCCAAATGCGGGCTTATCATTCTCAAATTTGGGTTTAAATAT
The DNA here is from genome assembly GCA_958450335.1 of Hibiscus tridactylites. Classification (NCBI taxonomy): domain Eukaryota; kingdom Viridiplantae; phylum Streptophyta; class Magnoliopsida; order Malvales; family Malvaceae; genus Hibiscus; species Hibiscus tridactylites. Next base: position 61,116,855 of record OY288290.1, read on the forward strand.
CATAAATTATAGAACTAAATAAATTGATCATTAACTACCAATTGGTTTAGAATAAAAAATTAAATCACTTAGATGAGATCAAAAATTATAATTACAGTAAAACATCTATAAATTAATACTCTTTAAATTAATAAACTTTATTAAATGATAAAATTTTTCGGTCTCGACTTGGGCCAATGTAAAAAATCATCAAATCGATAAGGTAATAAGATAATAATTGTTTAGAGATCCCCTTTATAAATATAAAGGTTCCATCAAAACTATACATTAATAATTTATAAATATTACAATTACTAATTTGGTAACTTGCTAAAATATGAATCTATTGTAATCTATTTATTTCTAAAATTTAAATCTAATTCAATTTCATCTCTATCTTTTTTAATTGCACCCACAAGTTCCGGCGTTGAGGTCTCCAACTGCAATAAAAAGTTGTGAAGAGTTGTTGCCGCATTCAATGCTTCCTTTCGCGTGACTAGTTCAAGTGGTGTTAAATCATCTTCAACTTTATCATTAATAGAACTTTCAACAATATTTGCTGAATTGAGAAATTTTATTTTAATTAATAAATTATTAAATTATCGATATATTAATATCTCTCTAAATTAATAAAATTTCATGGTCTCAAGGGTATTAATTTATAGAAATTTTACTAGATGTTGTGAATCGAACAATTTGAGTCGGAAAAGATGTCCTTACAATGACACTGCAATATCAATCTTATTTATTGCAATACAAGCTCATTGATCAATTTAGTCAGATACACTAAAATGCCCAATGTAGATATCCCATTGAATTATGCTCATGAAAAAAGATGAGTCTATAACGGGTGACACACGCCGCTATATATCTCTAACGTTACACAACACTACACACTTAAAAATAGATAAATTACACACATGACCATTGATCTATCGTTTCAATTTTATTTTAACCATCAATCTTTTAATTTTATCAATCAGACCGCTTTACAATTTAAATGATATCAATTAAGTTATTAACCATTAAAAATTTAAAAAATATTAATGTAATAATTTTTGTATAATTACACATTTAGTCTTCAATAATTCAATATTTTTTTCAACTTGCAAACGGCTTCCATGGAAGGTGATGCTTCTAGCATCGCTAACAAGTTGTGTAACCCGAGGCTTATAATAGATCGATCCATGTTCATTTAGTTAGACGTGAGGCTAATGGTGTTGTCAACAATTTGGCCCAATGGGCACTAAATTGTACTAGCCCTATTTGATTTGGTTACGAGTCTCTGATTATATTGTGGAGGCTGCGCTAAATGATGTTATTTATAACTAATTTATAAAATTATATATTTATAAGCACATGAGAAAACAAAATAATATTATACTTTACGAATTTTAAATTATATTAAACTCAATTTTTATTCAACATCCAGTCGTTTATCGCATACAAAATAAGTTAAACATTTATTTTTCATAATCGTTTTGACAAGACTTTCATCCACTTCTAATCAAAAGTTATCACACCTTTATTCGGAATGGGATGTACAATACAATCCGTTAACTTTCTTGTTTTTTTTTTATCAAAGCAGAACAAAATTCAATTAACATAAAAGGTAGGGATGGCAAAAATACCCGGCCCCGACCCGACCCGAGGTGCCCCGACCCGACCCGACCGGGTATTTTTTCTAAAATTTCGGGGATCGGGGCGGGGCGGGGCGGGGCGTGAAAGACATAAAGTCGGGGCGGGGCGGGTTCGGGTATTTGCTAGAAATTCCCCGCCCCGCCCCGCCCCGATACATTTTTATATTTTTATATATATTTTTATTATATTTATAAAAAATATCATTTTATTTAAACACTTTTATGAGTTTTAAGCTATTTTTTGTTTTTATTTTGGTTCGTACTTATTGTAAAATTTTGTTAGATGTTGTTCAAGTTTTAATATATTCGATTCTAACGGTTAATGATTCAAGTTTATTCTTTTGAATATGTAGTTTAACATGTGGATAATTTAAAATTAGTTTTATTTTATTTTTTTATATAAGTTTGAAGTCCTTTGAAACTATAATTTGTGATTGTGGTGGAAGATTGGTCGAATCTAATATTTACCGTCGGCGAAAATTAATTTTTTTTTTATTTTTCGGGGCGGGTCGGGGCGGGGTCGGGTTTAAAGTTTATTGTATCGGGGCGGGTCGGGGCGGGTAAAATAATATTTTAATTCGGGGCGGGGCGCGGTCGGGTATAATATATTATAGGTCGGGGCGGGTTCGGGGCGGCCAAAAACCCGCCCCGCCCCGCCCCGTTGCCATCCCTAATAAAAGGGGCCCAACCCGTGCACATAGAGTACAGGAAACAAAAAGATAACATCATACATCGACCAAGAGGCAATCCAGCGGCAGGAATCAGAATCCATGCAAAGTCGAGCAATGCAGAGGGAGAAAAAAACAACGGAGGCAAAGAGCCTAACCCGAACCGGTGCACGCAGGCCCACCAAGAAAAACCAGTGCCAATCAAGGCAAAGGAAGTAACTGCCGCAAGAAGACTTCGGATCAGAGAGAGCGTAAGCAAAATTTATGTTCGTCTGGGAGAGCTCCATCCGGAGGCAGGCTCCCAATTCCATAAAAGGATTGGGCCTTGTCACCAAAGCCGCAAGAACACGAAACCCTATCTGATCTGGCTTCACTAACCGGACAACTAAACTAAAACTCGACATGCTTAAAAAGAAAACATAAATGACCCCACAACAGATCCATCTCGAGCATATCTCAACCGGAGGAATTAATCCGCCCGGATCTCAACCAAAGCTACACATCTTCAATTCCTGGGTCTTAACATCCATCCAAGACCCAAAAGAAATCCTTAACCCATGAAGAGAATTGGTCCAATGGTAGAGAAAAAGAAGCCTCCACTTCAGGGCCCGCCAAGAAGCCCATATTGGCATTCTACCCAACCAGTTGGCAGATTCCATAGCCTCCCAGCAGGTGATAATCGTGGGCCCCACTGGATCCCAAGGTGGATCCCAACCATCGTGGAAAGGCACCAAGGATGGTGACAGATCGCCGAGTTTCCCGGGGCACATCAACCAAAGTACGAGGATTTCGGCAGGCGTGCCAACTTTCGGGGAGAGTTGACTCTTCCGATGAGACGACGGTTTCCCATATTCGGTGGCCCTCCCCTACGGCGCCCTTACTGGCACAGTCAACCGAATGCCGAGAGACACTCGATAGGATGAAAAACAGAGTAGAGGTGAGACTTTCCCGGGGGCCTGAGGCGTGAAAGGCAATCAGTCGGTGCCGGGAAACACCGTTTACCGTCGCCATCGTCGTTCGCACTCGAGCTCATGCACCGGCCGAAACGCAGAGGAAGAGAGGCTCTCGTCCGAGCCCTGCTCGATGCTGCCCACAGCACAAACCAAAGAACTCCTTCGCATGAGATCCGGACCAAGCCACCAGTCGGTACCGTTCACCACACCACCGGCCACCGACGAGCTCTGAAAGGGGAAAGCCACCTTCGCCTGGCCTCGAACAAGATAACCGGGTCGGATGAATCACATTGCTCGCTGAGGGTCGAAGATTTCAAGAAAACGGAAGAACAAGGAAAGCGCGTGAGGCGCGTTCGATTCATCGTCCTTCTAAAAAGAATTGGGAACTAGGAACTTACTCCAAACTTTACCCAATATGTTATCAATATGGATACATATTGAATACGTGATCCCGTTAACTTTCTTGTTATTTTTATTGCAATACTATGTTTTAATTTTTTTATTCATACGACATCATTTATCATACTAATCAAGATAAAATTTATATATAAAATATAAAAAAATAATAATTTAGTATAATTATGAGCATTTGGTTTCGCTAAGAAAATAGACATTTGTTCTACCTTTGATGCGGAATTATGGGCTGTTTACAAGGGCCTTTCAACGGCTTGGATGTTTGGATTTCGACGAATTATAGTCGAGACAGATAATAAATGTGTTTACGAGGGTTTGGCAATGAGGGATCCATTAAATCTTCCGTCGAATATCCGTGCTCATATTGAAGAAATGTTAAAGCGATCTTGGGAAATCAAATACGCCTGGGTAAGACGGGATGTGAATGCGACTGCGGATGCTCTTGCGAAGTTGGCGAAGAAGCTTCCTTTGGATCATTATCGTTTTCTTGAACCCCCCTTGGCGATTCGAGACGTTCTTGATAAGGGCAACGTCATGGTTCCTGCTGTGCAGGGCGTTGTTGAAATGCAGTGACTGGCTCTGTCTTCTCGTGGGCTGGTTCTGTTGCGAGAGGAAATCCTGTGCTTGGCTGACGGGGTTGCTGGCTGCTGCTGTATGGGGATCGGTTGGCTGTTTGCTCTGTCTTGATTTGGCTGTGTCGTTTGCAGCTGAGTAATGGCGTGCAGGGGTCGTTGGATGCTGCTGGGTTGGGTGTTTGGCAGTGATGTTTGTTGCGGTTTATTGGCTTGTAGGTCTTGTTTACTTGTTTTCTTTTTAGTCACTCATGCTTTCCCATGAGTGTTTGTGTTTTTTCGGATGTTTCTTAATGTTATTACCCTACCATGTGCACTCTTTTTCCTCCATTAGGCTTAGGGAGGTTTTTTAACGAGGCATGTGGTAGTGGCCCCTTTACCTCAAAAAAAAAAAATAATTTAGTATAATTTAAAAATCCAAAACAGAGTCAACATAGTTTTTTTCTTCTCTCAAACAACCATGCGCTGCCGACAAATTTCTTTAATTTTTCTGCGTTAGGCGGCGATCGGCAATCACCTAGCTATTAATTTTCGATCGCCGATGTTTATTAATTTCTTGTTTTTCTCCTTTTATTTTTTAATAAGAATTTATGCCTTTATGGCACGCGTTTCCTTTGTCCTTGTGATATGTTTTCTTTGTTTTTGTAGTTTTGTTTCATATGTCCTTGTGGCATGATTCAACATACCCTAGCGGTTGATCGTTGCTCGCATAGAATTTTTAATCGGCGCTAGTTTATGATTATGATTTGTCAGTGGTGAAGCAAAGGTAGATCACCACTCGATTGATAGTTGTTTGCTGATGTAATCAGTTCCAGGTAGCGGAACATTCTGCCAGATAGTTTGAATCGTTTACCACTCCTTTTTCATCATCTACGAGTCTCGATTGGATAGAGACAAAGAGATTCAAGAAGCTTCTGAATTTTGATGGCATGCTTATCTCCATAAAAAATTTTAACTTTTCTTTGTTTTGGGGTTATAAAAAATTTAGGTAGATTAATCTAATTATTTTCGTTCCTGAATACATTGTAATTGTGATATCTTCTATGGTTATTAGGGGTGTTCATACCCGAAATTTCGAGTACCTGAAACCTTGGCCCGGTACCCGGCCCATGCAAATCGGGTACCCGTAAAACTCGGATACCCGATAATCCGGGTAATAAAGTACCCGAAATTTTTTTTTTGTTTTTATTTTCAAATTACATTTTATATGAAATTAATTGATTTGTTGAGATATTACCGTTTTTTTTCTTGAGAATTGTCTAATCCTACTACTTTCTTTTAACTTCTAAGTTATGAAATTTGCATGGTTGAAATTAATTGAGTTTATAATATTACTATTAGTTAAATATTTGTTGAATGAATTTTTCACATAGATATAATTGCATGGTTGAAACAAAAAATATAAACAATTACTTTAACGATGTGGACCTGGTAATAATGATAACATTTACAAAATAGAAAAAAAATTATATTGAACTTTACTCAAATTGACATGATCTTGGCGGTGGGCCACTGCCACTAATCATTGGCATACAATAAAAAATACAACATATGACACATACCATAATAATTTAGATATCAAAGTAAGACATAAAAAATACTAAAATATAAACTTAAGAGTCAAATAATAATAATAAAAATTATATACAAACCAGGTATCGGGTACTCGGTTAAGGGACTTTTTGTGACCCGAGCCTGTCCCGGATACCCTAAAAAAATAGCGGGCCGAGTATCCGGCTCGAAAAATTAAGTGTTTTTATTTCGAGTACCCAGTAATTTTATTTTAGGTATATAGGTCACCATATCGAGTAATTCAGACCAAGTAATTTTAAACACATGTAGTAATTATAATAAAAATTCAATAACCATATTAAAAAATCTAAAACAGAGAAAACAAGTGAACACAATCATGTAAACGTTGCGTGTACAGTAGCTAGAAGGCAAATTAATGTTCAAGTGGTACAAGTATTTTTTCCATTTTAACTTTTTAGTATCACTATTTGTTTGTAGCACACGTGTTAAAATGTTGCTTGTTAATAAGATGAAATAAAGACAAATCAATCACGTGGATGATATTTGCTGGTCATTACCAATCCAATGGAAAGTGAGTTTGTACATTTTGTTTTTCTTTACCGTGTATATTTGAATAATTCAAATAAAATATTATAAAAACTTATTTCTTTTTGTGTTATAATAATTTAATTAACTTATTAGAAATATGCATATTTGGAAAAAAGATTGAAATATGAAAGAAAATTAAAAACATTATGAAAATAGAATAAACACCACACAAATATATATGTAAAATGGATTATTAATATGTAAAAAATTAGATAAACTTATAATGCTTTACACATATAATTAAAACTCAATACAAACATCAAACTCTCTCTAAATTGAATCATTCTCACAAATTATAAATATATATTAACAAATAATTATGAAAAATATTAAAAAATATTTTTTTTTATTTTCAAATTATATTTCCTCTCCGAAAATGATTGACATGCATAAAAAAGAGTACAAAAATTTCCTGCAAGGAAGCGCAAAGAAAAAGGGTGAAAGGTGTGAGAATGGACTCATGATGGTGGCCGGAGTAAACAATGAACTGTGGTTTGTGTTTTTGGTAAAGTTACAGAGAAACTGTATATGAAATTAGATTTAATAAAATCGGGATATTTTGTTCAATACAAATGATGGGCTTATATATCCCAAAGTCATAACAGATTATTTAACAAACTAGTAACAATAATTAAACCACCAATTACACTATTCTCTAACATTCACCCTAATTTTTTCTTCTTCTGAATTTCTTCAATCTTCTTTATTGAGTAGGAGTTGAGTCCATGAGCCAATTCAATGTCGACTTCTCGAGCAAAAGATGCAGAATACAATGAGTTGAAATTGTTTATGAGCTACTGGTTTCCCGAACAAAATGCTCCTACAAAACTTTTCTTTCTTCTTCATTCATACTTGCCTGCATTCATTCACTTTATTTGTTTTTCTCATTTATTCATTGTTCTTCTTTCTTCACTTATTTGGACTGTCTTTTTGTTGGAAGCAAGACTGTTAGGCGTCGAGCTTTCGGGTGCAATCTGAAGCCTCTCTTGGGCAAGAAGGCACCCTCTTATGTCTGGTTAAGGAAAACAAGGTTGTTAAACACTTAACTCTCCCCAGATATTTTCTTCGATGGACACTTGGTTGTTAAGCCTCAAGTTCCATGTGTACCTTGTGAGAAGAAGCATGAACCAATGACGAAACGAAAAACTAGATTGTTCTGGAACATAATATCAACATTCACCAGCTTCTAACAACCATTAAAACATAGCAAAAGTAATAGCTAACTACTGACTTCTCTTGAATAAAGGAACCAACACAACTCAGTTTCTAACGTTAACCCAAATTTGAGCATCAATTAGCTTAAAAATTAACAACCCCACAGTTCGGCATAACACAAGACTCAAGCCAATATTTGTTGCCAAATTAAACCAAATCTGAAAAATCTTGCAATCCAAGCCGAAGCACAATCTTTTAACAAATGATAAACATTGACTAACTTCAAGTATCAAAGTATGAGCAATATGAGCACCACAACATAGTCCACACTATATTCACATCATCTTTAGTAAATGATAAAAACATCTATCAACTCAAGCTCAACGCAAAGAATAAAAACCCAATAAAATGATAAGAATCTCTGTTACCTTTCAATATCTAATAAAACCATCACTTCTCTTTGAATTCATATTCTTTTCTTCATCATCAACATATCAATTTACCAGCAATCAAACTACTTCAACAGATGCACAACAAAGACTAGTATGAAGAATCAGAAGTCTGAAACAATCTAACCATAATTGAGCATCACAATAGACCAATGGACTTGCAGATCCAAACAATAACAAAGTGACAACAACTTCCAGCATCAAATGAAGATTCAAAAACTAAGTGTAGAATGTATGTTGAGGTCGTATTAGCAATGAAGAGAAGCACACATTATATAACTATAGACTGCAAAGACTACTATAGTTGGACAATGCAAAATTAATTCTCAACATGACTAGTGAAACACCGCAATCCTCACAGCAAAACTATCGGCAGTAGGAGATACACCAATAGCAGTAGAAGCACATGATATTAGGCGAACAAGAGAATATATAGCAGCACAATGAACAACCAGCAACATCACAAATCAAATTGTAATTACCAAAACTAAAACTAGTGGACGTATATGCAGAAACAGTAGGCAGAACCTTAAAAAGTAGATATCATATTCTACCATATTTATTGTAGATATCATGAAGAAAATTCCTAGATCTCACCCAAATCAATTAGATCAATTCAGTGATTTTCAGCAGTGGCAGCACGAGCATCAAACAAAGTGGAGATCAGATTGCAAGAGAATGACTGAAAACGTAACAAATGGTAATCGAGCAGAAACAGAATGAGGCAGGAACTTGAATCCATTTTAGGTCTTCAAAATTCACAACATCGAGGAACACAATAGATAAATCAAAAACTGTCGGCAGCAGAAAAAAACGATGAAACAAATCTCCACTGCACTAGAGTACGATCGTAGAACAAATCAACCGCTAGAAAATGAAGAACAAAACTCCAATTTAAAGAGCATCAACAGCTTCGGTGAATCGGATCTGAAATCACAATCAGTAGCGGAAGGGATACGTGAAGTGCGACGAACAAAAACTTCGAAGAAGCAGCGAAAAGGACGAACTCAGGACCGTTGATGGTGAATGATACCATGTGAGAATGGACTCATGGTGGTGGCCGGAGTAAACAATGAACGATGGTTTGTGTTTTTGGTAAAGTTCCAGAAAAACTGTATATAAAATTAGATTTAATGAAATCAAGATATTTTGTTCAATACAAATGATGGGCTTATATATCCCAAAGCCATAACAGATTATTTAACAAATTAGCCCAATTGCTAACAAACTAATAACAGTAATTAAACCACCAATTACACTATTCTCTAACAAAAGAGACACTTTAGCAGTTAACAAGCATGTCTTGGTGAAAAAGTCTGATATTTTTATCTTATTTTTTTGTTAAAATTCTTAATTTTAACTCTGATTTCGAGTATGTTTAAATGCATTATTATTTCTTATTTAATTAATTAATTTGAGATTTGAAATAAGTTGTTCGAATAATGTTATTTGAAAATAATATTTGTTAAAGTGGTGTACTCAACAACGAATCTTGGTAAAACAAGTTGAAAGGGTTTACTTCATTTTTTTTTTGAAATTTTTAGAAGTATAAACTCATTTTTTAAAAAAACTTGAAGACTTAATAAATTTTAAAAACTAAAAGAAATTTATTTTAAAACATTCACAAAAATTAAAACTCAACGAAAATTTTAAAACTTTTGAAGAGACCAAAATAATTTTTTTATAAAAATTTAAAGGTCAAATATTACTTTTCTAATTTTTTGGGTGCCTTCCCCTCTCATGCTTGTATATCCGCCCCTGGGTGTGTTTCATTATATTTACTCATCTAAGAATAAAATTATCAAATCAATAAATTTATTAATAGAGTTATTAAAGTGCCTTGAATCGAGTAACCTGAAATTGGCCTGGAATACTGCCGACTTTTACTAAAGTCTGCCTATTATGCTGTAGACTTTCTTTGATGCTGTACCAATGTACTTGTAACCCCCTATTTTAACCTAAGGGTTTATAACAAATTGAAATTGACAATTTGGAAACTTTCCCCTCAAGTAAGATTATTTATAAAAATTATGCCAAAATTATTATTCTATTATAAAAGATATCCTTTAATGTTTCGTCTTAAAACAAGCATGCTAAAAATAGTTTATCAAACCCCAAAAATAATAAATGTCCAAAGTCCACATTTACAACCAAATTCGAAAAGTACTTAAATAAATAAATATAAGCTAGAACAAAACGTACCGATAAATAATATCAAATAATGTTCGAACGAGATCTTCCAAGTACCGAAACCTAAGTCTGGAAATCTGAAACAGATACTAAGGGGGAGTCAGCTATAAAGCTCAGTGTGTCTCTAAAGTGCATAACAGAAGTCAGTCCAACAGTCAAACAACATATCACGAATTTACAGATATTCCGAAGTATACAAGCAGAGCATACAGATATCATAACATGACATGCACCCATCTACATCATCGTCCGAAGAGTGAGGTTCCCCTGAACCACTCTACACCTCAACACCATGTCCGAAGCAGAACTCATCCCGAAAGATGGAACTACTGATCCGAAGCGAAGTTCAACCCGAAGGATGAAGTCGCTGAGCTTCCTCCGTACAATATCCCAACCCAATGATATGACATGTAATCCGATTTCGGAGTCCGAATGTAATCTTGTTAAATAACTAAGATGCATGTACATAATAATCCGATTCCGATATGTGTTACATAACATGATCATAGCATCCGAGTCACACATTATTTATCAGGTAACAGAGCAGAATAGCATACAGTCGAGTCATGCAATATTAATCAGATAATAGAGCAGAATAACACATAAAATATTTCTCAATCAACCGAGCAAGATAACACAAAACATTTCTTATACAGATCACACAATCAGGCAACACATACATGTAGCACAGACAGAGAACACACCTTAGGCAGCTAAATAGTCAACGTCGATAGTGACGTCTCCCACGCTCAGCTCTAGCGGAAGGTCGAACAGAATCAGCTCCTAAAAACAAGAACACTATATAAGACTTTCTACTATGCCACATTCGAATAATTACGCTTAACAGATAACTTACTAGCAGATCTCGAAGACTGTGCCACCGGAGGTCTGCCTGGCGGAGGAGGAGGTAAAAACTCGGGGTCAGAGTCCACGTCACCTGAACACATAAACAACCAAGTCAAATTCCGATGCAACACTTTACAAAAATATGAGCTCAACATATAAACTTGATCCAAAAGGCATTTCGGGTTCGAATTTGAAGGAACGGATAGCGGCAACGGAACCGGAACGTCGAAAAACTTAGGAGTGGACTCAGCCGAAAAAGTCAACCAAAAGTCAACGCTGACGTCATCGCTGACTGCGATGACGTCATCATTGACTGCATCAGCACTGCAACAGCAGATGACATCATCGTTGCATCAGCACTGCAACAACGGATGACGTCATCGTTGCACCAGCCCACTGGTCCGGTTCGGTTCAGCCCAGCCGTCCGGTTCACCAATACAACCGATCCGGTTCAGATCCAACAACCACCCAAATGTAAAAACCCTAATCCCCAATCTAACAAACCATAACACCACGCCCCGGCGGCGCCCAACCACCACAGCACGGCCAACACGACAGCGGCCACTGCCAATCATGACAGCGACGGTAACCCCAAAGCCCAACGGACTCGACCCAAACACTCACCCTAACCCGAGACGGAGGTGGCGTGCACACAAAGGACGGCGGCGGCACACACAAAGAACGGCGGCGGCAGTGTACGATTTAATGCACTATTTCGAACCTGTTTCCAGCGAAGAACGGCGGCGGGACGGAAGTTGGGTGATCGGGTTTCGTTCACACAGCGACGATGAGCGCTCCGGTAGTCTCGAAATGCTTGAACGGCGATGAAGGCCCCTTGGTTGGAGCTTTAACGGAAAAGGATGAGGGAAGGGTTTTCGGTAAGCTTTGTATATCTTTTTTTTTATTATTTTAGATAGACGAGAGAGAGCGGCGCACAGATACCCAAATAAAAACAAAAGAGTGTTTACCCTAGACAAATGGGTAAATTACATAATAAGGGTCCCCATTTTAGATTAGGTTAAATTCCGATTTTCCCCCAAATTCTAGGGTTTCCAATTGGGGATTTTACGATTTAGGTTTTACAAATTGGGGCTAAAATGGGTGTTACAACTCTCCCCCCGTAAAAAGAAATTTCGGCCTCGAAATTTACCTGGAGCAAACAAATGCGGATACTGAGCTTCGATGACAGCTTTGGGCTCCCAAGTAGCCTCACCATGACTGCGACCATGCCACAAGACTTTGACCATCTTAATGGTCTTCCTTCTGAGAACTTTTTTATCCTGAGCAAGAATCTCGATAGGCTCCTCCTCAAAACGCAAATCAGGACGAATCTCAATCTCCTCCACAGGCAAAACATGAGACGGATCAGCATGGTAGCGTCTCAACACAGGAACATGGAAAACATCATGAATGCGCTGAAGCTCTGGTGGTAACTCAAGCTGATAAGCAACAGGTCCAACCCGACGAAGAATCCGATAAGGACCAATATAACGAGGACTCAACTTGCCCTTCCGACCAAACCGAAGTACCTTCCTCCAAGGAGATACTTTCAGGAAAACGTCATCACCGACCTCAAACTCAAGATCTCGACGTCTCAAGTCGGCATAGGACTTCTGTCTGTCAAAAGCAACCTTAAGCCGGTCTCGAATCAATCTGACTGTCTGCTCGACCTCACGAACTAGGTTTGGTCCCAACAATCTATGCTCATTAAGTTCAGTCCACCCAATCGGTGACCTACACCTACGCCCATACAGAGCCTCATACGGTGCCATTTTGATACTGGACTGGTAGCTGTTATTATATGCAAACTCTGCGAGCGGCAAGAAATCTTCCCAACTACCACTGTAATCAAGAACACAACCTCTCAACATGTCCTCAAGAATCTGAATCACACGCTCGGACTGCCCATCAGTCTGCGGATGATAAGATGTACTGAAGTTCAACCGGGTACCCAAAGCAGAGTGAAGTGCCTTTCAGAACTTCGCTGTCTCAGATTTACAAACCCCAAAAATAATAAATGTCCAAAGTCCACATTTACAACCAAATTCGAAAAGTACTTAAATAAATAAATATAAGTCTAGAACAAAACGTACTGATAAATAATATCAAATAATGTTCGAACGAGATCCTCCAAGTACCGAAACCTAAGTCTGGAAATCTGAAACAGATACTAAGGGGGAGTCAGCTATAAAGCTCAGTGTGTCTCTAAAGTGCATAACAGAAGTCAATCCAACAGTCAAACAACATATCACGAATTTACAGATATTCCGAAGTATACAAGCAGAGCATACATATATCATAACATGACATGCACCCATCTACATCACCGTCCGAAGAGTGAGGTTCCCCTAAACCACTCTACACCTCAACACCATGTCCGAAGCAGAACTCATCCCGAAAGATGGAACTACTGATCCGAAGCGAAGTTCAACCTGAAGGATGAAGTCGCTGAGCTTCCTCCGTACAATATCCCAACCCAATGATATGACATGTAATCCGATTTCAGAGTCCGAATGCAATCTTGTTAAATAACTAAGATGCATGTACATAATAATCCGATTCCGATATGTGTTACATAACATGATCATAGCATCCGAGTCATACATTATTTATCAGGTAACAGAGCAGAATAGCATACAGTCGAGTCATGCAATATTCATCAGATAATAGAGCAGAATAACACATAAAATATTTCTCAATCAACCGAGCAAGATAACACAAAATATTTCTCATACAGATCACACAATCAGGCAACACATACATGTAGCACAGACAGAGAACACACCTTAGGCAGCTAAATAGTCAACGTCGATAGTGACGTCTCCCACGCTCAGCTCTAGCGGAAGGTCGAACAGAACCAGCTCCTAAAAACAAGAACACTATATAAGACTTTCTACTATGCCACATTCGAATAATTACGCTTAACAGATAACTTACTAGAAGATCTCGAAGACTGTGCCACCGGAGGTCTGCCTGGCGGAGGAGGAGGTAAAAACTCGGGGTCAGAGTCCACATCACCTGAACACATAAACAACCAAGTCAAATTCCGATGCAACACTTTACAAAAATATGAGCTCAACATATAAACTTGATCCAAAAGGCATTTCAGGTTCGAATTTGAAGGAACGGACAGCGGCAACGGAACTGGAACGTCGAAAAACTTAAGAGTGGACTCAGCCGAAAAAGTCAACCAAAAGTCAACGCTGGCGTCATCGCTGACGTCATCATTGACTGTGATGACGTCATCATTGACTGCATCAGCACTGCAACAGCAGATGACATCATCGTTGCATCAGCACTGCAACAACGGATGACGTCATCGTTGCATCAGCCCACTGGTCCGGTTCGGTTCAGCCCAGCCGTCCGGTTCACCAATACAACCGATCCGGTTCAGATCCAACAACCACCCAAATGTAAAAACCCTAATCCCCAATCTAACAAACCCTAACACCACGCCCCGGCGGCGCCCAACCACCACAGCCACGACCAACACGACAGCGGCCACTGCCAATTATGACAGCGACGGTAACCCTGAAGCCCAACGGACTCGACCCAAACACTCACCCTAACCCGAGACGGAGGTGGCGTGCACGCAGAGGACGGCGACGGCACACACAAAGAACGACGGTGGCAGTGTACGATTTAACGCACTATTTCGAACCCGTTTCCAGCGAAGAACGGCGGCGGGACGAAAGCTGGGTGATCGGGTTTCGTTCGCACAGCGACGATGAGCGCTCCGGTGGTCTCGAAATGCTTGAACGGCGATGAAGGCCCCTTGGCCGGAGCTTTAACGGAAAAGGATGGGGGAAGGGTTTTCGGTAAGCTTTGTATATCTTTTTTTATTATTATTTTAGATAGACGAGAGAGAGCGGCGCACAGATACCCAAATAAAAACAAAAGAGTGTTTACCCTAGATAAATGGGTAAATTATAGAATAAAGGTCCCTGTTTTTGCCCGCCTAACAATTTAACCACCAAATTTATAATTTAATCAATTTGGTCCCCATTTTAGATTAGGTTAAATTCCGATTTTCCCCAAAATTCTAGGGTTTCCAATTGGGGATTTTACGATTTAGGTTTTACAAATTGGGGCTAAAATGGGGTGTTACAGTACTTGGGGTAGGTCTACAATGCGGCATAGTTGCCGTATAACTACGGTACGAAACCAACTGAAAATATTACAAAATACGAAATACGAAATTGAAAATATTATTTTTTGATAACATTTTAGTTTGATATCTCACGACAATATCGATACTTAGAGACAAGTTTCGATACTTATAAAAACTTAAAATGTTATCAGAAGCAATAAGTATTGATAGTCGAAGTTAAGTTTCAATACTTAACCACCAACTGAAAATGTTTTCAGAAAGTGTAACATTTTCAATTTCGTATTTTTTATTTTGTAATTTTTTTAGTCGGTGCCGTATAATAACTACACCGTAACATGCCTTACGTTGCACTCACTCACCCATGTACCTGGTTCTGCAAATATTTTTTAACCTTCCTTATTACACCGATTATTGTTTTTTCAATATAATTATCCAGTCAAAAAAGCTGGGGATACCGGGTACGTGATGTTTAAGAATAATATAGAAAATATTAGGGGTGGGCAAAAATAACCGACCCGGTTGATCCGATCCGACGATTCGACGACCCGAACTTAAAAATGTCGGGTAATTTCTGAAAAAAATTACTCGACCGGACCGAGTACCCGACTCGACAAATTTTCCGGAGTACGAGTCAGAAGTTTTCCTTTACCGGGTACCTGACCCGACCCAATAAAATTTAATATATATATTTTTTATATTTTTATTTTATGTTTCTTAATATTTTTACTCTAAAATTAAGTTTAAATTCCTAAATTTTTTCTATGTTTGTATTATATTCTTTTAAGTTTTAAGTTTAATTTTTTTAAAATATTTTTGTGTTTAAGATATGATTTTTTTTAATTTTAGAATAAAAAATAAAAAATAGGAACCAGGTACCCGATTACTCGAGTACCCAAATTTTACGGGTACCCGAATTCCGGGTATCCGAATATAATGGGCTGGGACACGGGCCGCTAAATGAGGTACCCGATTTTCCGGGTACCCGACAATGCCCACCCCTAGAAAACATCATTAATGAGTAGAAATCTTCAGCCCCTTTCATTGCCTCTATTTATGACTCATACTAAAAATTACATTTGAAATTTAAAGTTAGGTTTGTGATTAGGGTTTTGGAAATCTGAGGTAGGGTGTATTTTTAAGGTGTAGAGTATAGAGTTTAGGATTTAAAATTTAAGGTTAAGGCTTGTAATTTAATTTTTTAGTGTTTTTAATATTGAGGCAGAGAAAGGGCACCAAAAAGGGACATAATATTTTTATCCATTAATGAATAGGAATTCCCTACCCCTTTTCGATGCCCCATACTAAAAATTAATTTTAGGATTTTAATGTTAGGGTTTACAAAATTTGGGGTAGGGTTAGGGGTGAGCCTTCGATCGAGTCAAAAAATTTCGAGTTATTCGAGTTGACGAGTCATATTTTACAACTCAAACTTTATTTGAAATTTTTTCGATTCGAGTCGAGTTTAAGAAATTCGAGTCGAGTCGAGTTTTCGAGTTCCTATAAAAATTTAATTGTAATTATTTATCATGTTATAGTACGTTTTGATTCTAATTTAAACGACTTTCTCTAATCATATAAGATATGCATATATATATATATATATTTTCATATTTTTTTATATGTGGCAATATTTCTTCATATTTTTATATATCGGTATGTATATATCATTAAAAATTGAGGGACTCGTCTTGAACTTAAAAATAAATTCACTAATTACTAAAAATTTCGAGTTATTCGAATTTTCATTTTACAACTCAAACTTTATTTGAAATTTTTACGAGTCGAGTCTATGAAATTTCGAGTCGAGTCAAGACGATTCGAGCATTTTCGCCTCGAGTCGAGTTTTGCTCACCCCTAGATATAGTGTATTTTTTAAGGTGTAGAATATAGAGTTTAAAATTTAAAATTTAGTCTTAAACTTAAAATTTAATTTTTTATTATTTTTTAGTGTTGGGGCATAAAGAGAGTACGGAAAGGAAACATAAGAATTTTATCTATTATTAATTACTTAAAAATATGGATTTTTTTTCCTTTTAATTTCGTTCCATGCAAAGAACTAAAATAGTTTTAACGTGTGGTGAAGGAACTGAACGGCTCTTCTCTTACTAATCTTCTTCTTTAAAACTCGTGTCTTTCCCTCTCCCCCTTTACGTGTCTCCATCTTCAGTTCTCTTTGCAAACTCCCAGTTCATTGATGAATTCCACATAAAAAAGCAACAATTTGTTAAAAAAAATTAAGGGTAATTCAAAGAATTGAAAACCATGGAGAATGGAGCTGTGAACCATGAAATGGAAACAGCTTCAACAATCACAATCAAAGGCATACTCAGTGTGTTAATGCAAAATGTTGATGAAAACAATTGCAAGAGGTTGATTTCTCTGGGTATGGGTGACCCAACTGTTTATTCTTGCTTCCATACATTTCATGTTGCTGGAGAAGCTGTTGTTGAAGCTCTGCAATCTGACAAGTTCAATGGCTATTCACCCACTGTTGGCCTTCCCCAAACCAGAAGGTTTCCAAATCCTAATTGCATGCCTTTTGCTTTGCTTGGTGCTTGAATTTGAGAGTTTCTTCAGTTTTTTTGTGGTTTAGTTAGATTTTGATTATAATTTTAGTGTAAATTTATTATGTTTCACCAGGTTGTGCTGAATATTTTTATGCCACATTAAATTCTGATAGTTGTCTGCAATCTTATTGGTGCTTCATATTTAAGTTGACAAACTTGTCAAAGATAAGTTTGGTTACTCAAAATAGTTTATTTCTCTTAGTTCCTCAAATCATGCAATGGATGAAGTTGAGGACTTTGAAATTTCTCAGTTAATTTCATTTGAAATCTTTCAATTTTTAGGTGACTTGACCCAGAGTAGAAATCTGTGGCTTCTGAAGAATGATGCATTTAAAAGCAAAAAAAGAAAATTTCTTTAATATATTACTCGAACTCGGGTGTAAATGTCCTATATAGGCATGTTGAATCTTTTGGTTATCTTATGTATTTGGAGGTTCTTGGAATATGCGTTCGAAACCAATACTACAATGAATAATGGGATCAACATGGATTGTTTCTACTCATTTTTCATGTTTTCACATTTTAACAGGGCAATTGCAGAATATCTCTCGTGTGATCTTGCCTACAAACTATCATCTGATGATGTTTTCATTACATCCGGTTGCACACAAGCTATTGATGTTGCATTGGCGATGCTTGCAAGACCGGGTGCAAACATCTTGATTCCAAGGCCAGGTTTCCCAATTTATGAACTCTGTGCTACCTTTAGACATCTCGAAATTCGGTATTTTGACCTTCTCCCTGAGAAAGGCTGGGAAGTTGATCTTGGTTTGGTTGAAGCACTAGCAGATCAGAATACGGTTGGTCTCGTAATTATAAACCCCGGTAATCCTTGTGGCAATGTTTACTCCTATCAACACTTGAAAAAGGTTGGTATGCATACGGAAAATGGAACTTTCTATATGACCGAATCTGTGTCACCGTCACGGGCCGAGACTCAAGCACACGGACTGTGAGATGCAGTGGTTTACTGCGAAACCAGGAGTAATTTAATTGTTTGTTTAATGTAATCAGATCGCAGAAACTGCAGAGAAGCTTAAGATCCCTGTTATTGCTGATGAAGTCTATGGACACCTTGTTTTTGGGGACAACACATTTGTACCAATGGGAGTCTTCGGATCGATAGTTCCGGTCCTAACTCTGGGCTCACTATCAAAGAGATGGATCGTGCCTGGATGGCGACTTGGTTGGTTTGTCATAAATGACCCCTCTGGCATGTTTAAGAATCCTAAGGTCATTTTCTTTCTCCTGGATATTAGTATTCTCAATGTTATACAATAATCAACCTGGTACTGCATCTATTGTTTCTAGTACTTGTCTATTTCAACAACAATTATGCACATGAAGTTGCCATGCATAATCTATTTCGATGATTACGATGTTATAAGAATGGTCTCGGGGCTTACGCATTTAACTTCAGTAGGTGTGCTATACATGTTTATATTCACTTTCATCCTTTGCTAACTACCTAATCCCGGATTTAAGTTAGGCAATATAACATTCGATCGGACTTTTGCTCTATGGATAATAGCTTTCTTGGGCTGAATTCTGCTTGTTTGAAAGCTAATACAATCATTGCAATGTCTTTGACACTCTTGTTTAGTGTGATATTTATTCAATCTCTTTGACACTCTTGTTTCTTATCAGATTATCGAGCGTATCAAGAAGTATTTCGATATTTTAGGAGGACCTGCAACTTTTATTCAGGTATGTATATATGGTATGGGCTTGTATATGGACTAACCAAATGTGAGCATCTTATTGTTATTCAAAGTATAGGCACTACTGGTCCTTGAAAAAGACTTACAAAACTGTTATATGGATACGAATGTTCCCGTTTCAATTCGAGTCATTATGCCATTACCATAGGTATTCACTATGTCTTTTTCATGGCTTTTCAATGGGTGTCGTAGGCAGCAGTTCCCCGTATCATCGAGCAAACTGATGAGGGTTTCTTCCAGAAAACCATAAACACACTGAAGCAGACATCGGATATTTGTTGGGATTTGATAAAGGAAATCCCTTGCATTACTTGCCCCCATAAGCCTCAGGGGTCAATGGCTGTCATGGTAATGGACCATTATAATTTGCAATCTCTGTTCGATACTCGAATGTTTCGTAAGCATGTTCAAACAAATGTTGTTCATGAATTTCACAGATAAAACTAAATGTTTACTGTCTGGAAGACATCGTCGACGACATCGACTTCTGTTTCAGGCTGGCCAAAGAAGAATCTGTTATTATTCTTCCTGGTAAGAAACCAATCAAATTGGACACTTATGTACAATAATGTTATCATCAGCATAGTTCTATCTATCCTTTTGATTTGCAAATGAAACCAGTGTCTATCAATGAATCCTGATAGTAATAGGGAACAACAACAACAAACTCGAACCGGAAAACAGACAATTGGAGTCGTATAAATTGTGGGGTGATTGCATGAAAATATTCTGATGCAGGTACTGCAGTGGGGTTAAAGAATTGGCTTCGAATCACATTTGCTGCAGATCCACACTCTCTGAAAGAAGCATTGGGGAGGTTAAAATCTTTCTGCAAAAGGCACAGCAAGCTAATGCTTCAGCCATATTAGAGAAGTTGAAGCTATTCAAACATGGCATCAAGCCTCATACAGTATACCAGCAACCCTTAATTGCTACTGTCACTTCTTAGATGCATGTTAATTTATTGTGAACAATACTTTAAACAGATGTTAGATATGGTTTGTATCATGGAAAGTAAAATTGTTTATAGATGTCCATCTGCAGCTATAAGTAATAAAATTGCCCGACATGTTTATAGACGATCAAGTGTTGGTCCAAGCGGTAAACAACTCGATATCGCTTAAGCAGGTCTCGAAAGAATAGAAACAACAGTGAAAAAACTTAGTGAGGATGGCGAAAAATGGGAGGAGAAGATCCATTCTGCATTTGCATGACAATATCTCATAACATCAAGTGTTTATGGGGAGATCAATTGATGTCATCTCAAAATCCCGGACATGACGTGTCAATATCTCATAACATCAGACCCCCTTTTCTGATTGGTGATGGATGGATGGGATTGCTTGAATTGCATGCATCTTGTTAATCATCAAATTCCAATCTTTAAAATGTTAAAATATTTTTTGTTTGTTTTCTTCTTATAGAATATCATCACCATCATCACTATTAAAATGATTTTCTTATGACAAATAAACTCATAGTTACTTTGAAAACAAATTCATATTGCTTAGACCTTAGTATTTTTTCGCGAGAATTTGGTGGGTGTAATCCATTTATTTATTTTCAATTATTGTTATTAAGAACATAAAATATTAAGGTGTTATTTATGTTTATTCTACGACCTATAAAAATAATTCAACTTGAGTTCCTTCTTATAATATAATATAATATGCAATTACATAGAGTAATTATTTGATATATTATCGGCATGTTTATCACCATCATAACGTCACTTGAGAGAAAACAAAAGATTTATGATGCTGATGAATCTAATAATAATCTTTTTTTTTGAAAGGTAATTTGATTGATTAAAAATACCAACCATACAACGAGCACAGATATGAGCCTCGTTAAAAAACTTCCCTAAACCTAGGTGGAGGAAAAAGAGTACATCATATCTGACTATATACATACAACGGAAACAGATAAACACCATGACCATAATCATAATTCCAAAGTTCCGACAATACAACTTATAACGCAACCACCTGACGCAAAACTCCAACCGAAAGCCTAGAGTAAATCGGCGGAAGGACTTGCCTCCAGTCCAATCGCCAATCCCCTTGATCCCGAGGGCCGCTGCACTGCGCAACAGGAAGCTGCAAAAACCTGTACACATCTACTGGACAAAACGGATGAACATAAAACATAAATAGAATAAACCAAATTAGGAGCCTCGAGCCCGCCCAATAACTTGAACCCAGTTCAACTATTAGCCTATGCCTTTTTTGGCTAACCTATCTGCCTCAGTATTGCTCGACCTAGGGACCCATCGAAAGCACATCCCTCTTGTCCGAGCTACATCCACAAGGTTCAGGACCCTATCTCGAATATGACAGGGGGGAGTCACTTTTCCGAGACACCAATCGACCGCTAGCTGGCAATCGGATTCGACTACAAGTCTCCTATTATTTGACCACCGGGAATTGAGGAAGAGATAGATGCCCCGATTCATCGCTTCGAATTCCAAGATAGCTGGGGGCGCACCGTTAATGGAATCAAAGAACTCAAGAAGAGTCGCACCATCCGAATCCCTAACCAGGCCACTGATCCCACCGACCTCCCTAGATAAAGTGGCGGCGTCCGAATTTAGTTTTAGGATCCCAGTAGGGGGGGTCCAACCGCCCGGGGGGACAACGAAGTACGAAGGACGATGCCACCAAGGAGAAATTATTACAAATACAATTATACATACAAATAATACATATTCAAATTATTTTTATCATGATTAACAATTATAAAGTATGATAAACAGATAATAATAATATTATCAAATATGATCTACAAATAATTAAACTTAAAATCAAAATAAAAATTGAATTGTCAACAATTTTAAAAGTGAGGGTTTAAAAATTCTCAATCGACACATTTTTTCTCTTTTGAGTCTTCTTTATGAGTTTTTATAAAGATTCAATACGAAGACAAAACACAAACAAGATGTTTGTCCTTAATCTAATTTTTTTCAACATCAATATTCGAATTTCTAACATTTGTTAGTTTTACATTTTAATTCAATGCTTTTGTTATATTAAAAAGGAATGGAGGAGAACGCTAGGTAATTACAAATGTGATTGTTCGAGGTCTTTCGTTGTAAAAATTATAATTAAAAAAATTATCCATTAAAATTAAATATACAATATAAATTGATCCGAATTAATCAGTATAAAACTCTACAAAACCACGAAGATAAAAAAAAAAAAAGAATGAAAGAGGAGAAGGCTAGGTGTCAAGTGCTGACAATGAAGATATGAAAATAGCTTTATCAACTTGGATGGAAATCGTTTACCCTCTTATCATGCTCTCTTTTATATCTCATTTTAAAATAGTAGGTTTAGGGTTTAGAGTTTATAATTTAAGATTAGAGGTTATAGTTAGGGTTTAAAGAATTAAAGGTAGGGTGTATTTTTTAGGATGTAGGGTTTAAGATGTGAAAATAAATATTAGAGTTTAGAATTTAATTTTTAAATAATTTTTAGTGTGGGGGCATTTGAGTAAAATCTTTTGCCCTTAACCATGCCTCCTTATGCCCCATACTAAAAAACACCTAAAATTAAATTTTAAGCTCTAACCCTAATTTTTATACCCTAAATTCTAAACCCTAAGAAATACATTCCACCCCTAATTTACTACACCCTAACTTTAAGCCTCAATCTTACACCCTAATTTTATGCCCCATATTTTAAAATGAAGGCACCAAA
This sequence comes from Hibiscus tridactylites, assembly GCA_958450335.1. Taxonomy (NCBI): domain Eukaryota; kingdom Viridiplantae; phylum Streptophyta; class Magnoliopsida; order Malvales; family Malvaceae; genus Hibiscus; species Hibiscus tridactylites. The sequence goes on from OY288290.1 coordinate 61,139,939, forward strand.
AAAGACATAATTAAGGGTAAACGATTTACACCCTATCAATTCATGATGAAAAATCTCTTTTTTCCGCATTTCCCCCATTTCCTCTCCTCTCAATCAAATGATTTTACTCTCATAAAAGCTTCTTTCTATTCCCCTCCTCTTCTCCTCCTCCTTCTTCTTCTTCACTGACACTGAGAAAACCTGCCACTGCACCCTTTTCTCACGTAGGCACGCATACGCTCAAAACCCTTTTTCCTTCGCACACAAGGGAAGAGCAAACTGAGAGGGTTCAGAACTGGTCAGAATCTCAGACAAAAACACACATAGATTTTATGTAAGTACTTTGTCTTTTCCCCCTCAGTCGGTTCATCAAATCCATTCCAATATAAACCCTTTTTTCTTCACTCCATTATCTTCAACTTTGTCTTTGAAGTCTAGGGTTTTCACTTTTAAGTAGTTTTGACTTTTGAATGGATAGTTACCATCATTTTAACAATGGCGGAACACATTTACCTCCTGGTTTTCGTTTCATCCAACCGATGAAGAGCTATCTGTTGAAGAAAGTTCTTGACAGTAGCTTTACTGGTAGAGCCATAGCTGAACTTGATTTAAACAAGTGTGAGCCTTCGAAAATTTCTGGTTAGCAATCAATTTCATGTTTTGAAACTATCCTTTTCTTTGTTACACATAAATCAATGATGATGCTGTTTATTTACTCTTTCGTTTGTTTTTTTTGTATGGTTTCATGAATTGTTGCAGAGAAGGCGACCATGGGAGAGAAAGAGTGGTACTTTTTTAGCTTAAGGGACAGGAAGTACCCGACTGGGTTGAAAATTAACCGAGCAACCGAAGCTGGTTATTGGAAAGCTTGTGGAAAAGATAGGGAGATTTATAGCTCAAAGACTTGTGCACTCCTTGGGATGAAGAAAACCCTGGTTTTTTATAGAGGAAGAGCGCCTAATTAACGAGAGAAAAGCGACTGGGTCATGCATGAATATAGACTCGAAGGCAAATTTGCTTACCAATTTTTCTCTACAAGCTCCAAGGTCTAAATCCTTCTCTATTTCACTTGATTGCTTCTTTTTGCACGATAATTGTCTGGTTTAAGCTTTCTTAATCATCTAATGTTTGAAGTTTTTACTTTCTTAGTGTTATTACTGTTGTTTTTTTCCTAGACTTTTTAGATTAACACTGTGATCCAACAATTATATAATATCTTTAAAAAGTGTTTTTAGCATTTAGACTTTTGGCCAAAGAACTGGATTTCTGTAAATTTGTACGTTAAGAAGCATGCAAATGGTATCTTTCCATTCATGCTTTTGCACTTGTTGAGATTACTATTTAACATGCAAGTTCTCATCAGCATTATACGGTTTAATACGTTCACTCTAATGGCAAAATGAAATCCAATGAAAAGACGCATGAAATCCCATTTATCATGTGTTCTTTTTGGGGACGATTATCTGCCATTTCCATGAGATAAAAATCCTCTGCTCCTTTATGTTTCCTCTTTTTATGTCTCAACACTAAAAAACACTAAAAAAATAAATTTCAAGCTTTAACCTTAAATTCTAAATACTAAATCCTACCCCTAAAAATACACCATACTTTAAATTCCACAAACCCTAAGCTCTAAACTTTAAACCTAATTTTTAGTGTGGTGCATAGATAGGGGCACCGCAAAGAGGAAGAAGATTTCTATTCGGTGATTTGAAACGAATAAAAGTTCTTTGCCTCTTTTCGGTGCCCCTATATATGCCCAAATACTAAAAAATTAAATTCTAAACCATAACCCTAAATTCTGAATCTTAAACCCTACACCCTATACCCTAAAAATATACCCTACCATAAATTCCCTAAACTCTAACCATAAACCCTAACCCTAAACCTAATTTTGAGTGTGAGGGCATAAATAGGGGCATCGAAAAGGAGCAGAGGATTTCCATCCATTTGAAACCATGGGCGGATCTTGGCAACAATGTTTGAGGGGGCTTATTTAAAATTTTTAAAAACTTGAAGGTATAAATTAAAAGTTTCAAAATTTTTTAAGGGTTTAATTTTAAATTTTCAAAAAAAAGTTTAAATTTAACGAAAAAAATTTATTTTTTAGACTTGATGGGATGTTATAAAAATTTTACAAGGGAACTTAGTTAAAAATATTTTAAAATTATGAAACATAATAAAAATATCTAAAATTTGTAAGGGCCAATTAAAACTTTTAAACTTTCAAAAGGTTAAATATTAAAATCCCCCAAACTTGAGAGGGGCAGGGCTCCCTTGGCCCTTATAACAATTCGCCCATGTTTGAAACCTCTAATTGTTGTTTCAAGTATTTTATTAATTGCTGATTACTTGGATGTAAAGAAAACTATTCACTATTTGCTAAAATTTCAATGTGTTTTATTGATTATTCCAGGATGAGTAGGTGATATCCAGGATCTTTCAAAAGAGTGGCACTGGCAATGGTGGTGACGGAGGAGCAGCAAAGAGAAACAACATGAGCGCCGCCTTCATTGTGCTCTACCAAGAACCAAGCTCTCCTTCCTCGGTCTCTCTTCCACCGCTCCTGGATCCCACAGTTGCTACTGGCGGCGCTACCCTCACAGACTGTGACAGTTGCTCTTACGAAAGCCATAACCAACCCGAGCATGTGTCTTATTTCTCCACCAATGCTGCCACCCTTCCCGCCTACCACGACGAATTCGACCTTGCGTTGCCACCCTTACCTCTACCTCCACCCCAGATGATCGACAACATCTTTGATTCCGTTGCAAGAAACGTGGGTGTTCCGGTGTTTCCAAGCTTGAGGTCTTTTGAGGAGAATTCACAGTTGCCTTTCTTTCTCTACCAGACAACATCAGTGACGGTGCCACACTTCACGGTGGCTCATCTGTCAACTAGGGGCCGTACATGAGGAAGGTAACACTGGGTCTCTTGCTGATGGCAAGATGTCCCCTATGACTCATAGGCTATGAGTAGTGTTAGACTTGATAGGCCCGATTTCCTTCAACCGATTTAGGTAGCCAAGTGGTGGAGAAGTTGGATTTTTGGGTGATTGATTTGTGGAAGCCAAAAATAAATGACACGATGAATTTATAGTGGTTCGGCCTTCGAACAAGCACCTACATCCACTACCTTAGCTCCCACTAAGGATTTCCCAATCAATTCACTAGTTGATTCGTCCCCTTTTCTAGGCTTAAGAGGAAACACTTACACACTCAAAGCTTTCTAGACCAAAGATTGAGTAAACCCTCTTTACAAGAGAAAGAAAATAAACAAACTAAAATCCCTCTAATAAATATTTGTTTGCACTCTTTAAGCTCTCACCCAAACCTAAACACTTAAGCAAATATAACAATTTTGGCTCACAAGTGTTGTCTATACAAGGAATAAACAATTAAGCCCCTAAGACGACAATTGGATAATTAGCCATTCCTTGATGCTTGAAGGTCCATTTTATACTCCCAATTGAGTTTGTAGCCGTTGAAAACCGTTGAGATTGAATTGGAGCAGTTGGAGACTTTATTTCTCACCATAAATGCAGTTATGGTAATGTTTGTTTCGATACACAGGTAGCTGTATCGAAACACCCTTCTTCAAAACTATCCGTTGGAGTCTGATGCAGTGTGACGTATCGAAACACATTGGGCAGTATCGGAATGCCTGTATCGAAACGTCTAGTGTCGTATCGAAACAACCTGTAATTCAAAAGACCGTTGAGAAGTAGTCGTTGGGGTGTCTGCCAAATAGGCGTATCGAAACACCTAAGGGTGTTTCGAAACATCACCTATCCGTATCGAAACATGTAAGCCTCGTATCGAAAGGTTCTGGCAGTTTCAAAACGTATCGATACATATTATGCATGTATCGAAACGAGTACATTAAAAGCACTGGTTTGGCTACTTAAAAACGTTTCAAACATTGCCAAAACCTTTTGAAAACACCTCAAACTTATTTTCAAGTTATTTTGACTAAAAGCATGTTTTAAATTCTTTTCAATTTAGTCTAAAACATTTTTCAATTATTATATCAAAACATATATTTCTACAATCTCCCCCTTTTTGATACAATAAAACCAACTTAAAAATTTGTTTGGGATTCTCCCCCTTAGTATTTAAAAATTTGAATAAGAGATAAAAAAAATAAATGAAGTTAAAGCTCCCCTTATTCTCTTTATTCTCTTGAAAAATTAATTTCTCAAACCATTTCTCTCACTTTTTATTATATCAAAAAGAATTTAAAAGACATTAAGCTCAAAATAACATAGGAGGTTAAAAAGAAATTTTGACATAATTAAGAACTTTTGGTTTTAAAATTGGCTCCCCCTTGCTTAGAGGATCAAATATTGTTAGTCCAATAATATGATAATCTAGTTGTAAACAAATAATCTAATTAAAAATAAAAACAACTAAAAATTTTACCAACACTTGAACTTCAAAAGAGGATGTGAAACCTTCCTTCTTCAAGTGTTCTTCGTTGTGTGTATGGAGCTCCCCCTCAAATTTGGACTTGTTGATCATTATCCATCACACCTAACCAAGACAATCAAGTAATTTTTGGTGTGTGTATGTATGTATGTATATATGTATGTATGTATGTATGTATGTATGTATGTATGTATGTATGTATGTATGTATGTATGTATGTATGTATGTATGTATGTATGTATGTATGTATGTATGTATGTATGTATGTATGTATGTATGTATGTATGTATGTATGTATGTATGTATGTATGTATGTATGTATGTATGTATGTATGTATGTATGTATGTATGTATGTATGTATGTATGTATGTATGTATGTATGTATGTATGTATGTATGTATGTATGTATGTATGTATGTATGTATGTATGTATGTATGTATGTATGTATGTATGTATGTATGTATGTATGTATGTATGTATGTATGTATGTATGTATGTATGTATGTATGTATGTATGTATGTATGTATGTATGTATGTATGTATGTATGTATGTATGTATGTATGTATGTATGTATGTATGTATGTATGTATGTATGTATGTATGTATGTATGTATGTATGTATGTATGTATGTATGTATGTATGTATGTATGTATGTATGTATGTATGTATGTATGTATGTATGTATGTATGTATGTATGTATGTATGTATGTATGTATGTATGTATGTATGTATGTATGTATGTATGTATGTATGTATGTATGTATGTATGTATGTACGTACGTACGTACGTACGTATGTATGTCTGTGTGTGTGTGTGTGGGTATGTATATATGTATGTATGTACGTATGTGTGTGTGTGTGTATGTATGTATGTCTGTGTGTATGTGTGTGTGTGTGGGTATGTATATATGTATGTCTGTGTGTATGTGTGTGTGTGGGGGTATGTATATATGTATGTATGTACGTACGTTATGTACGTATGTTATGTATGTATGTCTGTGTGTGTGTGTGTGTATGTATGTATGTTATGTATGTTATGTATGTATGTCTGTGTGTGTGTATGTATGTATGTTATATATGTATGTTATGTATGTTATGTATGTATGTATGTTATGTATGTATGTTATGTATGTTATGTATATGTATGTTATGTATATGTATGTATGTTATGTATATGTATGTTATGTATATGTATGTTATGTATATGTATGTATGTTATGTATGTTATGTATGTTATGTATGTTATGTAATGTTATGTAATGTTATGTATGTATGTGTGTATGTATGTGTGTATGTATGTGTGTATGTATGTATATGTATGTATGTGTGTATGTATATGTGTATGTATGTGTGTATGTGTATGTGTATGTGTATGTATGTGTGTATGTATGTGTGTATGTGTGTATGTGTATGTGTATGTATGTGTATGTGTGTATGTGTATGTATGTGTGTATGTGTATGTGTATGTATGTTATGTATATGTATGTATGTTATGTAATGTTATGTAATGTTATGTATGTATGTTATGTATGTATATGTATATGTATGTATATGTATGTTATATGTATGTATGTATATGTAATGTGTATGTATGTTATGTATGTATATGTATGTATATGTATGTTATATGTATGTATGTATGTATATGTATGTTATATGTATGTATGTATATGTAATGTGTATGTATGTTATATGTATGTATGTATATGTAATGTGTATGTATGTTATGTATGTATATGTATGTTATATGTATGTATGTATGTATGTATGTATGTATATGTATGTTATATGTATGTATGTATATGTAATGTGTATGTATGTATATGTAATGTGTATGTATGTTATGTATGTATATGTATGTTATATGTATGTATGTATGTATATGTATGTTATATGTATGTATGTATATGTAATGTGTATGTATGTTATATGTATGTATGTGTATGTAATGTGTATGTATGTTATGTATGTATATGTATGTTATATGTATGTATGTATGTATATGTATGTTATATGTATGTATGTATATGTAATGTGTATGTATGTATGTATATGTAATGTGTATGTATGTATATGTAATGTGTATGTATGTATATGTATGTTATATGTATGTAAGTATGTATATGTATGTTATATGTATGTATGTATATGTAATGTGTATGTATGTTATGTATGTATATGTATGTATATGTATGTATGTATGTATGTATGTATGTATGTATGTATGTATGTATGTATGTATGTATGTATGTATGTATGTATGTATGTATGTATGTATGTATGTATGTATGTATGTATGTATGTATGTATGTATGTATGTATGTATGTATGTATGTATGTATGTATGTATGTATGTATGTATGTATGTATGTATGTATATGTACGTTATATGTATGTATGTATATGTAATGTGTATGTATGTTATATGTATGTATGTATATGTAATGTGTATGTATGTTATGTATGTATATGTATGTATATGTATGTTATATGTATGTATGTATATGTAATGTGTATGTATGTTATGTATGTATATGTATGTTATGTATATGTAATGTATATGTATGTATGTTATGTAATGTTATGTATGTATGTTATGTATGTATATGTATGTATATGTATGTTATATGTATGTATGTTATATGTAATGTGTATGTATGTTATATGTAATGTGTATGTATGTTATATGTATGTATGTATATGTAATGTGTATGTATGTTATGTATGTATATGTATGTTATATGTATGTATGTATATGTAATGTGTATGTATGTTATGTATGTATATGTATGTTATGTATGTATATGTAATGTAAACAGCGTGCGGCTCCCTATTTACACGTGTCTTTTCGTTCTTTTAATTTTAATTTTTTAATTCAATAAATTTGTAAACAGAAACTTACAAATAGATAAGACACGTGTAAACATTAGTTTACTATGAAATAAACTACTTCAATCATTTTAAATAGATAAGAAACTTCCACAAAAGACACGTGTAAACATTAGTTTACTATGAAATAAACTACTTCAATCATTAACCTTAAATTCTAAATCTTACAATCTAAACATTAAATTGGCTCCCCCTTGCTTAGAGGATCAAATATTGTTAGTCCAATAATATGATAATCTAGTTGTAAACAAATAATCTAATTAAAAATAAAAACAACTAAAAATTTTACCAACACTTGAACTTCAAAAGAGGATGTGAAGCCTTCCTTCTTCAAGTGTTCTTCCTTGTGTGTATGGAGCTCCCCCTCAAATTTACTATGAAATAAACTACTTCAATCATTTTAAATAGATAAGAAACTTCCACAAAAGACACGTGTAAACATTAGTTTACTATGTAATGTTATGTATGTATGTTATGTATGTAATGTTATGTATGTATGTTATGTATGTATGTTATGTATGTATGTTATGTATATGTAATGTGTATGTATGTGTATGTGTATGTAATGTGTATGTGTATGTAATGTGTATGTATGTATGTAATGTGTATGTATGTATGTAATGTGTATGTATGTAATGTATGTATGTATGTATGTATGTATGTATGTATGTATGTATGTATGTATGTATGTATGTATGTATGTATGTATGTATGTATGTATGTATGTATGTATGTATGTATGTATGTATGTATGTGTATGTGTATGTGTATGTGTATGTGTGTGTGTATGTGTGTGTGTATGTGTGTGTATGTGTATGTGTGTATGTGTGTGTGTGTGTGTGTGTGTGTGTGTGTGTGTATGTATGTATGTTATGTATGTTATGTATGTATGTATGTTATGTATGTATGTTATGTATGTATGTATGTTATGTATGTATGTTATGTATGTATGTATGTTATGTTATGTATGTATGTATGTATGTTATGAATAATCTCATTTGCAGGACATTTTGATGTAAACCTTGTTTCTCTCTTAATTCCCTGCAGAAAATGGAACAGCTAGTACTTCATTTTAATATGAAACTCCACTGTACCTTATATATGTATATCTTAGTAGTTTACACTTTTGATACTTCAAAAGAAAATCGTTTTAAAATGCAAACCTGTTCTGCATCGAACAGATTCCCGAGGTTCAACCCTTTCGACATGGAAATTAACTCGAAAGCATTCATAGTTGTTGGTTGTTCTTCTCTCTTTTCTGTAACATGGTGCTCCTGTTACAAACCAACAACATAGAGTTATTAAGAAAAAATAATGTTAAGAAGCACCAAATGTAACAGCATTTGTATGCTAGCTTATGTTTCATCCACTTACTTCGGAATCCTTAAATACAACTTCTACATCATCTAAGTTAGTATCGTCTTTCTCCTCGAACATGGGAGGTTTGTAATCCTTTTTAAACCATTCATCTTGCAAAATTTCAGGAATGGTGATGCGCTGAAATGCAAGAAAGAGATATGTACACATTAATATCATGCAAGTCAATAGTTTAAATCAGAAACACATTGATATTAGAGAGTTAAGTATAATAACTTACTGTCATTGGATTCGGATCCAGGATTCGAGTTATCAACTTCATCGCACTAAAAGATAGCCAAGGGGGCAAGTGAATTCAGCTACTGAAATCTGAAAATTTGGAGAAATGAGAGTAAAAACAGGCAACGAAAACACCAGATAACTGTAACATGCAACTAGGAAATGCTAACCTTCTTATACAAGTTCATAAGATTAGAATCATCAAAAGGCAAGGAACCTGCAAGCAACACAAAGACATATATGGAAAGGGTATGCTGCTAAAATGCAATATAAATAAGCATGATGAACTTACTGTGCTGCATATATGGAAGGGGTTCACATATCTCGCATACTTGGAAGCTTAAACTTCATAAAATCATTCTGTTGGGAAAGCAATTCAATATAATTCACGGCTAAAAGATAAATCCTATCCAGAAGAAGAGTAGATATTCTAGTTTTCTCTTGTTGTTTCTACTTCTGCACTATACCCTTCTTTTTTCTCTTCATATACTTGTACACTATATCAGTCACACAATAAAAAGGCATTTTTTCATGCAACATATAGTCACAAAGACTGAACAAATATGTAATTTGTAGCTCTCTTACTCTTCTTTACTCCTGCTGAGTTGGCTTGCAAAAGAGATTTCATAAATGTACCAACATTGTCACCCAAAAGCCAAGCTCACCTATACCGCAAGTGAAGTTTCATTACCTCACCTTCCGCAAAACCAGAAGATTGTGTTCATATGTAAGATATGAAACTTTCCAATTCCGACATGCACAATAGATGTTTTCTCCATTCTGAATTTTACTTGAACTGAAAGAAAAAGTTTCGAATACCTTCTTAGCACCATGAGGAAGTGCCATTCTGCCATGAACAACCTAGGAGAGGGGGAAGATGTCAACTGAGAGCTAAATGTGAATTTATAAGGTGTTGATGTCTAAATAGGTAGCCTGTAGTGAAAAAAGGTGGATGGTTTGTAATCTAATGATGTTTTGATTGATAAGAGTGTTCAAATTCAAAACTTCATATAAATAACATAAGATTGACATAAAATCTAATCAAATATATGTATGCATGCATGTATAGATGTATGTATGTATGTATGCATGTATGCATGCATGCATGGATGCATGTATGCATGGATGTATGTATGCATGCATGTATGTATGCATGTATGTATGCATGCATGCATGTATGTTGGTGATGATGAAAGACAGTGGGGGCATCTGCTTTTCCATGCTGTTGAAAGCTAGAAACAATTTGGTTTTACATCAGAACATGCAACTGAAAGTTGCTAACAATTATTGAGATTGGCCAAGTTTCCAAGAGTGCAAATACTTCTGAATTCACAAGCATGGCAGGTATGCTGCTAAAATGCAATATAAATAAGCATGATGAACTTACTGTGCTGCATATATGGAAGGGGTTCACATATCTCGCATACTTGGAAGCTTAAACTTCATAAAGTCATTCTGTTGGGAAAGCAATTCAATATAATTCACGGCTAAAAGATAAATCCTATCCAGAAGAAGAGTAGATATTCTGGTTTTCTCTTGTTGTTTCTACTTCTGCACTATACCCTTCTTTTTTCTCTTCATATACTTGTACACTATATCAGTCACACAATAAAAAGGCATTTTTTCATGCAACATATAGTCACAAAGACTAAACAAATATGTAATGTGTAGCTCTCTTACTCTTCTTTACTCCTGCTGGCTTTGGTTGCAAAAGAGATTTCATAAATGTACCAACATTGTCACCCAAAAGCCAAGCTCACCTATACCACAAGTAAAGTTTCATTACCTCACCTTCCGCAAAACCAGAAGATTGTGTTCATATGTAAGATATGAAACCTTTCCAATTCCGACATGCACAATAGATGTCGAATACCTTCTTAGCACCATGAGGAACTGCTATTCTGCCATGAACAACTTAGGAGAAGGGGAAGATGTCAACTGAGAGCTAAATGTGAATTTATAAGGTGTTGATGTCTAAATAGGTAGCCTATAGTGAAAAAAGGTGGATGGTTTTGATTGATAAGAGTGTTCAAATTCAAAACTTCATATAAATAACATAAGATTGACATAAAATCTAATCAAATATATATAATAAATTGGGTAAACTACATAAATGACCACCATACTATTGCAAAAGTCGCGATTTGACCACCTTACTTTTTTTTGAAGCAATTAAACCATCATACTATTAAATTGGGTGCAATTTGACCACCAGCCGTTAAAGGTTAACGGCAGGGTGACATGTCAGTTAAAAAAATAAGGGTATAATTACACATTTGGTCCTTGCAACTTATACATTCTTTTAATTTAGTCCTAATTTTAATTTAATAAAATAAATTAATTATTTAATTAGATAATGACACGTGTCACCACCTGATTAAAGGAAGAAAATGAAAACAAACCACAAATGCAAGAATGCAAGTGGAGGGAGTCGAACCTGCAACTCCTAGCAAGGAAAGGTGATAGCTTACCACCACACCAAATGCTACATTGTGATACAATTCCTATAATATAGTATATCTAAATAAACATTAAAATCGTTTTCCATTGCCTTGCATCATCTTCATCTTCTACTAAAACAACATTAAACGTATACCAATTTTTTTCTTCTTTGCCTGCAATTCAGTCGACGAACCAATCGCAGCCTTGTAATCAACCTCTCAATCAAGCACTAAGTATTGGTGGTGACCTGGACGGTTCTTCAAAATTGGGTCTTTTTCAGGGATATGGTATCCCTTCCTTCGGGTCACAACAGCATCAATCAATTCAACAAACCCAATTCTTTTCCATGGCTGATAGTGGTCAAAAGACTGTAAACGTGTGCCCATCTGATCAACAGAGGCTGATTCAGTCTAGCAGGCCTGCTGCATGTAACTCTCCTCAGCAGAATTGGCATCAAAGTTTCATCAATAACCGTGACCCTACAGTTTCTGAAGCGGCTTTGTGGAGTATCAACAACAGCAGCGGCAGCACAAGCAGCCTTGGGAACACAAACACAAGCAACACTACGTGTGCTTCTTTGAATCCAAACAAATGGTCTGATCTTCCAGGTTATGACGCTCCTCCATAGTCATCTTTTGTCACCCATTGTTGTAAACGTCCAAAGGTAGACAACTTAAAAACTCTAAAATTGAAATTCATTTTTCGCCTTCTCTATACAAAAAGCCATCGAGCTTTGATCCTGACATATAAAAAATTGCATCTTTTATCGTCTGTCCAGCTGCTGTCATCGGGTTGGTTTTAATCTGGTTCAAGTTCAACTTGAGGACATGAATTCAGAGAGAATCTTGTAATGTGGGTTTTGATTACTGTAAATGAATGAACAGTACGGCTAATCGCCATTTATTTTTTTTCTTTCGAATGTTATACAGATTCTTGCAATCTGGGTTGTGTTTTTACTTTAACTCTTTAAGCTTTTTAGTATTCCTGGGAAAGGAAACATCATCTGAGTTGGGTTTTGATGATGTTCTTTCAAAACTTTTTTATATTATAATAATGGGCAGTATATAGTTTCAAGTTAATGTTTGATCAGGGCTGAGGCTTTTGTTTAACTTCTGCGTTATCAGGTTTCATTCAGAAACTGAAACGTATACCAATTTGTTCTAGTTAAATAGGGTTTGTATTTGGAAGAAGACATGGATATGGTGGAGCTGATGTCTTTTGTAAAAGTAGTTGAAACTAAACTAGATGGATAATGCAAATAAGATGAAGATGATGCGAGGCAATGGAAAACGATTTTAATGTTTATTTAGATATACTATATTACAGGAATTGTATCACAATGTAGCATTTGGTGTGGTGGTAAGCTATCACCTTTCCTTGCTAGGAGTTGCAGGTTCGACTCCCTCCACTTGCATTCTTGCATTTGTGGTTTGTTTTCATTTTCTTCCTTTAATCAGGTGGTGACACGTGTCACCACCTGATTGGAGGATGAAAATAAATTTATTTAATCAAATATAAATAATTAAATCCCTCCAATAAGGTAGTGACACGTGTCATTATCTAATTAAATAATTAATTTATTTTATTAAATTAAAATTAGGACTAAATTAAAAGAATGTATAAGTTGCAAGGACCAAATGTGTAATTATACCCTTATTTTTTTAACTGACACGTCACCCTGTCGTTAACCTTGAACGGCTGGTGGTCAAATTGCACCCAATTTAATAGTATGATGGTTTAATTGCTTCAAAAAAAAGTAAGGTGGTCAAATCGCGACTTTTGCAATAGTATAGTGGTCATTTATGTAGTTTACCCTAATAAATTCTTGAAGTTTTATTTATATATCAAATCAATCTCAAACTTTAAAACTGCTCCAAAACTGGAATGTTAAATAGAGTCTCGAGCTTCTTGCAAAGATGGGGATTCCATGTATCTTTCCTTCATAAGAAACTTTGCATGTTTAATGAATGAATAATGTTTACTGAGATTACAATTGCAAACCCTAATTATACATCAATGATGCCAAAAATGTGAAGCAGAAATAAATACAGGATTGCTTGCAATGTTATGTACATCAAAATCAGAACATATGCATATAATAAACCACACTACGAAGCAGAGATGTATAATTGATCTCACGGCTTCCGTTTTAACTAGGGTCGAGATCCCACGAAGTTTGGCTTTGCCATCTGCATTAAAATAGCAGACTGTTAGAAAGAGCTCATCTTCCCAAACAATGATTCATTTGTTAGGTAAGGTAGTAATGCCAATTCAAACCTGGAAAGAAGAAATCTTGCTAGAGGGCTCAAGTTGGAATTCGAATGAAGTTCTTTATGCTGCGCCTTTTTCTTACTGTCAGTGTATGGGCTTCTATTTTGCATATCTCCGGGAATTATCTCACCCTTATTGAACAAGTGAGATGCAAGCTCCTGCATATCTTTCATCGATGATTCCTTCGAGCTGCAAAAGTTGATGTCTACTTGAGTTTTCATCAAGTTAAAAGACCAAAAACAATTACATAGTAAAAGAGAGGATACTGTGAGATCAAAAATAGATTATTTTCTTTATGTACCTTGCCAATCGGTCGAGCAACTTGTAAACAAGTGCTTCACAAGATCCAGGTTTTGTACGCTCCATATGTATGACAGAATTTGTAACTGCACGTGTAACTGACCTTTCTGAATCATCAGCCATTACCTACATTCCGTGCATTGACAAACTATTAAGATGTGAACAAGTCTGAAGCAAAACTAACACATGCCAGCAGCTGATCAGGAAAAGGAATAATCATCACATCTTTCAGACTTCCTCGTAAATTTTACAAGTATCATGCGGACCTATACCAAATCAAATGACCCTATATCAACATTATAGTAGTCAAAACTCAAAACCGTTCTCAAAATCCTAGTTTTTGATCCTGGTATTTTCCATCTTCTATCTTATTAACTTTTTTTTAATCATAACCTAGATTAAGTTCTAGGTATTGCATACTCGATGGAGAAACCTGTATCTATCTTGCATACTCGATGGAGAAACCTGTATCTATCCAAGCAACTAAACACAGCCTCTGGGTTAAAGATTGCATAAATCCGTACAACATTTCAAAGTTACATCTATCACACTAATTGGCAAGGAGAAACATAACTAAACATCATGTGGTGCACACCTCTTTAATGGAAGGGATAAGCAACATGGATAGGTGTACAGATGATGATGCGATCTTTGCATTTTCTTCATCATCACTTGGTTGACGTGTTCTTGGGAATGCTCTTTGTGTGTCAAAATATTCATGAGAACTTTAGGAATAAAATAACAATAGAGATATCAGCACAACTGGATCAGAACTGCAGTGAAGATACCGAAAGTTATTTCTTTATCAGGTTTACCTGGAAGAGTCAGAACTCTTACTCATTTGATCTCTTCTTCTGTTTCCGTTTCCGTTTCCCGGAGTACTGTTCTTGCTCTTTGCAGATCTGTCTCTAGCATTTCCTTTCCTCAGCCCGGCTTGAATTGCAGCCTTTGCCTGGACCGACGCGTGAAAAGATGAGCTTTTCAACAAAAAGCATAATCATACACGATGTATTTAGAAGCTAATAATATATTTGAGCTCCAAGCTCAATCAACTCGGATTTATATAGAAGGAATCTCAATAGGTAAGATAATCACGAAAGATGAAAAGTGAAAACAACCTCGGCAAGATTTGCTGTACTATCTTCAGCTGATGCAGTCAAAGGTTTCCCTTGAATATATAGCCTAGATCTTGGAGTTTGAGGAGAATCAGAATCATCATGTTGGCCACGGAAAACAATAGTTCCACTGGTAGAAGCATCTTCAAAAGAGGCATATTCACTGCTAGACTACACAACACATTGAAATCTAAAAGTATCAATGGCTGAGACACCAAAGGATTTAGTCCCTGTACCATATTCAACTTGAGGATTTATTCCAAATCATTAATCCCAGCATTAGTCTACATCAGCCGATTAACAAGATTTTTAATGGTACAAGTGATTTGGACTAGGGTCAAATTATGCCAAATTAAAGTACAAGGACTAACTCCCAAAGTTGAGTACAGAACTGGGACAAGAACCATAATTTGAGAAGAATTCATCGACTTCTTAGTTTTGTGGAGACAACCCCAAGTAAAGTGAAAGAGGCTTACAAAAGAACTTGGGTCACGAACCAATGCAGATGATTGAGATCCTCTAGGAGATCTTACGACTACAGTTCCTGACCCACTGGCTGATGTTTCATCCTGGGAAGAAAGCAACAAAACCAATTTAATAAGATCCAAGCAGAAAAGGACCATAAATTAAGTGTGAGAGATGTAAGCAGACTATCAGAATTTGGCTGGTGAATCCAGCTATGTGAGCTTCTGTAGTCCGATTCGAAGCAGACATGAAAATAATTCTAAAAAATTTTAAATCATATTATAACAAGACACGTGCATGTCAATTAAAAAAGCATATGTTTAGCTCCAATCTGTCAAAAAAGAGGTCTTTGAAACCCCAAGATCCTCCCATGCAATGGAGCTTTTTATTGAGCACATAGGACAAGAAAAGAGCATATGATGCCAAATGCCACAATGCATTGGAAATTTGCCATTGCTTTGAGAGTTTCTTTTTGTGTGTGCGTGTGTGTGCGTGTGAGAGAGAGAATCTTACATTATGGTAATTATCCTGATTTTCATCTGAATGTGATTCTCTAGTGCCTTTTCCAAAGGGAACATCAGGGAATTCATTAAGCGCATTCCCACTCGGAGGTCTTGGTATAGCTTGATTATACGAGACATCTGGTTTCCTTTCTCTAACTTGAGGAGGTTTTGGGGCACTTCGAATGGTGCCTGTATTCTGTGTTCCATCAATACTGAAGTCCCATCCAGAACTTCTAAATGTTTTCCCCTGATTACTGCTGATAAGCAGAGGTCAGTAAGAATCCCATCAAAATCAAGAAAAGTAATGCTAATTAACACAAACAACCCACCTGGCTCGAACAGTTCCTTCACCTCTTATATCTCTTGCCACCTTCACAGTGTCAGTTGACTCTCCTAAAGGTTTGGGGCCGTTTCTGGGGGTTTCGACATCTTCCTTTAATTGGTACTTTGGCCCTCTCTGATAAGAACAAAAAAAAAGAAAGCATCTTAACTAAAATAACCAATGTATGAATGATATTTCGAACTTGGTCCTCTAGTAACGACATTTTAGAAACATAACAAACAACTTAAGCATATTTCGTATCAGGTGCTGACACTGAAAATTCCATAAGATACAGATTCCTATAACATGTACATCACAAAGAACCGAGTACGGGATGTCACCTAATTCTTTCCGGAAGCCTCTGACTCTTCCTAGCATTCTTGATAAAACGATGCTTGAGAAGCTCCTTGGCGCTAGCCCTCTGAAATTAAACAGATTAAAGAAAACCATAAGGAAATTTAGAGCACTCGGAAATAATTTAGCCAATAAACCCAGGTTCACTTGACTTTTCCACATTTAAAAGACAACACATCAACATTAATGTTGCGGTTTATTGGCAGCTTACAGAGTTCAAGACAAAACAACATACCTAAATAACAGAAGCACATGAAAGCCAAAAGCATAATTGCTTACCTCAGCAGGTACCTTCTTTAAACATAAAGAAACAAATTCTTTCATAGGACGGGAAAAATGTTCTTCCAACTGCAGGATAGAATTTTTAGGATTACATCTACAATGTAAAGCATAATGGTTCCACCAAGAGAATGAGAAACATAAGAATAAATCATTTGACAAAAATTTCATCGTGATAACAAAAACTACTAAGAATACCTGAGGTGGATTTTCTCGAGGTATTATAAAAAGAACTCTCATAGGGTGAAGGTCCGCCAGTGGAGGTTCTCCTTTGGCCATTTCAATCACAGTTATGCCCAAAGACCATATATCTGCCTGTGGAATGATGGAATGCTCATTAGTCATTATTCAACAAGGCTTAGCAGCAGACAAAGATATGGTAGGCTGTGCATATGTACCTAAGAGAGAGAGAGAAAGAATGCACAAATAGATGGGAGATCAAAGCAGTATAACACGTTAGAAAACTCAAGAAAGATAAGCACAGCTGTAGAAGTACCTTTTCATCGTATCCATCTGAATTCTGAATCACTTCTGGTGCCATCCAGAATGGTGTTCCTACAAAAGTCTGATGTTGTCAACCATGTTAGTTCATACACACAGAGGGGGCAGACAGAGAGAGAGCAGCCAGAAATTAGAGAGTCGCTAAAGGCATGGACAGTAAGGGAAAATAGCAGAAGACAAAGCCTGAAAAGAGCATTCATGCTTATTGGAAAAATGATGTTAACAAAAGAAAATGCACTGTACCTTTCTCCATGATATTGTCCTCGTTAATTGTGCTGAAACACCAAAATCTGCAACCTGTTTCATGGCCACAAACTTAACTTCCAACAGCAGAATGCATAAGCCTATACCAACTCCCCAGAAATAATTCATGCTAAATTTGAGTGGAAGAAAAATACCTTAACATCACCATTCTCAGCCAATAAAATGTTTGCCGCTGCCAAAAGTGATAGCAAAAAATGTTGGCAGTGATGAAGAGTAAGTTGATATATACAAACAACAGTTAAAAATCAAATGGCTCAAAAAAGTGAGAAGAATAATTTGAAGCAGGCATATACCTATACAAATCTCTAAACCGAATGTTCTAAAATTCTTCTTCTTATCTACGTGTCAACTATATCTTATACCTTATAGGTGGGTGAAGTGAGTGAATAAAAAACAACCTTTGATATCTCTGTGAATCTTTCCTTCATTATGTAGGTATTCAACAGCATGCAACAAATCCCTTGTGATACTGGCAATCGACATATCATCAAGTGGAGGGCCAAATTGGAGCTGTACAGAAAGATTTGCCATTAACTTTCCATATAAAAAAGAACAGTTATCTGAGAATTATAGTAACAAACAAGTTTACAGACACAAATATAAGCGGGGTGAGATATGATGAAATTGGTAGTTGTATTATACCCTCCAAAGAAAATCAAAACGGAGATTGTGTGCTGACATTAGAACATGGAAAGAAAAGAAGAAAAAGACTGCCAATGTTTACTAAGAAAAGTGCCTTTGAATTGGAGCTAAAAAGCACTACTATAGGAAAGACAGTAGCACTTCCTTCAAAGTTTTGGAATTATCTTTACCTACTTTAGATGAAATTTAGCAATGAAAATAGTTCTATAGAATCTTTATCATGAGGTTAGTATTTTTAAAATTACACAAGATCACTATTAGCAACCCGCTCCCTTTGCCACTGCCCCCACCCCCACCCCCAACAGCCTCCTGATAGAGAGAGAGACAGAGAGAAGGAATTCAAGGTCAGTTCCATTTGATCTATGAGGGAAATATTATCAGAAAAGCGATAAGGAAAAAGCTAGGTAACCAAGTTCCTCAGGTCATCAAGTAATACATAGAGCAACATTAAACCCACTCCTTATCATTCAAGGTATGGTCTTAAGCAATGGCACTTCCTAATCTATCTCTTCCTTGTAATGGTACACAAAAGAGTTCGTGTAAATTGGGACGCAAAACTTCCTTCTTAATCTTCAGTCAAACATCATGAACCAAACATGCAGAAGCAAGTAATAGAAGTAACATACCAGGTCAGCAACTGAACCACCAGCCATGTATTCCATTATTATCCACAGTTTAGTTTGGTGAAGATAGGAGCCATAATACTCTGTGATGTATGGACAGCGGCATTGTGACAAAACAGAAATTTCCTGGAACAAAAACAAGAACATATGAAAAACCTAGTAACCTACTCATTGAAAACTTAGGATACTAGCTCCCAGGAAAGTAAGGTAATACATTCTGGATGTCATCAATTTCATCCTCACTGCAAAATGCAAAACAATACAAGCATAAGAAACAGATAAAAACCAAAATAGAAATAAACAGAGTGAAATAAAAGAAGAATTATATGCCCCGGCTACATGTTAGTAAGTAAAGGCTTCTGCAACTCCCTTGCAAGTTGATCAATTATAGTTCTTCTAAGGATGACATTAATAAAGGGTAGATAAATTTACTGTGCTGGACATGTGCACAAACTATTGATGCAATTAATTTACATAGACTCAAAAGGAAGATGGGAAGAGTAGGGGAAAAGAACAAGCTAATAATTAACATAGCCCCAGCAATTCATGTTTTCTTGTTGTGTTTGTGTAATTTCATGCGTCATAATTATGTTTAAGATATTGAATATTTATAAACTTTGATATGTTAACAATTCATGTTACATCTATTTTGACACATTCATTTATTCATGTCATGTTCATGTTATTGTTTCTTGCCGTGTTATCTTATCATGATTTAGATATTTTTCCCATGTCATGGTTGTGCCACGTAACGTATTGTATCCATAGTTGTCAGGTCTAACTTGAAGAGAGAACTATAAACAGAAGATAGTATACAATTAGAAGACTTTCTTGCTAATTTAACAAATGATCCAACTTACGATTCCTCTAAATCAATAACTTTAATAGCAACTACTTTGTTCAACTCCTTATCAAACCTGCAAATCAAGAAAAGCATTAGTTATCCATCTCATTTTCATTAACCATGATTCATTATTTAAACAGCCATGTAACTTTTGAAACAGTCATTCTGTAACCCCCTTAACCCGGTCTAGACGGTTGACCCGAATTAAGAAAGTCACACGAGGAAAATCAAAGTCAACCCGAAAGTCAACCTTGATTAACGACCCTTTTTTTTTCTTTTTAATCTTGTCTAGATGCACATTAACCTTAATTGTGATCACACAAACAACATACCAAAAGATCACAATCATCAGAGATCAAACAGGGACCCAATTGAACAAATTACAACTTTAGGGACCAAATTGTAAATTCTGATAAATTAAGGGACTTAACCCAAATTAAAGTTACCATCTTGAAATTAGTCAGGTTTCATGCTTCTCTGTGAAATTTCAGCTCAAACGGACATTCCAAACTCATACAATTGAACAAACATGATTCAGGACCAAAACGTAAACAAAACAAAACATTCAAAGATACTTTTAACTGATTTTAACGGTCTGGTATCGATACGCCACGTGTCGTATCGATACTCGGGGAAGGCAGTAACCAAACTCTAGCAACGGTATCGATACCTTTCCCCCAGTATCGATACTTCACTCATAAGGTATCGATACCTGTTCAATGGTATCGATACGCCTGGGCTGAAAAGTGCATATTTGGCTCAGGCGTACCGATACGCAAGCCCGAGTACCGATACCCCTGCCTGGAAACGACTAGAAAACAGCAACATACATGCTTTAAACCTCAAATTAACAACACCAAGCCATATCACTTAACTATACAACATACAAGGACCCTAATTGCAACATCAATTCAGCATATAAACAACACATACGAAAAACCCCAATTTGTAAAGCATGCTTCCTATTTAAGCTACCATTCAAGCAATAAACCTTCATAAGCAAGCAATAGGAATCCAAACCAAAAACCAGCAATTCAAACAACATTTAACAATCATAGGGAGTCTCAAACACCTCCCAAAACATACACATTGGTCCCCCATTGCCAAATCAACCAAAAGCTAAAAGAACTTATAAAACCTTCATACATTGAGCTTTACTTGTACTTGTTTGCTTGCCTTCTCTTGCTGCCCCTCAATGTACTCTAATGCTCTGCATTATTGAATCAAGAAAACGAGAGAGCGTAAGCCAAAGCTTAGTGAGGAGTGCTCTTTAAAAACCATTCAATAATGCAATTAAAACCATTTGTAAAACATGCTTATAAACAACCTTTACACATGCTCAAAGCATACTTTAAATCAAGCAATTCCCATGCTTCCACATTTCATTTAAACAAGCATCTCATGCTTCAACATAAACATTAAATCATGCATCTCATGCAACTCAATGTACTATACATGTCATATTGGCTCAAGTGATACATTTCATTTATGAAATCAAGTTCAACAACTTTCCCCAAGGACTTTTAAACACCTTGGCCCCAAGGACTTTTAAACACCTTGGCCATGGACTTTTAAACACCATGAATGAGGACCACACAAGGACTTTTAACCACCTTTGTGTCCGTAGCTTGAATCACCCCAAGGACTTTTAAACACCTTGGCCCCAAGGACTTTTAAACACCTTGGCCCCATGGACTTTTAAACACCATGGAAAGGAGCACCCAAGGACTTTTAACCACCTTAGTGTCCGCAACAAGATTCATCCAAGGACTTTTAACCACCTTGATGATCTTAGGTAACAAGGCTCACTCAAGGACTTTTAACCACCTTAGTGACCTTCACTTTTGCAAACCATCACTTGCCAATATACACTTTATACATCATATAATCCACTGTTTTAAAGCATTAAACCAAGCCATTTCATCATGCATCTCAAAGCATTAAATCATCATTTAAACAATGCATAAGATCAAGGTACTCTTACCTAGAGTCACCTTCAACACATGGCTTTAAACATCAGCATATATCATGCTAAAACATCAGCAAATATCATGCTAAAACATGCTTTCAAAACAGTAATCAAATCATGCAATTCATCATTTTGCATCACACCAAAACATGGCCACCACTTAGAGAGTAATCCGAAAACTTACACTTGAGCTTAGCAAAGTTGTTTAGACTTAAACTAAACCCCCAAAACCTTGGTTTCAAAGCCGAAAACCATTTTCACAAATCCACTCACCGATTTCCACTTTGCTTCAAGCCAAAGCACCAAATCAAGCCTCCGGATCAACAATTCTTGGATCCAAGGATGCCTCCCCTGTTTCAACACATTAAAGCAGAGGATTAATGCATCATCATGCATTAATTGCTTCAATGAAAGCATCTAAACTCGCTGCTCTCACAAAACCTCCATTTTCGGCCACCAAACACAACCGAAAATACATCCGAAACACTTCTAGACAAAGCCCAGCCATAAACCAGCAAAACCTCACTTCCATTAACATCATTTAACATCTAAAAACAACCTACAACCATCCTTATACCTCCAGCAACACCAGATCCACAAGATCACCACAAAAGCTACCTTAAAACACAAGCTAAACTTAGGAAACTCAACCTATCCGGGATTGCATCAATCAAAACTCATTTCCACATCAATTTAATGATCATTTAACATCAAAAACACTTCTCAAAACACAGATTTAACAGATCAAACGAAAATCATGTGAAATCATCAAAATCTTGCATAATTAGCCAAGATCTATAAATCAACTTAAAAGCCTTTAATTAAACATCAAATTAGGATTGAAAACTTTAGGAATTTCATTAAAGAACTTGAAGTTCAGAGGAGAAGGACGTTCTTACCTCCAAACTTGAGTTTCTCCTCTTTTTGGAATGGAAAACCTTGATGAAACTTGAAGCAATTGAAGAGGTTTTGAAGATACAATGATTTGCAATCAATTGAGAGTTGAAAGGAGGATTTTAGGTGAGAAAATCAGAATTGAAACTCTGGAAATAGAGTGTTTGGGTTGAGAGAAAAAGAGAGAAAGAAAATGGGAAGTTAGATGAGAAAATGCTTAAAATGAACTTTCCCTCCTTTTTGTTTTCTTTAAAATCAGAATTATGAGTCAAAATATCTTAGAAAAATCTGGAGAAACTCCCTTTGGGTAAATAGCTCCTTAAAGATTCAAAGTTTCAACCCTTTATAAAATAGCCACCAAACTTTCAAAAATTACATTTTGGTCACTAGCCAAAATGTCACACTTCCGAAACTCATTTTCCAAAATTGATTTCACAGTTCACTTAATTATATTAAAAGATGATTTTAGAACATTTTTCCATATTTTTAACGCAACCCGAACTAGGCTTTCCTAATTTAACCTCTTACGATTCGAACAGCACTTTGACCAACCGGTCAACGCCCAAGACTTCCAAGCCCAAAACCGGGGCGTTACAACTCTCCCCCCCTTAAGAAATTTCGCCCTCGAAATTTACCTGAAGGAAAGAGATAAGGAAACTGCTTCAGCATATCTTCCTTCCGCTCCCACGTGGCTTCCTCAACACCGCGATGCTTCCACAGCACCTTCACCAACTCAATGGTCTTGCCACGAAGAACTTTGCTATCCGAATCCAGAACCTTCACCGGTTCCTCATCATAGGTCAAATCCGGATTCAATTCCACTTCCTCCACAGGCAACACATGCGAAGGATCAGATCTATACTTCCGGAGCATAGAAACATGGAACACATCATGAATCTTCTCCAGCTCCTGAGGTAACCTCAACCGATACGCAACAGGACCCACACGCTCAACAACCTCATACGGTCCAATGTATCTAGGGCTCAGCTTACCCTTCCGACCAAACCTCATCACCTTCTTCCAAGGCGAAACCTTCAAGAACACGCGATCACCCACCGCAAACTCTATCTCCTTACGCTTCAAATCCGCGTAAGATTTCTGCCGATCAGAAGCAGCCTTCAACCGCTCACAAATGAGCTTCACCTTCTCGGTGGTTCCTTTCAACAAAGCAGGCATCGAAACCAACTTTTGACCAGTTTCAGCCCAACACAGAGGAGTCCTACACTTCCTCCCATACAGAGCCTCATAAGGTGCCATCTGTATACTCGCCTGATAACTGTTGTTGTAAGCGAACTCAACCAAAGGCAGATGCTTCTCCCAAGAACCTTGGAATTCTATCACGCAGCATCTCAACATATCCTCCAAAATCTGAATAACTCGCTCAGACTGGCCATCCGACTGAGGATGATAGGATGTACTGAAATGCAACCTTGTACCCAGAGCTTGATGCAAACACTGCCAGAAACGCGATGTGAACCTCGGATCCCTATCCGACACAATCGACTTAGGCACACCATGCAACCTCACAACCTCAGCAATGTACAGCTCTGCCAGCTTATCCAAAGAAAACGTAGTATGCACAGGCAAGAAATGCGCACACTTCGTCAGGCGATCCACAATCACCCAAACAGAATTCTTCTTTGACGGAGACAAAGGTAAACCAGATACAAAATCCATGGTAACCCTCTCCCACTTCCATTCAGGAATTTTCAGCGGTTGCAACAAACCAGAAGGAACCTGATGTTCAGCCTTAACTCGCTGACACACCAAACACTTGCTCACGAACTCTGCCACATCCTTCTTCAAACCTACCCAATAGTACTCATCACGCAGATCGCGATACATCTTTGTACTACCAGGATGCATAGCAAAAGGACTACTATGACCTTCAGCCAGAATAGTACGCCTCAACTCAGCATCTGCAGGCACTACTATTCGACTACCAAAACACAACACTCCATCCTCATTAAAGCAGAAATCCGAAGGTCTACCCTCCGCGATATCCTGAACATGAGACACCAAGGAATCATCCAACAACTGCTTATCCTTGATCAACTGAACCAACGATGGTTTCACTTGCAACTCAGCAACAAGACCACCATCCTGCAATATGCTCAAGCTAGCAAACATAGCTCTCAGCTCAACAGCTACCTTCCTACTCAAGGCATCCGCAACAACATTGGCCTTTCCCGGATGATACTCTATCGTCAGATCATAATCCTTGAGCAACTCCAACCACCGCCGCTGCCTAAGATTCAACTCCTTCTGTGACATCAGATACCTCAAACTCTTGTGATCCGTGTACACCGTACACTTCTCACCATACAGATAATGCCTCCAGATCTTCAGAGCAAAAACCACTACAGCCAGCTCAATATCATGCGTAGGATAGTTGCGCTCATGCACCTTCAACTGCCGCGACGCATAAGCCACAACCTTACCCTCTTGCATCAGCACACACCCCAAACCAACATAGGATGCATCACTGTAAACTACAAACTCTTTCCCTGATTCAGGCTGAATCAAGATAGGAGCTTGAGTCAAAGCCATCTTCAGCTTCTCAAAAGCTTGCTGTCTCACTTCCGTCCACTCATACTTAACATCTTTCTGCAGCAACTTCGTCAAAGGAGCATCAATCTTGGAAAAACCATCCACAAACCTTCGGTAGTATCCTGCCAAACCAAGGAAACTACGAACCTCCTGAACAGACTTAGGAACTTTCCAATTCATCACCGCTTCAATCTTCTGAGGATCAACACGAATCCCCTCAGCTGAGACCACATGCCCAAGAAAAACCACCTCTCTAAGCCAAAACTCACACTTGCTCAGCTTAGCATAAAGCTGATTCTCCAACAAAGCTTGCAATACAATCCTCAAATGCTCTTCGTGCTCCTCCTCAGTACGCGAGTACACAAGGATATCATCAATGAACACCACAACGAACTTGTCCAGGTATTCATGAAAAACACGATTCATAATGTCCATGAAAGCAGCAGGAGCATTTGTCAAACCAAACGGCATCACAAGGAACTCATAATGCCCATACCTTGTCCTGAAAGCTGTCTTAGGCACATCCACATCCTTCACCTTCAACTGATAATACCCTGACCTCAAGTCAATCTTAGAGAACACAGCAGCTCCCCGAAATTGATCAAAGAGATCATCAATCCTCGGCAAAGGATACCGATTCTTGATAGTCAACTTGTTCAGCTGACGGTAATCAATGCACATCCTCATCGTGCCATCTTTCTTCTTCACAAACAAGACAGGAGCACCCCAAGGCGAAACACTCGGCCGGATGAAACCACGATCAAGCAGCTCTTGCAACTGCGTCTTCAGCTCCTTCAGCTCTTTAGGTGCCATTCTATAGGGAGTAATGGACACAGGAGTGGTATTCTCATACAGCTCAATACCAAACTCCACCTCGCGATTAGGAGGTAAACCAGGCAACTCCTCCGGAAAAACATCAGGAAACTCCTTCACAACCCTGATATCTTGCACCCTCAACTCCTTAGAACAAGGATTCATCACAAAAGCCAGAAAAGCTTCACAACCTTGCCTCAGCATCCTGCTCGCCTCCAAGGTAGAAACAACATTGGCAAGAAACTTTACATTCTCACCAACCACCACCACTTCATAATCATCCGCAAGCTTAAGCGAAACCCGCTTATTCTCACAATCCACAACAGCACGATGCTCAGCAAGCCAATTCATACCAAGGATCACATCAAAACCATAAAAGGGCAACTCTATAAGATCAACATGAAAGACATGCTCTTGAACAACCAAAGGACACCTTCTATAAAGCTTACGAGTCACAACAGTTTCACCAAAAGAACTAGTGACTCTAACACCAACATCCAAAGACTCAACAGGCAAACCAAGCAACTCAGCATGCTCACGAAGAATGTATGAATGCGTAGATCCAGAATCAATCAAAGAAAGCAATGACAAGGATTGCAAAGTAAAGGTACCTGCAATCACATCAGCATCATTCCTTCCCTCGCGCTGAGCATACACCCTCGCTTGGCCTCCACCCTCAGGTTGAATAGCTACCACATGAGCTACTCCACGACCACCTTCCTCTCGCCTCTGAAAATTACCACGGCCGCGCCCACGACCTCTCTGCGGTGCTGCAACAACAGGAGCACGCTCTTGACCACCAGCCATCCTCGGACAATCACGCCTCAAATGATCAGCAGAACCACAGTTCCAGCACTCATAACCAGCTGCCACAACAGGAGCTTGCACCTCCCTCCCAGCACGAGGACAGTCACGCTTCAAGTGACCACGGGAACCACAAATCCAACAAGCACTAGGGTCAGCTCTAGCATTGCCTCCCCTAGCAGGTGCACCTCCACCTCTCTTAGATGAGGACTGAAACCTCTGATCACGTCCCCTCTTGTTCCGTCCACCGGAACTATACTCAGCAGTTCTCTTCCCAGAACTAGCTCCAGCACCCTTCGCAGACAAACTCAGATTCATCTCAATGTCCTTGGATCGACTAACCAACACATCGAAATCATTGTACTCAGCAGCCAACATATAGGTCTTAACCTCCGTCACCAAGCCATAACGGAACCTTTCGCACCTCTCGCGCTCATCAGGTATCAGCTCTGGTGCATACTGGCTAAGACGTACAAACTGTACCTCATACTCAGCCACACTCATGCTCCCTTGGGTCAGAGACATGAATTCACGCTTCTTCTCATCCAGATATCTAACTCCTAGATATCTCCTCTTGAACGCATGCTGAAAGAACGTCCAAGTAACATCAGCATCAGCCATCCCAGAGATTGTGGTCGTCCACCACGTATAAGCATCACCTTGCAGCAGAGACACCACACATCCCAGCTTTTGCACATCAGTGCAACTCATCTGTCCCAAGACACGCTTGGTACTCTCCAGCCATGCTTCTGACCTCTCAGCTGACATACCCCTAAACTCAGTCCCACCAAGACTGCGCAAACGCTCTAAGGGTAACCTTGCTCCAGCATCTCCCTGATGCCCAGCTCCTTGAGCCCCAGCTACTGCTGCTCGAAAAGCACCCGCAATAGCTTGCACCAGCATCGACATGTCAGGCATCGCTTGCCCCTGACCAACCTCAGGTCCTGCAGCTCTAGCACCAGCTGCCTCAGCTCCAGCTCTTCCCCTCTCCGCACCGCCACCACCAGGTGGAGGAGGAGGTAACACAGCACTACCCGTATTCTCCTCATTCACATTCCCCTCCGGGGTCGTAGCTCTCGCGCTACTCCTTAACTCTCTACGTGGTGCCATACTTTACCATGCATAACAATACAAAATAAAACAAGTCAGGACCAGCAAGGTAAGCAAATTCCAAGTATTCAAGCTCAATTTCTTTCAAAACAACATCATCTCTTTAGCTTTTGTTTGGCAATGGGTACCCTCATCATGCATCATCACAACATGCATCACATACACATCATCATCTCAAATCACTGAACATGCTTTCACACAACAAGCATACAAGCCAAACCATGCTTCAATCATGCATAACAACATTCCCAATTACTCGAGAACTCAGCTCTGATACCACCAAATGTAACCCCCTTAACCCGGTCTAGACGGTTGACCCGAATTAAGAAAGTCACACGGGGAAAACCAAAGTCAACCCGAAAGTCAACCTTGATTAACGACCCTTTTTTTCTTTTTAATCTTGTCTAGATGCACATTAACCTTAATTGTGATCACACAAACAACATACCAAAAGATCACAATCATCAGAGATCAAACAGGGACCCAATTGAACAAATTACAACTTTAGGGACCAAATTGTAAATTCTGATAAATTAAGGGACTTAACCCAAATTAAAGTTACCATCTTGAAATTAGTCAGGTTTCATGCTTCTCTGTGAAATTTCAGCTCAAACGGACATTCCAAACTCATACAATTGAACAAACATGATTCAGGACCAAAACGTAAACAAAACAAAACATTCAAAGATACTTTTAACTGATTTTAACGGTCTGGTATCGATACGCCACGTGTCGTATCGATACTCGGGGAAGGCAGTAACCAAACTCTAGCAACGGTATCGATACCTTTCCCCCAGTATCGATACTTCACTCATAAGGTATCGATACCTGTTCAATGGTATCGATACGCCTGGGCTGAAAAGTGCATATTTGGCTCAGGCGTACCGATACGCAAGCCCGAGTACCGATACCCCTGCCTGGAAACGACTAGAAAACAGCAACATACATGCTTTAAACCTCAAATTAACAACACCAAGCCATATCACTTAACTATACAACATACAAGGACCCTAATTGCAACATCAATTCAGCATATAAACAACACATACGAAAAACCCCAATTTGTAAAGCATGCTTCCTATTTAAGCTACCATTCAAGCAATAAACCTTCATAAGCAAGCAATAGGAATCCAAACCAAAAACCAGCAATTCAAACAACATTTAACAATCATAGGGAGTCTCAAACACCTCCCAAAACATACACATTGGTCCCCCATTGCCAAATCAACCAAAAGCTAAAAGAACTTATAAAACCTTCATACATTGAGCTTTACTTGTACTTGTTTGCTTGCCTTCTCTTGCTGCCCCTCAATGTACTCTAATGCTCTGCATTATTGAATCAAGAAAACGAGAGAGCGTAAGCCAAAGCTTAGTGAGGAGTGCTCTTTAAAAACCATTCAATAATGCAATTAAAACCATTTGTAAAACATGCTTATAAACAACCTTTACACATGCTCAAAGCATACTTTAAATCAAGCAATTCCCATGCTTCCACATTTCATTTAAACAAGCATCTCATGCTTCAACATAAACATTAAATCATGCATCTCATGCAACTCAATGTACTATACATGTCATATTGGCTCAAGTGATACATTTCATTTATGAAATCAAGTTCAACAACTTTCCCCAAGGACTTTTAAACACCTTGGCCCCAAGGACTTTTAAACACCTTGACCATGGACTTTTAAACACCATGAATGAGGACCACACAAGGACTTTTAACCACCTTTGTGTCCGTAGCTTGAATCACCCCAAGGACTTTTAAACACCTTGGCCCCAAGGACTTTTAAACACCTTGGCCCCATGGACTTTTAAACACCATAGAAAGGAGCACCCAAGGACTTTTAACCACCTTAGTGTCCGCAACAAGATTCATCCAAGGACTTTTAACCACCTTGATGATCTTAGGTAACAAGGCTCACTCAAGGACTTTTAACCACCTTAGTGACCTTCACTTTTGCAAACCATCACTTGCCAATATACACTTTATACATCATATAATCCACTGTTTTAAAGCATTAAACCAAGCCATTTCATCATGCATCTCAAAGCATTAAATCATCATTTAAACAATGCATAAGATCAAGGTACTCTTACCTAGAGTCACCTTCAACACATGGCTTTAAACATCAGCATATATCATGCTAAAACATCAGCAAATATCATGCTAAAACATGCTTTCAAAACAGTAATCAAATCATGCAATTCATCATTTTGCATCACACCAAAACATGGCCACCACTTAGAGAGTAATCCGAAAACTTACACTTGAGCTTAGCAAAGTTGTTTAGACTTAAACTAAACCCCCAAAACCTTGGTTTCAAAGCCGAAAACCATTTTCACAAATCCACTCACCGATTTCCACTTTGCTTCAAGCCAAAGCACCAAATCAAGCCTCCGGATCAACAATTCTTGGATCCAAGGATGCCTCCCCTGTTTCAACATATTAAAGCAGAGGATTAATGCATCATCATGCATTAATTGCTTCAATGAAAGCATCTAAACTCGCTGCTCTCACAAAACCTCCATTTTCGGCCACCAAACACAACCGAAAATACATCCGAAACACTTCTAGACAAAGCCCATCCATAAACCAGCAAAACCTCACTTCCATTAACATCATTTAACATCTAAAAACAACCTACAACCATCCTTATACCTCCAGCAACACCAGATCCACAAGATCACCACAAAAGCTACCTTAAAACACAAGCTAAACTTAGGAAACTCAACCTATCCGGGATTGCATCAATCAAAACTCATTTCCACATCAATTTAATGATCATTTAACATCAAAAACACTTCTCAAAACACAGATTTAACAGATCAAACGAAAATCATGTGAAATCATCAAAATCTTGCATAATTAGCCAAGATCTATAAATCAACTTAAAAGCCTTTAATTAAACATCAAATTAGGATTGAAAACTTTAGGAATTTCATTAAAGAACTTGAAGTTCAGAGGAGAAGGACGTTCTTACCTCCAAACTTGAGTTTCTCCTCTTTTTGGAATGGAAAACCTTGATGAAACTTGAAGCAATTGAAGAGGTTTTGAAGATACAATGATTTGCAATCAATTGAGAGTTGAAAGGAGGATTTTAGGTGAGAAAATCAGAATTGAAACTCTGGAAATAGAGTGTTTGGGTTGAGAGAAAAAGAGAGAAAGAAAATGGGAAGTTAGATGAGAAAATGCTTAAAATGAACTTTCCCTCCTTTTTGTTTTCTTTAAAATCAGAATTATGAGTCAAAATATCTTAGAAAAATCTGGAGAAACTCCCTTTGGGTAAATAGCTCCTTAAAGATTCAAAGTTTCAACCCTTTATAAAATAGCCACCAAACTTTCAAAAATTACATTTTGGTCACTAGCCAAAATGTCACACTTCCGAAACTCATTTTCCAAAATTGATTTCACAGTTCACTTAATTATATTAAAAGATGATTTTAGAACATTTTTCCATATTTTTAACGCAACCCGAACTAGGCTTTCCTAATTTAACCTCTTACGATTCGAACAGCACTTTGACCAACCGGTCAACGCCCAAGACTTCCAAGCCCAAAACCGGGGCGTTACACATTCTCATTGGTACCGATAGTCCAACCCCACAAACACGAAGCAACTCTAAATTAAGCACTGGTAAAGAAGTTCTATAATGTGCAACACAATTAACATTCAAAAGCAATTAGCATGTACGACTATCACATTAAAGTTCTTTCCTTATAACAGAATGTAAATAAACGATGCAACCGTACTGAAGCAAGATTGAAATAATGGACTTACGCTTTATAGACATCACCAAAGGATCCCCTACCAATCAACTCCACCTGACTAAATCTAGACCCTGCTGCTGCTTGTAAACCTTCAATATCAGCCATTCCAACATACAAACTTCTTGGACACCGAAGATCAAAGCCACCACAAAAATCAACCCCTCGAAACAATCACATTCCAACCATTATTCCAATCACAATTCAATACCCACTTCTAAATTGCCAAAACCAGCCCAAAAACCCAATCCCTGAAACAGAAATGCCAAAATGAAAAGAAAAACATATCTTAAATCGTTCCCACGTTTCAAGATCTAAAAAAACCGAACAAGAAATAAAAAAAGTTAGAAAATGCCTATAAGCTATCACATTGAAAGCAAAGAATGCACGATAAACACCAAAAAGAAAGAAAGAAATCGATAAAAGATAGGATATCCTAAAATTGACAGGACAAGAACTCTTCAAGAAAATGAAACAACCATCCTTTACAAAATCCAATCTCCTTCTACAGTGGAACCACAACACACCCAGGTGTCTGACGAGAAAGAAAGAAAGAAAGAACACAACAGTTGTGTTTGTTCGAGAATTGTTTTAAATTTTTACCTGCTGGGTTTCTGCAGATCTTTCTCCTTCGTTGTTTCGATATTTGCATTTCTCAGTTTTCTGTCAAGAAAGTGGATTTTTCAGAGCTTTGAAAGAGATCGAGAAATAAGAGCATAAAAAATGTGTGTTAATGGAGTTTCTCGACTTGGTATTTCTCTCCTTTTTATACTGGTAAATTTAATTGAACTAAAACGCATCGTTTTGTAACTCTTGTAAAACGTTAAACAGGAGGAGATACGGCAGCCCATTTAGGTCAAGAACAATTCCCAAGAAGGCCGATAATCGAATTGGGCCTTTGTTATCGACTTTATTTTTCACTTTCATAATATTAATCTTCTCCTTCCTGCATTTTTTTTATTTTTACTAAAATTTTTGAATTTTTATAGTAGTTTTACTTTTAGTATCTTTTATGTTTTTCTAATATATAATATTTATATTTATAATATTTTCTTAATTTTTTATTAAAGATTAACTCTCAATTTTTTTACAAAAATCAAATACACTTTCAGACTCGGATAAAAAATCAATTAAGCTTGTTTGACATGTCACCATTCATCCATGAATTTTCATGTCAAAATAATTGAATGTGTCATCACAATTGATGAAATTTAAAAAAAGTTAGAGACAATGTTATTGATTTTAGATGCATACAATAGTAAAATTACCCTTTAAAATTATTCTCTTTATCTCACTAAATTTGTATTTTAAAATTGTTCCACTTAAAATGTCTTTTTAAAAAAATCAATAACTTTTACAAGACACATTTCCCTTTCTATCCTTTCTTTAGTTTTTCTAAAAAACAAAGTTTAACTTTTTTTAAAGATAAAATTGTTATTTTAGTTATTTTACATCACATCTTTTATACAAAATTTTTCTTTCTAAAATACGTAAAAAAAAAATTAACAAGAACAAAAAAATATGACACAGAAAAAATATCATTTATTGATCTTATATAAGGATAACAACCATGAGGAGCGACTCGGATATTTTGTTATCCCCTAACCAAAGAAAAGAGGATATCTATCCTATCCCGACATGTCCCAGATAATCGTAGTGTTTCAGTTACTCTGAAATTTGAGGCCATAATTTAGTTCTAACCCAACCTGGCCCAAATCAAGCAAATTTTAATATTCGTAAAAACATTTTTAGTAACTAAATATAAAGTCGTAAAAAAATTATAGACATGTTTAATAAATAGTTTTTTGATTTAAAATTAAATGGTTTAAGCACCTGTTTTGACTACAAATAATAATTTGGACACTTAAAATGGGTAAAATAACATTTAAACACCTAAAAAGAAAAAATAAGATAGTTTAAACACTTATTTTAATATTAAATCTTTACAAAACGCTGAATATATTTTATAACGAGGGTTATATTAATAATATATCTTAGGACGACCAGTCAGAGAATGTTTAATCTAAATTCAAATTTGTTTGACTCCGATTTTATTTTTCAAAACTCACTCCCCGTAATGATCTTAAATTAGAAAAACACTAACCCTTATTTGATCGAGACTCGTCTAGCTCTAGTCCAAATAATTTTATAATACTTATTTTTAATAATATGAACTAAAAAATATATTAATCATGTATTTTCAATTAATCGGCCAAACTAATTAACCTAAATTTAGTTATGAGTAAAGCACCGCCATAGTTACTTACGTTTAGTCAATGTACATTTTTTGTCACTAATTTTAAAAAATGAATGTTTTAGTTACTTACATTTTCGTTGTGTAAATTTATGGTCACTCGAACGTTAATTTCCTTATCTTGATGACCTACACATTAATAGAAAAAGTTTATTTCTAATTTCACTCTTAAATTTTTAAAACTTTATTTTTCAGTCTAAAAAAATCTTAATCCTTTTTGAGCCACCAACCTTTGGTCATCCATCGTCCGTCCTATCTAGCCTCCGGTGTATTCACGCCCGGCTTCTCCACCTTCGCGCGACCACTTTAAACAATCATTTGTTCCAGACTTGAACTAATTCCTTTGATTTGAACTTTACATGTTCTCTAATTCCTCGTTTTCCAACAAAAAAAATCAAGAGAAAATGAAAATGAAGGTTTAAACCTTTAATTTGCATATGATTTCTTTATGTTATAAATTATATTTCTTAAACTACGTTCTTTTAATTAGGAGTTTAGATTACTTTACCAGGTAACACAAAGAGTTTTTTTATTTGGGGTTGGGTGTTCAATGTTGTTCTTTGGGTTAAAAAAATGAACTTTTATGAGTTCCATTGGCGGTTTCTTCTGGTATAGCCGAGGCAACTGGATTACTGGTTACAGTATTGGAATCTTTGATGTCCTTACTGCTGAACTTTAGGCCATTTTTAAAGGCTTGCAACTAGCTTGGAGATATGGCTTCGAAATGCTTTTAGTTCAAACTGACTCGTTCCAATTGATTTGAATCATATATTACAGTAGAAGACTCCATAGATAAAGGGTTATAATATCATTACACAGCGAGGCAAGAACACAAACATGGCGGAACTCCGATTTCAATGCTTCACATTGTTATTAAAATCCTCCATGGACCATTATAGTCTAGTAATTAAGTAAACCAGTACGTTGTCCAAGACATGAACCAACGCATGA
Source organism: Hibiscus tridactylites (assembly GCA_958450335.1). Taxonomy (NCBI): domain Eukaryota; kingdom Viridiplantae; phylum Streptophyta; class Magnoliopsida; order Malvales; family Malvaceae; genus Hibiscus; species Hibiscus tridactylites. Next base: position 61,174,874 of record OY288290.1, read on the forward strand.
CAGAAGAGAGGGAGCATGTTCTTGATCGATTTAGCTCCCTTTATCTGATCTGGGAACGCTTGAAAGACGAACCGCCATGGATTGCCGTTGGAACTCTGCCTCTTTGATCATCACCTAAGTAATGTGTTTCTTTCAGTTGAGCACTCATCAGCATCATTCCTCTACGAATACTCGAACCTTCCACTGCCGATGACGATGACGACGATTCAGCCGAGCTCTTCCGACGCCTTTCGTTATGTCCGGCCAACCGCCTTCTACAGCTCCGTTTCGATTCATCGAACTCCGGAAGCTCATGGAACCTGTGAAAGTCATGAAAAGATGGATCAAGTGTATAGACTTTAATTGCCTTGTTGATCAAGTAACTAAGTTTCAAAGCAAAAACCTGCTGCATTGTTGACAAAAGCGCTGCCTGAGACCACCAACGACCACAAATGGCGCCTTGGCATGAATCTCACACACTTTATGTCGCCGGTGGTAGCGTTTGGCGTCGGATAAATCGAGCCCACATTTTTCCACTTGGCAACAAGGCTGCGACACCCCGACGCCACCGCCGGCTGATCCTCTCCTTCCATGTGATTTCTTCTTCTTTTCATCATCCGGAAAACTATGACCACCACCACCACCACCAACACCCTCTTCATCTTCTTCTTGCACGTCATTGTCGGGTTCTTCGGCTAAGAAATCCTTACTCATGTTTGTGCTTTCGAACCACTCTGGAAAAACCTGGCGCGGAGGAGGAGATATAAATAATGGAGGAATGCAGAGAGCAAAGTTGTAAAGAGAAAAAAGATCAGGTTGAGGACCACAAATGAAACAACATTTTTGCTGGTGAATGATTGGAAGTTAAAAAAGGAAGCTGCTGGGAATTCTGTTGATTCTCATAAGCAATTCCATCAACTAAAAATCTTTCACAAACTCAATGATTTGAGGGTTTTGGCAACCATGGTTGATCACTCATGGCAGATGTTTAACACAAATGAGGAAAGCTTGAATATCATACAAATGGATTCCATTTTCACCAGGACAAGTTCAAAGTACACTGATTGTTTCAAATCATTGACCTATGTCACTTATTTATTATTTACCTTACTACTACAATTTACAGACAATCACGTGATCTGTTGTTAAAATGGTAATTAAATTTGAGGAAAATGAGAGACTGAATTTGCTTGGTTTTTGAGGTTACAATAGTTTGAGAACAGATTCTACATAAAGCTTGTAAAAACTCAACTCACACTTGAGAGAGACATATGAAAAGTGGCATTCAAATGAGTCCTGTAATGCACTGTACAGCACATCTTGTTTTATCAGTTGTGTTTTGCTTTTTTTTGGTTGCCCTCTCGGTTCTCGAAGACTCTGCCCTTGTATATACAAAGTCTCGAACTTAAAATATACTTAAATGATACTAAGTTGTTTACTACTTGAATTAAACTCGTTGGTATTTAACAGTACAACTTGGACCTAGCTGGAAAATTAATAAGTACATTAGAAAAATCTAAATTAGTGAAGTTGACACAACACAAAGGTTTCACGTGGCAATTGTACCATGGTACATTGGTACTCCATAAAAATGTTCACCCTACTTTGTGATTGTGTGCACCTATATTGAATAATTTGATCCGCCCTAAACTAATTCAGTTTAATTATAAAAATAATATATATATATATATATATATATATATATATATATTTAAAAAAATATTAACTTATGCTACGAAAATCAAGTTATCTAATCGGTTTGAGAAATTTGAATAAAACAATTATAAAGAATTAAATTATGATTAATTCTGACTCGTTCCATAAATACTTCTACTCTAATATGATATTTGACATAAATATATAATGATGAAACTAATCATACCTTTCTCTATCTATCATATCTTGTATTTTTTTTGAACAATTTCTATCTATGGAGATAAAAGGAGAATTTTACTTCTACTGAGTCTTGAACTACAACCTACGAGAAAGAAAAGATGTCAACTGAAAATTTTAACCACATGCGCTTTAGAAATTGTTGATAAATATATCATGCATTTAAATATACACGAATCACATATTTTTTATATGTTCTAATAATAATAGTATCACCCAAGTTACGACACACAATCAACTTATTATAACACGATAATTTTTAGGTTTTGTTTTGTAGGGTTTTTTATTTTTATGTCTGTCGTAAAACTATATTATATAAATAGGAACAAAAAATCATCTGCTCTTTTTTGGTGTTTTTTTTCGTGCCCCAATTCTAAAAAATTAAATTTTAATCTCTAACCATAAATTTTAAATCTTGAATCTTAAAAATACACTATACATCAAATACTCTAAACTCTAATTATAAGCCATAACATTAAACTTAATCCTAGACCTTAAATTTAAATTTTTAATATTGAGGCATAAATAGAGACACAAAAAACGAATAACCGATTTTTACTTAAAAAAACTAATAAAATATAAGGTTGAAATGAGGAGAATGGTAGAAGTGACGTAAAAATCTAAATGGGTGCCAACTTATGTAGATTCTGTCAAATGCCAATGCAATGGTCCTATCTTTCTTTACATTTTTACCTCCCCACTCTTCCGCATCACAAATACTTTACGTGTGTCTACCATTCAACGTCACATTTTGTTTTATATTTTCTATATAACTACTACAATACGCCATCAAATTCTTCTAAGTCACTCTCATTTTTTTAGTTGGGTTTTGGTCCATTCCTATCTTCTTAGATTCTTTTCTTTCTTTACACTTTGCATCCCATTTTAGTTTCAATTTCTCATTTCTCACCAAATTCTCACTTATTTCATTTAGAAAATCGTAATTATATAAATCAAGTCAATTAAATTTCAGATTTCAAATTTCCCTTTTTGCCGCCATGATTTCCTCCGTCGTCACAATCAAATGGTCACTAAAAATTATACTTGTTGCAGTGAGTGAGGTTTTTATAAAAATAATTTGTGAATTTATATATGTATGCTTAGAATGAAGAGAGAAATATAGAATATGTAAAAAAAATCAACTATTACAGCTGTTTGATGAGACATGTGTTATCTCTAGGTCTTTTTCAACAATATGCCATCTAAAATGTATGTATTTAGATTGTAAATATTGTCAAATTTATAGCACTCCTTTACATTTAGATAACATCTATAAGAGAATCAACCTTTTTTTAAGAATTTTTTTCTGAGTACCCACCAAATACAAACGCAGAGTTAATTTTAGGTGACGAAATAGAGTTTTAATAAAAAAAAATATAATTTTTAAATTATATACGAATTTAAAATTTTTAAGGGGACAAACAATTATTCCCCAACCCCTCGGTCTATCACTTATACCCACATTTTGCTTACAATGATTTGTTTGGTGGTATGCCTTCCTACTATGTTCCTTTGGAATGAATTCTTTTATAAAAAAATAAAATCTATACATTGGCTCTTTCTTCCTTTGCTTTTTCTTATATGTTTATTGGTATCGGATTCCAATGGACTTGTTTTTCTTCGTAAAAACCATGCAAATCGACAAACATCGGGGAATTTTTTCATGCCTTGATATTTCTTTTTAATCCATGCACCCACCAATTTTGCCCTTTGTTTTTCCTTTGACAAAATTAACATTTTTATGTCACCATTGGTATGTATAAGAAAAAAATTTAATCATTAGATGAGTTTTGAAATAATTTGTTTAATATAAAGAAGAATTAGTTAGTATAAATCTAAAGTAATATCTATTCAGAATAAGTCACATATATTTTCTATCTTTGTTCAAACTAATTCACGCGACAAACTAAAAATTATTGAATGAAGATAGTTTATTGCTATCTCATGTATTAATTCATAAAAAAATTAATACTATAACCAAACGTAACATTCGCTTTTGGAAAGAGAGATATGAATTTTGTACCTCAAGATTTTTAGTATATTTCCTTCAACATTCTTGTCACTGAATTTACTCAATGATCATCCATCCATTGCCGTATATAGTGTATGATCATGTTGTGATTGCTTTTAAATTCAATGATATATATAGTTTGGTATATTGGAACGTGAATTTCAAAAGATTGCTTTGGTGTAATCGGTCTGAATTGGGTATTGTAAAGATTTATTATAGGAGCGACCCTTACAACTCAATTTATTCTATTCACAACGTTGAGATTAGAATCTTTGACTTTACTTAAGGGATCTACAACCTCGTCCCACTAAATTAACAAGTTATTAATGTGAATAACAAAAGATTGATTCGGAAAAAATATTGTGCATATTTTTTTGATCATAAAGGTCGGCTGATAATATTAGATAAAACTTAAACATGTCCAAAAACAAAAGAAAGCCCAATAGGCGATACAAACAAAGAAGCTAAACCGACAGCCATTAAAACAACTAAAAACAACTGAGAGAAAAAAAGAAAAAAAACGCTTCAACCCGGCAAACATACCTCCAGTCAAAACAAAATGAGAGACAATCGATGAAGCTGGAGGTGCCCAGAAAGATGGTGGGGAAAGGATGGAAAAATAAACCCCGATCCACAAGACCAGAAGAGAGAGGAAAAGCCCTAAGGCGGTTCGAGAGCCCGACGATCAGCATCCACGGTGGGGAGAACCGATGGCGGCGCATCTTCGACCCAGAACTTATCCTCCGAAAACGGTAAGCCCTCCTTTGCCATGAGATGAGATGCTTTGTTGCCTGATCTGTGAGTAAAACGGAACTCGCACCTGGAAAAGAGACAGGATAACGACTTTCCATTCCTGATGTAGGGAGAGATCTCCGACAGATCGGGCCCGGAGGACTGAAGTTTTGAAATCACAGCCTGGGAATCACCCTCCAGGACTATGGAATTGAAGCCAAGATCCGTCGCGAACTGCAAACCCGACACCGCCGCTAAGGCTTCTGCCGCGAAGGGGGAGGCGACCTGAGTATGGATACGGTAACACGCTCCCAGAATTTGCCCTTCTTCATTTCTAATTATAACACCTGAACAAGATTTGTGCTCACTTCCTTTATACCCTGCGTCGAAGTTAACCTTGACGAACGGTGCACTCGGTGGAAGCCAGACGCTGTCACTACCTAAGGAGAGAGGAGAAAGGAGCGGACCCAACGACTCCAGTTCACGGCAATAGCCACGTACAAAGGTAAATATGTCAAAAATGGATTGTACTTTACCTTCGTGCAGTAGTTTGTTCCTAGCAAACCATAACGCCCAAACAACTATTACAATTTCTCTCCTTATATGATTTGAATTGTGCTCAAAAAGCCAGGCTAACCATTCTCTAAAATCAAAAAAATTAGCATCCCTCGACCAATGAATGTTTCGATAACTCTATAATGTTCTTGCGAAAGGGCAATCTCTTGCAATATGTGCCGTTGATTCCGTTGAACTGTTGCACCTAATATATAGGGGATTATGAGCAATTCTTCTGTAGCATAGGTTATGTTTTGTTGGCACAAAATTATGGATGAATTTCCAGATCAGGATCTTAATCTTAGCAGGACATTTAATTTGCCATAGATGATAAAACATAGGGTGACAAACTGTAGGCGATAGACCAGGGGACATTAAGAGCTTATATCCACTTCTTACCGAGTAGACACCTGAGTGTTCACCAGCCCAAACCTGAGTATCAGGAGATTGGGACGCTGGCAACGAGATTCTCAAGATATTACCTGCATCCGTAGCATTAAAACTAGCATAGATTAGATTGACATTCCACTGGTTAGTTTCAGGAATAATAAGGTCCGAACATGAGACAGTGGGGAGTTGTGGTGAGCTGATTAATTGTCTATTCGAACCCGGTAGCCAGAAATCATTCCACACCGACACACTAGAGCCCGATCCAATTCTCCATTTTAGGCCCGAAAACAACAAGCCCTTCGAACTCCAGATGCTCCTCCAAATAAGGGAGGGGCGAGAGCCCAATATCGAATCTAGAAAAGAGCATTCTCGGAAGTACTTAGCTTTAAGAAGACGGGTTACAAGGGAAGAAGGATTAGATAAGACCCGCCAAGCTTGCTTAGCTAAAAGGGCAACATTGAACTTCGAAAGGTCACGGAAGCCCAAGCCCCCTACTTCTTTCAACTGACACATGAACAACCATTCACACCAGTGTATCCCTCGTTTACCTTAGGACTTCTGCCACCAAAAACGGGCCTCAAAAGACTCCAACTCCTTGCAAAACGATTTAGGTAGCAGAAAACAGGACATGGCGTACATGGGTAAGGCCTGAAGAATCGATTTGATAAACACTTCTTTTCCCCCAGTAGATAGGAAACGGGTACTCCAGCTTTCAGAACAATTGTTAAAACGGTCACGCAAACTAGAGAATGCCCCTCTCTTATCCTGACCCACAATAGCTGGCAAACCTAGGTACTTCTCGGGGTTATCTGTGCTAGAAACACCCAAAATACGTTGCACATCATCTCTATTGTGACGAATCACATTTGAGGAGAAGAAGATACCAGATTTCTCAAAGTTAGCAATCTGCCCCGATGCTGCTGAATAGTCACTCAGAATAGTCTTAATGTTGGCAGCTCCCCCGTCGTTGCTTCACCAAATATAAGACAATCGTCTGCAAATAAAAGGTGGGTGACACTAGGAGCACTCCGGGCTATTCGAACTCCAGATAGTCTACCGTCTGAGGATGCAACTCGAAGAAAAGAAGAAAGCCCCCTCACCACATAGAAAGAAAAGATACAGGCTCAACGGGTCTTCTTGGCGGAGACCTCTAGACGAGAAGAAACGTTCACCACAAGTATTATTCAATAGAACCGAGTAGGAAGCTGTTGAAATACAGTTAAGAAGACGGTTGATCCAAAGACTCGAAAAACCAAGCCGTGCCATAATTGCATCTAAAAACTGCCATTCCACTCGATCATACGCTTTGCTCATATCGAGCTTTAGAGCAAACGAGCCCCTCTTACCAATGCGCTTTGACTTAAGTGAATGTAGGATTTTGTAAGCTCCAATAATATTATCTGTTATCAACCTGCCAGGGATGAAAGCACTATGGGCCTCGTCGATGCAAACATTTAACACACTTTGAAATCTATTAGCCAAAACCTTTGCAATAATCTTGTAAAGGACATTGCAAAGGCTGATAGGCCTAAAATGGGTCATAGACGTTGGGTTTTTAATCTTCGGTATAAGAATGATCAAAGTGTGATTAATTGTAGATAATACCTCATCACCTCGAAGCACTGCAATGCAAAACTGCGCGACATCCTTCCCGACTATGTGCCAGAAACGCTGGTAAAAGACTGCACCCAAACCATCCTTACCCGATGCCTTGAGAAGGCTCATTGATTTAACTGCCCGTAAAACCTCCTCCACATCAAAGTCCCTATCCAGTGCGTTATTCATCTCAGGAGTTATGCACGCAATATACCCGAAAGAACATGGTCAATGTAGGATGTCCCGTGAGAGGTGAAAAGCTCATCAAAGTAAGTCTGGGACATGTTTCCCAAAGATTCATCATCATCAAACACTATAATGTCCTCATCAATTAACTTGGAGACCCTTTTCTGCCTACGCCTTTCGGACGCATACCTGTGAAAAAAGGAAGTGTTACGGTCCCCATTCCTAAGCCAGTTCGCCCGAGCCCTTTGCTCCCAATAAAGTTCCTCCTTGTCCAATTCAGCATTAAGGGCCAACTGGACATCCAATGTTTCATGAAGAACGTCATCCGTAGGGAAGGATTCCGATAACTCTTTGAGACGCTGCTTCAGACCTGATTCAACCGCCTTGCGTCCACGTTTGATGTTAGTGAACCATGTTCGCAAGCCGTTTTTAACAAACTCCAGTTTTGAGAGGAGATGCCCACTCGAAACCTCCCAAAGTCGTTTAACTTCCTCTTCACACATGCTCTCAAGTAACCAATTAGCCTCAAAACGAAATACCCACTGTCCATAGAGGTTCGGCGAGTGCATATTTGTCTCCAAAAAGAGTAGACAATGGTCCGAAAATGAGTGAGTAAGGTGAGATAACTTGAAGTGAGGGAAGAGATCTCACCACTGACTATTAGCAACGCCCCTATCCAGACGCTCCCTAACATTATTCTCAGAAAACTGACCCTTCTGCCAAGTATACCAAACCCCCGAATACCCCAAATCCGAGAGGGAGCAGCCTTCAAGCATGGATCGAAATTGTTCATCTATCGATCGCTTCGTATCCGCCCACCCTGTTTCTCAAACACATACAAGATTTCGTTAAAATCGCCAATAACCATCCATGGAATCTCCAGACAGTCATTAAGATGACGCAGCAAGTTCCATGCCTCCAAACGATTACACTCCTCAGGAGCACCATAAAACCCCGTACAATGCCAAGAGAAACCATCTGAATCATCATCAATAATAAAATCAATGTGACGAGCTGAAAAAGAACGTAAAGAAATTTTACAAGTAGCTTTCCAACCAAGAACTAAGCCACCACTACTACCAACGGAACTCACTTCGATACCATAAGGATAACCCCAACTGCGGCGTATATTCACCATTTTATTAGCATAAAGTTTCGTCTCAATAAAGAAAATTACATTAGGATTCAAGTCTCTCAGCACATGCCGGAAACGACAAACTATTCGTGGCTTTCCTAAGCCCCGAACATTCCAACTAAGCAGCTTCATTGAACCCGGCGGACCTGATCCATCAGGTCGGCCAATATAGCATTTGGTGAGCCAGCAGCAAGGCCCATAACTTCATCACTGCTGCCTTGGGTCTCGAAAACACTTGCATCTACCAAAGCCTTACGTGGGCGCTTATTACCATCCAATTGCTCAATTGGGCTCTCTTCAATATCCAAGCCCATCTGTACGTCCATTACTGGTGGAGGAGCCAGCACAAGTCCACATGAGTTGCCATAAGAGGGCAGTGGGAAAGCAGCACTCTTACCTCAATTTCCGCCAGAAATTTGACCCAAAGAATTAAGAGCAGATCCCATAAACTTCGCCTGTAGAGAATCCCGGGGATCAATTTGATTTATTTCCCCCAATAGGCCAGCTGAATTACCCAAATTAGGGGGAAACGAATCGGAATCTTCACGGAGCCAAATATTGTTCGGCGCCGCCCGACGTGGAGGTGCACGAAGCGAGATATCCCAGTTGAAGACAATGTCATGTGGCTCCCAACTCAATCGTGAAGGACAAAAACTTTCACCATGTCCCAGTCATCCACACAAGAAGCAAAAAATTTGAATCCGCTCATACTGGAAACGCACGTAGACTTGAGTCCCATTTTTCAGAGCAATCTTTTTCCGGCGTTTTAATGGTTGTCTTGTACCGAAATAAACTATGAAGCGCATGACACGGGAATGGCTGAGAGGAGACAACTTTGTATCATACTCCAAAAATTGTCCGATAAAATTCCTGAGTGATTTAGCTACTCCTTCAAACATGAAACCAAATGGGAGATCAAGAACTTGGACCCAGAGTTTCAGAAAGTGTAAAGGGACACACATAGGGTCTTCACCGTCCTATAGTCTATGAAGAAGCAGCAGGTGAGAATTGAAAAACCATGGGGAACCATTATCGATTCTGTCAACATCAACAGAATGATAGAACCTGAACAAGTATCGACCCTTCTCAAGATCGGAGATCGAGATCCCCTAGAGGTCTCCACACATTGGCCAGGGTATTCCTCATTGAATCAAAGTGGATCACGCTGGATGTCAGAAAGAGGCCAACAAAACAGTGGAGGAAAGAAATAGGAGAAGACGACACCTCAGCTTCAACCTGAAGTACATCATCTTCCTTGTCGTCAATAACCAGATTCGCCAGATGATTAGAAACATCCGCCATGACCAAAGATCGGGGAAGAGGAGAGCGGAAGAACGTGTCAAAAGACAGACAAAGAGAACGTGTCAGAAGACAGACCGCTCAAATGACAAATTTTATTTTTAAAAATTGTAGATTTAAATATGAAATTCAGTGTTAACAAGACTTAAAAAACATAAATTATTTGTTGTTATACATGTAACTAGCCAGTTGATCAATCTATGAATTAATTGATTGATTATTGAATGAAATTTAAGGACGTCTGAAAGAAAAAAAATGTACAAGGATATATGATGTTTAAAGTATCAAAGTTCATGAGTTGTTATCATAGATGATGAAATTCTAGAGTAAATGTCATGTACTAATATGTACAACTAATCATATGTACTGATATGCATCATTAACTATTTTAGTAACATTTGAAATCATAAGGACTAAAACTTGATTATTCTATTTTAAGAATAAAACTTATTTATCTTTTTAGTTGCCCTCCCGATTACATGACTTTGCCCTAATTAATCCGGACCGACCCGCATCGCACACCTGACTTTGGTGGGTGAGTCTCCTAACGGGAATTTTCTGCATACACAAGATATCGAACTCGAAACCTGCTTAAGCAATACTAAACTGCTTACCACTTAAACCAAATCGTTATTTTTTATTTGGAACAAAACTAACTTATTTATGAACTTTACGTTATTTAGACGTTTCATTTCTCGAGACATTTTGGATAACAAATAAAATGCATCAAATCAGAGATAGAGCACATCAAGGGTCCAGACCCCCAAAGACAAAAACATGCACAACGAACGGTTCTTCCCCGAAGAGCCCTCAGGTTCACCGTTCACCTATCTCCGACGAGCCTCAGCCGATCGGTTGGACTCACCACCCCAGCTCAGATTCGCGGTTGCCTTCTTACACGAGGCGTCGTCCCCGGTAGGAGGCCCCACTGCGTCGGGGTTAGTTGGTGACCGACGACGCCTGGTGGATTGCTCCAAGGTGGTGGCGACACGGTTCTTCCTCGGGTGCGGTCGGGTCCATCTACAGTTTTCATTAGGATATTACTGGAGGGTCAGTCTAGGTTTTCCACCACCGGGACGCCGGATAGATGTGAAGGAAGCTTTTCCCAAGCGTGACTCGTTTTTGATCTCGCCGTCACGAACTGCACTCCGTTGAAAGTCGGTTTTGAGCTTCACTGCCGCCATAAGATCAAAGGTTATGAAAAAGGTAGGAGTCGGCCCGGGTTTGCAGATACGGTCGCACCCGCCTCTCCGCTGCCGTTGGTTCCTCCCCCTTCTCGGACGCGGCCGAAGTCTGAGCTTTGAACGGCAACGAGATCCGACTTTAGTTTCCTATCTCGTTGCGCTTCCACGGCTACATCACGGCAGTGGTGGCACAAACTTCGTGATCCCTTATCGTTACAACAGCGAGACTAGTTTTCTAGGATTTTTGTTGTTTCCGAGCGTAGCCGGCGCTGCCGCTGAACGCCTAGTCTCCGGCCGTCTCACAGTTGGAAGGGAAGGGGTAGTCACGTCCTTTCCCTTGAAAGCCAGTTACTCATTTAGGGCGAGACAGGGCAGGGCTCTCTGGTCGAAGGTTACCTGTTTTAGATATCTATGCCTAGGGAAAAAGTTTTTTTCCCTGCACCAAGTCCTTTTCCCTCTAGTTTTTCAGACCAATTGGGGCCCGCCTATTACACACTTTATGGCAATCTCGTACGTTGAATTAAAGCTTTTGGTTTTCCTCCTATGTTCGATCGAAAGAAGTGACATCTCTCCTAAGAGCATACTGATTGCAGTTGACTTCCGAAGCGATGAAGAAGGCCCAGTTTGTATTGAACGCGTGGTTTTACCGGTCAAAGGCAGTGGCACCATTTTTAATTAAGCGGATAGCCCCCTTGAGGGTTATCCGTATCACGAATGATCTCAACTGGCACCATATCTTTCGATAGGAAGGGTCAGAAGATGATGGTTAATTTGATTCCTTTCTCTTGGATCGGTTGGTGCTCTGTGCTCATTTTCGATCTTGTTTGCATGCTTGGTAGTGTTAATGTCCCGGTTGTCCTGTGTGTTGGTTTTTATTTTCTCAGATGCAATAATCCTGGGTTGGGAGGAGATCCGGTGGCTTCTTGTCCTCTTCATGTATGGAGAACAGTGGGTGATGCCTTGATAAGGGCCAATGTTTTTTCATTAGAAGCCTGTCTCTGGATAGAGCTCTTAGGCACGGCTGCTGTATTTCTTCCCGGGAAGAGTTCATGGAATTTACATTTTGACCTTCTCCAGTATCGCCCAGGTTTATTCGGTTTGAAAACATGTTCTATGGTCTTACCATTGGTTGTGTCTTACTGGACAGGTCCAGTTCTTTTTTCGGTCTGGTGTTTTGTTGTTGTGGTGTGGCCCTGCGTGGCCCCTTGGTTATCATTGTGGTTGTGGTCCTCGATGTGTGTTGATGATGTTTCGTCTTGGTTTTATCAGGGTGCTTTTTAGATCTGTGAGGTCCTGCGCCCGATCTCGGTTTTTCTTTGTTTGCTTCCTATGTTTTGTGCCTCGTTTTTTAGTTGTTACATTGGCCTTGCATGGCTTGTTCTAGGTTTGTTTTCTTCGTGCATGACTCTAGCACGGGTGTGGAGTTTTCCTCATTTGTCTTCCTTTTTTCGTTTTAATGGAAAGTTATCAGTTGAACAAAAAAAAGGTCCAAAGGGTCTTACCTTTTGAAAAAATCATAATAATATTTTTAATTTAAAAAAAATTAATTTAATTTTCCCAAATTTTCAGAAAAACACTTTAACCATTATTTTTTTTATATTTTTAATTACATCCTCTAAAATATTAATTTGAAAGTCTCTATAAATTAAGTCTTATCCTTTAATTTTAAATTGAAATATTTAATAAACTTTATATTATAAGGTTTAATAATTTAATCCTCCCGATATTCGATTAAGCATGAAAGTAATAACAATTAAGCATCTCATCTTATTTTTTAAGCCTTAATATCTTATATAAAGTTGCTTCTATATTCTTTCATTCATATATTCGAGTTCTTCCACTTTAAGAATCAGAGAACGTCCTAGAGTTAGAACATCGACGTTTCTTAATTTGTGTTTTTCTTTCTTCCAGAAGCTCCCTCTAGAGGCTCCTCTACTCCCCTAGATAGAAAAGACAAACAAATATTAAATATCATTTGGGTTGAAAAAAATCGAAAGTACTCGCTAATATATGCATATTCGGTGAAACTTTTGTTTTAGGATTTAAAGGTTAAGATTTTAATATTTATAGTTAGGTTTTAAAGTTTGAGAATAGATCTTATAGTTTAGAGTTTATAATTTAGGGATTATAATTTAGGGTCCCTAAAAGTAGATGTGAGCCTTCGATCGAGTCGAGTAATTTTTTTTTAATATTCGAGTTGACGCGTCATATTTTACAACTCAAATTTTATTTGAAAATTTTTTAATTCGAGTCGAGTTTAGGAAATTCAAGTCGAGTCAAATTTTCGAGTTCCTATACAAATTTAATTGTAATTATTTATCATGTTATAGAACAATTTGATTATAATTTAAACGTCTTTCTCTAATCATATAAGATATGCATACATATTTCTTCATATGTGACATATATTTCTTCATATTTTTTATATCGGTATAAAAATTGAGGGACTCGACTTGAACTTAAAAATCAATCCACTATTTACTAAAAGTTTCGAGTTATTCAAAAGGTATTACGGGTATGTGTGTTTTTGTGCATGTGTGCAGGATTTAAAAATTCTCGAAGCAAATCTAGGATAAGAAGAGGAGCTGCCGATTTTGAAGATATGATAAATCCATTTAATTTGAGATAATTGCGATAAGCAAGGATAAATCCTAGAAGAGTTGAAGTTCCACGAAGATATCAAAAGAAAATTAAATTTCAAGAGTTTTATGAGGAGTTTTTGAAGGAATAAAAATATAATAATAAAAATATTTATTTCTTTTATTATATTTAATTCTAAATTAACTTCCTCCTCAAAAAAGATTTTGACATAGTCATTTCCTATAAATAAGAAGACTACCCGCCAACTTCAAAGGAGGGCGATTTGGGAGAGAATTCGACTAGGGGCCGCACCAACATCTTCATATTTTTCCTGTTTGTTCGATTAGATTCATGTTAGTCATAAACTAAACTTATTTGGCTTGGGTTATTGTATTTTTGTGGTTGTGAGAACGATTGGATTTGTTTAGGTATTTGAGTTTACAATTTTAATTTAAAGTTTGCTCATTCTTGATTCTTAATTTTGATTGCGAATGAATTGGGAGAGGATCTCGTGAGTTCATCCATTTATCTAATATCGGGAGAGTTAGATTCAAGAAACGTATGGGCATGGTTTTCATACAAACGAATGTTGGTGAAGACTAATCCGACTTAAGAATAAGTTGCAGATTTCAACGGCTAAGAGGAACGTATGATTGGTTGTTTCTCACCCATGGTTAACGTAGAGATATATCACTAAGACATGCACAATTGACCAATGTTTTGAGTTAGAGATAACAAGAAGCCGTTGAAGAATGCTTCGCCGAACTTTGAAGGAAGTCGCCCAGTTGCCCAGGCAATTACATCATTCCCAGTTGCCCAGGCAATTACCATTGCCCAAGCAATCCGACTAGTCCTATTTCCAAAGACAATTGCGTTGCTTCAGCAACCAATTACCACAACAATTCAATTGGACATCATACCACTTCTCACGATAACCCAACCTACTCTATTATTCGATTACTCAATCCTTTATTTCTATTTACTTAGTTTATTTTACTTATTATTCATCTCTATCAATCTATTTATTTTTCAACGCAGTAACTTAAGCAAAGTGGCTTAAACCAATCTCTGTGAAGACCATACTCGATACTTTATTACTTGCGACGTGTATACTTGCACCATTTGTGTTGCACTCAAAACACATAACAATAGTTCAAATCGGGTATTCTAGTATTTGTCAAATTAAATACAAGATTAAATTGGAAGAATTTAGAATTGGAAAGCTCAATTTAAAAAGAACTAGTGACCAAAATGTAAAAGGGTTGAAACTTTGAGGTTTAAGTATGAGATTTTGAAAAGTTTAAAGCCCAATTATGTGATTTGCCCATTTAAGTTTGATTGGCATTAAATGATTTAGATTTTGCGTGATTTGGCGGAGAAAAGAAAGAAAGAAAATTAAGAGGGCTTAAATGAAAAATATGTATCCAAAATATAATTTTTTGAACTTTAGGTGCCCAAAGTATTTTTTTTGTAGAAGTATATGACTAAAGTTTTAACAGTTGCAATTTTAGGTGCCCGATAGTTAAAAGAGTGTTAATTTTTTTAACCAATCAATGCTTGACACGTGACATTAATTTGATTTTTTTTATATATTTTTTTAAGAAAAACACCCAAAATTTTTAAAATTTCATAAAATCCTGAAAATTTGCAAATTTTACAAAACAGTTCTCAAATCTCAAAAATTTCCCAAACCCCTAAATCGCCGCCGCTTTCGTTGCCGATTGTCGGACCAATGCGGTCATTTCCCCCATCACGATATCGTCAGAAACGTCGAACGACGTGCAGCCGAACGTCGAATGTGAAATCGAAGTTGGTTGGCACGTCGTTCGATGTTTTTGGCGACGACGTGATGGGAGAAATGACAACCTTGGTCCGGCGACCAAAGGAGTGTGCTCAGGGGCGACGATCGGCGATAGAAGCAACGGCGATTTAGGGATTTGGGTTTGAGAAATTTTAGGTATTTGAGGACTATTTTATAAAATTTGCAAAATTTCAGAATTTTATGAAAAACTGAATGTTTTTATAAACATGCCACATGTCAAACATTGATTGGTTAATAATTTTTTAATACCCTTTAACATTCAGACACCTAAAATTATTGCAGTGTAAACTTTAGGCACCTAAAATTATAACGGTTGAAACTTTAAACACCTATTTTAAAAAAATACTTTAGGCACCGAAAGTTCAAAAAAATATACTTTCTGCACTTATTTTTCATTTAAGCCAATTAAGAGAGAGGGGAAATAAATATTTTAGAGAGTAGCAATTCTGATCTTTGATTGGTTGACGTTCAGGTCGATGTGGCTCTCACCGTCGTTGTTATTGAACTCAGTTCTTCAAGAAGGGTCGGCAAGTGGTCGTCGTTTTATCATCGCAGTCATCGTTCATTGGAGTGAGAAAAAAAATCAGAAAAACTCGTTCGCAAGGATTCGTCGTGAGTCACCGTAAACATAACGAACTCCCTGCACCAAGAAACGTCGATATGGAGTTGGCTGCCTAATTTCGGCAGTCGAAAAACGGCACACGCCACCGGTTGCACGTGGGCATTGTCCTAAGGCAATTGAGCCATCTATTCGTTGGGAGCCGCGAGACATTGACCGTTTATCGGGTTGACCTTTGATTAGGTTGATCGTTGACTTTTTTTTACCAGGGTTAATTTTTCGACCATGATTGACTTTTTTGGACGCTACACAAGGGGTTTGACGTCTTGAGCCAATTCTGCTGCCCATTTTGCCAAATTCAAACCCGAAAAATTGTTTTTCCACGTTTAAAAGTTAAAGAATAAGTTCAATTGTTCGTTGAATTTCGGTTATTGATAATGTTCAAAATTGTTATGGATCTGAGGATTTTGAACATCGATAATTTGGCCAAGATGTTTTGGAAAAGCGTTGGAGGCCGATCCAGTAGCTCAGATATTATGGGCCCGTCTTTAGTTGGTAGTGAAGGTAGTAGAGTTATTATGGGCCCGCATCAGCAAGTTGGTAGGGTTTAATGATGTATTAGGAAGCGGCGTTAGACTTTGCAGGGGTTGGTCCGTGAGGACCTTGTAATTTTTAATAAAATTTAATTTTTCCGAGCGTGGTTTTATTTATATTAATTGATTCTGATTATAATCGTACGTTTATATTGATCGTAATTGTCATTATAAATCTAATAAAGAAATTAATTGATCCATGTGGGAAAAATGATATTCTAAGAGATTTAGATTTCAAACAACTTTATCGGCCAATTGTGTATAAATTTAATTAATTCTTTTTTAAATATGAACTTGATTAAAAACTTAAATCTGAACGGATATTACTATGGAATTATACTAAGGATGCTAAAAAATTAATTCTTACGCCTAACATTGCCATTAAAATAGTTGTACGTTAAGAAATTGCCAACTTCTACATTTATATATATTTATTGAAATTGTTAAGTTGCCTATTCTCTCATCGGTATCTGGTTTTGAAGTTGAAAATGAATTGCCTAGTTTGATTTTATTTTTTCAAAAAATCAATTTATAGGTTTGTAGTCTATAATAAGAAATACTCAAATTAATCAAATGCAGTAAAATGAAATATTATATTCTATAAACACCGAGAAGCAACATTCACAATTTAGTGTCTAATGTTTATTTAGTTTAGTGTCTAATGTTTATATAGGCTTAAACGTTACTATGTTATAAATGTCTCCAAATTATATATATTTTTTAATTTAGCGACTAACGTTTATTTCGAGTTAATTTAGTGCCTAACGTTTTATTTCGTAACTCAAATCAGGTTTTTTCGTTAATGACCGCAAAAATACTGTCATCCAATTATAACATGACACATGACATGTTTTTATGAATTTTTTAAACAATGACTTTCTTAAAAAACCCCAAAATTTAATTTCTTTCAATCAAACCCTCAAATCACATCTCCCTCACCATTTTACATCCCCCAACCTCTAGTCGTCAGTTAAAACTCATTCGACTTTTTTTTCTTTATTGTTGGGTGTTCGTCGACGGTGCAACCGACAATTTATTCGTCGATTTTCGATGACGAGATAATGAGTTTTTGAGCAGTGGGGTTTGATGAAGACAAGGGTGGCCGATGGTGGTTGAATCGGTAGTTAGGGTGGAGGAATTTAGGGTTTAGTTTTGAGGTTTTTTAAAAGAAATTAAAGATTTTCGAGTTTTTTAGGCTTAATATAGTTTTTCTCTAAACTTTACCTGTTTTCCCAACTCGCTTCCTAAAGTTCATTTTGACTACTTTTGTTCCCTAACGTTTTCTCTGTTACCCATGTTGCCTCCTACTGTTAATTTTTTTTTATCTTAACCAATCAGAACGTGTCACATTATTTTTTTATTTTTAAATTTTAAAATAAAATAAAATAAAATAAAAATATTAAATTATACCCTAAATTTACCCAAATACCCTTATCTTCTTCCCCAAACCCACCTCGTCTTCTTTCCCAAACCCACCACTCGATTTGCCGGCTCTTCGAACGGGTGGTTGGTAACCGTGGATGACAATGTGTCAGTTCAGTTGCTCAATCAATTGTATTTGTTCTTCGGGGAACAAATGTGTTGCAATCCGAATGCCTACATTATTCTTCCTCCTTTACAAACTGTAGTCTTCTTTTGGGGTGGGATTCGAAAGGATAATCATCACATTCACAAGGTTGTACTTTCTGCTAACCCAACATCGAGTCCGAACGATTACATGGTTATTGCCATAATCGGTGATCATGACTTTGAATTAGCGTTTAATCGACCGAGCAGAGACAACGAATGGAGTACGTTTTACCATCAAAGATGTTATATGCATCCGGGGTGCCATTTATGCAGTTGACCGTTCTGGGAGTGTTGTTTGTGGTAACGTGATTGGTAATGAACCAAGAGCCAAATTTAGGTTCTTGCGAAATGCAGGGGCAACAATTCCATCAAATAAATATCTTATCGAGTCGACTGTCGGGGAACTCTTGATGGTTGAAAGGAAAGGGGAGCGACACAGAAAAAACCCGAGATATCAGCACAGATATGAGTTCAAAGTTTGGAGAATGAATTGCTATGGATGCATTGGATGGAGATGAAAAGACGGGGTGGGTTTGGGGAAGAAGACGGGGTATTTGGGTAAATCTAGAGTATGATTTAATATATTTTTTATTTTATTTTATTTTAAAATTTAAAAATAAATAAGAAAAATGATGTGGCGCGTTCTGATTGGTCAAAATAATTTTTTTAACTGTAGGGGTCAATATGAGTAATGGAGAAAACGTAAGGGAGCAAAAGTGGTCAAAATAAACTTTAAGAGGCAAGTTGAGAAAACATGTAAATTTTAAGGGGAAAGTGTATTAAGCCTTTTTTTTTTTTATAAAATTAAAGATTTTCTGATTTTTAAAAAATAAAAATTAAAGAAAGTACCACAAATATGCCCAATGTGGTGTTTTTATTAGACAATGAAATTTTTTTAACCCAGAATAAACTTAATGCACCAAACTGGAAAAAATGTATAGTTTGATTAACTTTGTGAAGTTTAAGCCTATAATATATATAGTATGTGATGAGCAGCATCCATCTCAGAAGCGAGACAGGCTTTCCTTTAAAACTACAACAATGACAGGTCCATTGAATGTAGAGACTGCTAATGGCTGTAGTTCACAAGGAACCAATGGAAGGTGTTGGAAAAAAGTTATGGATTTCGAAGAGGCTAAGTTTCAAGTCATGTTTGCAGTGCCAGTAGTTTTGTCCAATGTTTTTTACTTCTCTATCACTATGGTTTCTGTCATGTTTGCTGGCCACCTAGGTGAGGTCGAGCTTGCTGCTTCAAGTCTTGCCAATTCATGGGCCAATGTTACTGGTTTTGCTTTCATGGTATAAGTATAACCTCTTAATTTAACCCTAGCTTGTTTTATGTTCTGATTGTTTGAAAATTTTGTAACTTCTCATTGTTGTAGTTGTTTTCTCAGACAGGTTTAAGTGGAGCATTGGAGACTCTTTGTGGTCAAGGATTTGGTGCAAAAATGTACAACATACTGGGGATTCACCTTCAAGCTTCTTGCATTCTCTCTTTCTTTTTCTCCATCATCATATCGATTCTATGGTTCTTCACCGAGCCAATACTTGTTCTGCTTCATCAAGATCCTGAAATCTCTAGAATGGCTGCTCTTTACATGAAGTACTTGATCCCTGGTTTGTTTGCTTATGGTTTTATGGAAAACATATTGATGTTTCTTCAGACACAAAGCATTGTTATGCCTTTGGTCGTGCTTTCTGTCATTCCCTTGGGTATTCATTTCGGAATTGTTTATGGTTTGGTAAACAAGACAAGCCTCGGTTTCAAAGGTGCTCCCATGGCAGCTTCAATCTCGATGTGGATATCATTTCTTTCATTAGCAATATATGTGGTTTCTGCCAACAAATTTAAGAACACGTGGAGAGGATTGTCTTTCCAATCATTTCGTTACATCATACAAATCTCCAAATTAGCCCTTCCTTCTGCTGCAATGGTTTGGTGAGTTTTTTTTCCCTATAATTTCTTATTCACAACTCTTTTTTTATCTCAAAATTTTCATATCTATCGTACACACATTACACATCGAAACATGAATATATATATATATATATATATATATATATATATATATATATATTCTATATATTCGACACTAACACTGGAATCCAAAGAGCGTGCATAAAGTTCAACACCAATGTTGGCTAAATTTTTTTCTTCTTTTAATGTTGAAATCCTGTGCTATAGTTTGGAGTTCTGGGCTTTAGAGATTCTTGTGTTCTTGGCTGGTTTGATGCCAAATCCGAAAATAACAACTTCATTGATTGCAATATGGTATGCTTCTTTCTTTGTCTATATTTCTTTGAATACGGAGCTTTAATCATGGCGGATTTTTGTTTTCTTGATATTTGCAGCGCAAATACTGAAGACATTGTCTATATGTTCACATATGGCCTTGCTGCTGCAGCAAGGTTAGTTCTTTTCCTTTACCCTTGTAATGCAATAATAATGTTTTTTAATAGAATTATATATATTTGGAGAGTCGACTGTCTTTTTTCTTTTCCTCACAGCACAAGAGTGTCGAATGAATTGGGAGCAGGAAATCCAAACCGGGCAAAGCATGCCATGGCAGTGACTCTCAAGCTCTCCATCCTGCTTACGCTTGTAGTTGCTCCCACGTTGGTTTTAGGACACGACATTTGGATTGGTTTCTTCAGCGATAGCCGCCCAATAATCAAGAAATTTGCACAGATGACGCCTTTACTTGTTGTCTCAGTATCACTTGATGCCATGCAAAGCGTCTTATCAGGTTGGAAATACATCAATAATGTTTTGTTTTAAACATGTTACGTTATCGAATCATGTCTGAAATTAACGAGCACGGTTCAAAACCAAATTGCAGGGGTTGCAAGGGGAAGTGGTTGGCAAAACTTGACGGTCTTGGTTAATTTAGGGACTTTCTATTTCATTGGCATGCCAGTTTCTATTCTTCTTGGATTTAAGTTTAAGTTGTATGTTAAGGTGCGAAAACCATTTCATAATAGTCATGGATCTCTAAAACAATTCACAAATTATTTTTCACCCTTAATTTTTAATTTGCAAATTATTATGGCTTAAATATGCTTTTTGGTACTTAAAGTAGATATCTTCTCTCAAGTTAGTACTTAAAGAATTTCTGCTCCCAAATTAGTACCTAAACTAAGCACTTTCTCCCAAGTCGGCACTTAAAGAATTTTTGCTACCAAATTGGTACTTGAACAAGACACCTCACATTCTATCACTTTGGTCCTAATTTGAAACAAATCAATAAATTCAACTCTCCATATTTAAAAATTATATCAAATAACTTTTTGTTATTCTCATAAATTGTTTGTTCTTCTCTCATAAATGTTATATTACTTTTATAGTATAATAAAAGTTTAACAGTAATTTTTTTTATTGTAGAATGTAGTTATCCAATTGTTGCTTAGATCCGATAGGCTCGATTGGCTTGACAATATAATAAAAAACGAATAAATTGATGTAAATTTTAAATATGGAAAGTTAAATTTATCAGATTGATTGTGTCTTGAGGGGGGTTTTAATGAGACATGCCTTTCCTTCAAAAAAAAAATTATTAAATTATTTTTAATTAGGACTAAATTGATAGAATATATACGTTTTGGGACTAAATCATTTAATAAAAATACCAAAATAGTGAATGAAATTAAAATTTATGTACCAATTTAGAAGAATTTTTTTAAGTACCAATTTGAAAAATTCTTTTTAAGTACCAATTTAAGAGAATATGCCTAGTTCAAATACTAAAGGTATACTTAAAAGCCAATTATTATTTTTGATTAAATAAATATGGATATTATAACGTTTATTATTCTTATAAAAAATGGCAGCATGATTTAAATTGTGTTTTCTTATCATTATAGTTTCATAGTTTTCTCCTCGCTAATTATTGTTTTTCTTCTTTTTATAATTTATTCAGGGTTTATGGATCGACTTATTATGTGGTCTATCTTGTCAAGCTTGCACCCTTACGTTGATAACAACTTATAAGAAAATGACACAAATTTATCCTCCCGAAGAGATCAGCAATGATACTCAACTTTCTGTTTAATTTTTTTCTTAAATTATTTAATTCACTTTGAAAAGTTGTATATGACATTCGAACTAATATTCGATTAACAAAATTTCTAATTAATTAATTAATTAATTAATTAATAAGTAGTTTATTTTTTTATTCAAGCATTTATTAAGTGATGTGTGCATGAGTTTTCTTTTCATAACTATAATATTATCATTTGCGGATGAAAAAACTATAAACTAATAAATAAGTGTTTGATCAAAAAAAATTTAATAAGTGAAAAATAATAAACTACCTGTGTCATTATAATACCAACTAAACCTATATGATATATCAAGATTTTTTTAAATCAAAATATCTTTAGGGTTGAACCCAACAAGTAGTCTAGAATAAAAACAGACGTTATTCATCTTAACAGACTAGAGTTCAATCACTCTATCTACAAGGTGTTTGCTTTGTTAATGGGTTAAAAATATATATATGAACAAATACTACCTTGTAAATCAACTTTAGACTATTCAAAAAAATATCTTTAGTGTTTTTTGGGTTCCTCGTGAAATCGAAGATCGATAAAAAAATAATATTATATATATATAATCAGAATATGCTAAATTAAAGATATTCTTCTTTTTGAAAATTATCTAGAAAAATACCCCTTAATGATAATGTAGAAAAATACCCCATTTCAGTCCACGTATAGTAAACTCGCGTTTAGCCAAAAGTGAGTTTCAAACTCGCGCTTAGCTAAAAACAAGTTCTGTGTAAAAAAAACTTGACTGTAACACCCCAAGTTTAGGGCCGGGAGATAATTGTGTTGGCTAAACCGTTTCAGGTTAGGTTAATTTTGAAGCTATTCTTAAATGGATAACCTTGGTTTTTATTAAAGGACAAAATGAGAATTTTTAATAAAAAGAATAAGAAAGGGTTTTTGAAAAAAAATGATATCATCTTCATCAAAACACTCATTTTCAAGTTAAAACCCTCATAAGCCCCCATTTTACTATTCCATTGCCCCAAGCTCTCAATCCAAGTGATCCCTTCAAGGTAAATGATTCCTTAACTCAGTTTTATCTTCCTTGAGTCATAAATGTCAAGATTTTTGTAAAACCTAAGGTTTAAACATGTTTTGATTTTTTAAAGTTTGGTTGGAAATGGAAGGGAGTTTATGGGTTTTTCGTTTGGGTTTTCTATGGCTGAGTTTGAGTGTGTTTTTAACTTTGTTTTATTGCTAAAATAACATGAAAATGATGGGTTGTTATAGGAAACCCGAAATGGGTATTGTAGATGATTTTGGGAGTTGAAAATATTGAGTTTTTGGATGGGTTTTGGGTTTAAATGACAGTTGAAGGTTTGATAGCTTTGGGTTGATGTTTAGAGATGTTAAAAGGTAGATTTTTTATGGTAAATTTGTTGGGTGTGGCTGCAAGTAGTTTGAGACTGAATTGATATGTTTTGGGTAAAATTTGGGGCTTGAATCGATGTGTGTTGTTGCAAGATTGTTGAGTTTCGGGTTTTTGCTGTGTTTGTGAGTGTATTAGTGTTCAAATGTTCAGTTTTGGGTTGCTCAAAACAGAGGAATCAGATTCGAGCTTTATGGACAGAAATCCGGGTAGTTCGGAGGCTTGATTTGACATCTTGGACATCGTTTGTGTGTTGGATGGTGAGTGGATTGATTTTAAAAGCCTTGATGTGGTTAAAGGAATGTTTTGGGAGTTTGGATTGAGCTTAAAAGGCTAATCCAAGCTCAAGAGTAAGTTTTAAAGGTTTTATGCAATTAATCTGTGTTTTATGATTCTTGATGCAATGTGAACATGTCATGTTGATAATGTGTTAGTTTGTATTGTTATACATGTTGAGACTTATGATTTGTGTTTATACTTGCTTTGTGAGTACATGCCTTGTATGGAAGTTTGGACATGGTAAGTGGTTTCAAGCATCGGTAATGCTTGTAGTTGTGAATGAGTATATTGACACGTGTTGAGTTGTTACCGGATATAATTGATCGATCAATAGGATTAGAGTGCACTCGAGGTAAAAGTCGCATGTGGCCTTAGTGATGTTAGATTCCACTAAGGAAGAGTACGGTGATGTGAGATTCCACCAGAAGTTATGTTTTTACTAAACGAGTGAGTACGGTGATGTGAGATTCCACCGAAAGTGTCTAGTAGGTTTGAGAAACTATCCGCATATCCGAGTAAAAACGATGAATGTCAATATACCCATGATGCTTTTAATTCTCATGTTAAGCATGTCGTTGATTTCTTCTATTATGCTTATGCATTGTTGGTTACTTTGCTTGCGTCCCTTGTGTTTTTGCAGCTAAAACCTGTTTTGCAGGGTAGGGCGTATCGATACGCTCAAGGGCAGTATCAATACGGTCCCTTGTTTTGGGCAAGACGTACCGGTACGCGGGGGCGTATCGATACCCAAAATGCTCTCTGAAAATCTGAGAAATTGACGAGATTTTGGTGTATCGGTACAGTCTTCGAAGTTGACCATGGGGAAGTTGGCCGTTGAGGCCGTATCGATACCAACCTTGATGGTATCGATACGGTTTCCCTAGATTTGACTTGGGGTGTTGACCTAGTACAGGCGTATCGATACGGTCCTTTAGCGTATCGATACGACCTATTGTAAAATTTAAAAAGGGTTATCTTAATTGCATGTTTTGCTTGTTTTGTTTTCATGTGTGTTTTCCGCTGTGTGTCCCCTCACATATGATATAATTAATGCATCTAGACAAGATAACTTTAAAATAAATTTTTCCAGGGTTGTTAATCGGAGTGGAGCCTTAACGTGTTTCGCTTCGGTTTTCCCTGTGTAACCCATTCGATGCGGTCTGGCGGCTAGGCCGGGTAGAGGGGGTTACATTGGCAAATTAATATTTTTATTTCTTACTTACCCATTCAACATATAACTCACATTTAACTAAGCGCGAGTTTGATCAACAATCTCTAGAGCATGTGGTTAAAGCTCTCAGTTGACACGCTCTCATTCCCCTAGGTTGTGGGTTCAAGACCCAATAGGAGCAAAATTCCTCTTTCTTACTTTTGGCTAAACGCGAGTTTGCCTTAAGTCGACTGAAAGAGATATTTTTTTATATATGCCCTGTTTGACAATTAGCGGATAGTGGATTACATTAGCTGATAGCTGATTGCATTAGCTGATTTGACTAATGGATTGTATTAACTGATTGTATAAAAGTGTTTGGTAAAATTAACTGATAGCTGATAGCTGTTAGATTATTTAAACAAGTAAAATGACATATAAGGACATGATTATATTTAATACTTGTTTGAATAATTTATTAGTTATCAATATTTTGTATCTAATTAATATTAATTAGATATAAAATTATTTTTAATATAACTTTTCTAAACATATTCAAATGATTTATATATTAATTTATTATTTATATAATTATTTTAATATAATTTAATTAATTAATAAATTTAAATACACATATAAATATGTGATAATAAAAAGAAAAAAAAGTAAATAGGATTAGCTTATAAATAAGGTGAGAAAATATTTAATTTGGGTTATTTTGAGATTTTTGGTAACTGATAAGGGTAAACGAGTCTTTACAACTGTAATATCAAAAAGCTTCTATTATGAGCTTTTTCAAAATTAGTAGTTTCACCTCAATCCGCTGTTCACCAAACAACAATATTAGCGTATTTGACTGGTCAAAATTCTAATTATGCCTCAAACCTTTAATTTTTGCCCAAACCTCCCTTTACCAAACATGGCCATAATTATTAATGGAGAGTGTTTTTCTAAATATTTCCTTAAAAGATAATATTAAGTACCACTGGAATATCTATCTTCATAATTAATCAAAATATCTCGGATGACGTCTGCAGCAGCCGCAACTCCATCGACACTACACACGGTACATAATTAACAACATAAAAAACAAGTTAAATTATTAAATGAGTTTTAGAAGAACTTGTTTAATATAAGGGTAAACTAGCCCAGTGACTATCGAACTATGGGTATGTACCTATTTTGACCATCAAACTTATTAAATCAACTTATTTTGACCACCGCCGTTAAAAAACTAACGGAAGGGTGACGTGGCAGTTAACGAAATTTTTTAAAATTACATATTTAGTCCATATTATTTACTTATTAAATCAATTTAATCTTAATTTTATTTTAATTAAATAAAATTAATCAACCAACCAGTATCACCATTTAATTCATCATAAAGAATAGGAGGAAATAAAATTGGCATGAATTGCGCCTATGGGGATTTGATCTCATGCTAAACACATGAAAGGCCAACGCTCAAACCATTAAGCCAACTTTGCCAATTTGGTATAAAATTCTAATACATTTTATTAATGAATTACTTTGTTGGTGAAAACTAAAGAAAAGAGAATTAATAAGATTCGAACTCAGAACTAATTGTACAAAACTAAAATGCAAAACCAATAAATGAACCTTATAACTTAGTAAAATGTGACTACATATAATATATGAATTGAGCCAAATTTCTTTTCTTTTAAATTGAATATTTAATATTTTAATAAATAATATAGAGCGGCTTGCCCACGAGATTCAGAGTGCGGTTGATGGGGCCAGTTGGAAGGCGATTCACCTCTCTAGAGGTGGTCCGGGGCTTTCACACTTGTTTTTTGCGGATGATCTTGTCCTCTTTGCGGAAGCTTCGATTGAGCAATTGTCGTGTATTGGTTCTATTATACATCGTTTCTGTTTGGCCTCGGGGCATAAGGTCAGTGCTGCAAAAACTACTATTTGTTTCTCTAAGAATGTGCCAGTGGATCTTCGTCAGCACATTTGCAGTGGTTTTGGCTTTACTGAAGTCAACGAGCTTGGACGTTATCTGGGTGTACCTTTGCTCCATAAGCGGGTTACTTTGGACTCCTATCAGTATTTAGTTCAACGGGTTAGAGATAGGCTTTCGGGGTGGAAGGCTAAGCTTCTTAATATTGCAGGCCGTATAACCCTTGCTAAGTCTGTCCTCTAGGCTATTCCATCATATGCGATGCAAACTACTCTCTTACCTAAAGGTACATGTGCTGCGCTTGAAAAGCTTATCCGAAGCTTCATTTGGGGTAATCCTACTAATGGAACGGCTATTCATCTTGTTAAGTGAAGTGATCTTTAACGTCCTACGGAAGAGGGGGGGTCTTGGTTTCAAGCACTTGGAGGCTCAAAATGAAGCTTTTCTGATGAAAGTTGGTTTTGGTTTACTCACTAGACGTGAGGAGCTGTGGGTTCGCGTTCTTCGTCATAAGTATAAATGTGTTAATGTGATTCCTTCTTCAATTGCGCAACCTAACTCTTCAAGGTTATGGAAAGGACTTTGCTTGATTTGGAATGATCTCACAAGTAACATTGTGTGGAATTTAGGCAATGGAACTTCGGTGGATTTTTGGCGAGACCCGTGGCTTTCTGATGTTGGTCCTTTAATTGAGTATCACTCTAATGCGGGCTCTTTAGACTTATTGTTTCGCTCTGTATCGTCGATGGTTTTGCCGTCTGGAGAGTGGGCGTGGAACTCTTTCCAAGCGTGGCTTCCGTTACCTATTCTTTTACGTATCGCGGGGACTAAGGCTCCGGTCCCTGATCACCAAGCTGACTCGGTGGGCTGGCTGCCTTCTGATGATCGTCGCTTTACTGTTGGTTCAGCTTATCGGACTCGTATGGGGGTGTTACCTTCTTCAATTGACCCTATTTGAAAGGTAATTTCAGGTTATAAGGGTTTACATAGGATTCACATCTTTTTGTGGCTCCTTGCGCATAATCGAATTCTCACTAATGAGGAACGGTTACGGCGTCACATCTCCAATGACAGTCGATGTAGTGTGTGCAATGGGCAAGTGGAGAGTGCGGACCATCTCTTTCGGCAATGTTTTGTGGCGAGGGGTGCTTGGGCTAGCCTGGTTCGGCAGGACAAATTGGATGAGTTTTTCAGCACTGAATTTCGGGAATGGTTGCTTACTAATCTTTCTTCCTCTGTGTATGCTGGTACGAATAATGAGGAATGGAATTCGTTGTTTGGAGCGGTTCTGTGGGTGGTTTGGTTACATAGGAATTCCATTGTCTTTGATCCGGAGTATGTTCCCCTTGAATCGGTTGTTGTGCGAGGGTTGCGCTTAGTGTCGGAGTATCGTGCGACTGTTTCAAGGAGTAGTTTGGTTGGAGATATGGCTCGTCCGTTACGTATAAATGCTAGATGGTCTCCTCCGCTTGATGGTTGGGTTAAACTCAATACTGATGGTTCTCGAGGTACAACTTCGGGTCTTGCGGGGTGTGGGGGCGTCATCCGCGATAGCCTTGGTAGATGGCGGATGGGTTTCGCCAAGTTTATTGGAATTTGTTCTTCGCTTGATGCTGAATTGTGTGGTGTTTTTGAAGGGTTAAATCGAGCTTGGGAGCTGGGTTTTCGTAAAATTTGTGTGGAGCTTGATAATAAACGTGCAGTTCAGTTGATTCGTAAAGAGTCTTGTGGTTCGGATGTATCGGCTTTAGTTGTACATATTGGTAGACTTCTAGCAAAGGATTGGGATGTGTCTGTTACCCATGTTTTTCGTGAGGTGAACGATGTCGCGGATGGCCTTGCTAAGTTGGGTAAAGACCCGAGCAGAAGTTTTGCCTTGTTTCCTACGCCCCCGTTGGAAGTTGTCGTTGCTTTGGGCAAGGATAGCATGCAGGTTTGAGGTCGGCACTGGAGCTGACTGCGTACCAGCGTTGGTTTTCAGCAGGTCGTTTGTGTTTGCAAGGAAGCTGGTTACTTTGCCAGCGTTGTTTTTCTGTAGGTCGATATGTGCTTGCAAGGCAAGTTGGCTATTAGCTTTCCCTTCACTGTTTGTTCTTGTTGGTAGAGTTTATGGTTTCTCCTAGTTTTGATTTTTTGGTTTTCGTCTCGTCTCTAACGTTGTTTGTGCTTTCATAGGTACTCTTTTCCTCCACCTTAGGTTAGGGAGGTTTTTAATGAGGCCTATGCTAGCATCTCGTTTTCAATAAAAAAAGAAAAAATATTCAAATATTTTAAATCAATTTTTTTCTTTTAAATCGAATACTTTTAAATAGAATATTTAATATTTTTATATTTAAATCACATCGAATATTTAATAACTACTTTAAATATTCAATTCAATTTAAAAATATTTGATTTAAAAGAGAAAAAAAATTATTTAAAATATTCGAATATGCTTTCTTTTTCATATTTAAATTAAATCGAATCTTTATTAAAATATTCAATATTTAATTTAAAAGAAAAGAAATTTGATAAAAAATATTCGAATATTTGGTGTTTTGTGTGATTTTACACATCCCAAATGATTTAGGTTCGAGTCACCTTTCAACCATTTTTACTTTTTTCCCTACTTTTACTGCAGTATAAGATATGTATATACAATGATACATTTTATATTATTAAGAGCAAGTTGGTGTAGTGGTAAAGGTTTGTGTCACCCTTAGGTCATGGGTTCAATTCTCCCCAAGGCTATTTATACTCTTTAATTCCCCTTTATACTCTATATCACACCAATGAAGTTGGATTAGTAGTTTGAGTGTTGGCCTTCTATGTGTTTGGCATGGGATTAATTCCCCACTGGCATAATTCATTCCAATGTTATTTTGTCATCATCTAATTGGTTGATTTAATAAATTTAGTGGTTTGATTGACGAGTTTGATAGTTTAGAGGTCAAAATAGGTACGCCCCTATAGTTCGGTGGTCACTAGGGTAGTTTACCTTTAATATAAAGAGGTGGTTAGTACAAAACTTAACTATAATACCTATTCAAAATAAGTCACTTTTTTTTATATCTTTGTTCAAATTAAACCACGTGATTGACTAAAAATTACCGATATAATCGTCGATATTTAATTTATTGTCTGATTAATCTAGAACAGATACCGTAGAGATCTATTATGGGAGCGGCCTTTTCAACCCAATTTACTCTATTCATAACGTTAGGATTCAAACTTTTGGTCTTGTTTAAAGAATCTAACGTCTTATCCAACTAGATCAATTAATTGTCGGTGTGAATTTCAAAAGATTGATTCAGAAAGAAAAAATGGATTATTTAGATTTAAATATAAAATTTAGTGTTAACAAGGACCTAAACAACATAAATTATTTGTTGTTATACTTGTAACTAGTTGATCAATCGGTGAATTGATTAATTGATCATTGAATGAAATTGACTTTTTTTTTTGGAAAAATAAAGATAGGATCTCATTAAAAATATCTTTTTAATTAAAACCTAGTTATAGATTAAGCGTCAGACAATAGAAGCAAGAAAAGAGTATTCGAGCTGTTATTATTAATCATCCACAAGAAGTACAACCATATAGGTTCTAGCACCAGAGCCAAAACTTTGTCATACATTTAAAAGCCACCATATAACCAATCCTAGTAAGTACAACATGAAAAATTATTAGATGATCCTGTTTTTTTTTTAGCTAAAGCATGGTAGAAAATGATGCAAAACATTATTATTGGGATGAACCTCTTTTTTTCAAACACTGTGCAAATCAGATTATCAGGAGATCTATACCACAGGACGAACAGGAAGCTGTGCTTCACTACTGCCATGCTTCCTCTTATGGAGGACACCGATATTCCTTGTTCGTCAATTCCAGTTCCAAATAACTATGGAATATAGTAGATTCTTGCTACGATTTTTGCACGTATGGATAGAGAATTAAACCTAATTTATTGATCATTACATAGAATTCAATTAAGATATTGTATGAAAGTATGATTTCTTCTATTCTCTTGTAAGAATTGAAGGCTTTTTGATTGGGTGAGTTCAAAGAAGTATTGTTTAGTCTGCCTTATTTTTTTTTTCCTTTCTTCATTTTTTTGTAGAAACATAACCGCTGCCAAGGTTCTGCAATCCGGTGTCTATTGGCCCACACTGTTCAAGGATGCATAAGCCTTCTACAAAGGCCGTGACAAGTGCCAAAGGACTGGAACATATCGAGAAGGCATGAGATGCCACTGCAGAACATATTAGAGGTCGAAATCTTCGATGTATGGGGAATCGACTTCATGGGACCATTCCCAACATCTTGTGGGAATTTGTACATCCTACTAGAAGTGGATTATGTGTCAAAGTGGGTAGAAGCGATCGCCACTCAGAAAAACGACGCCAAAATTGTTCAAAGATTTCTTCATAAGAACATCTTCTCCAGATTTGGCATCCCAAGGGTGATAATTAGTGATGAAGGGAGACACTTTGATAACAGGGTAATTGCTGCTGCCTTGAGAAAATACAGAGTAAAGCACCGGATTGCAACAGCATACCACCCTCAAACCACAGGGCAAGCCGAGATATCCAACAGAGAAGTAAAGAACATACTAGAGAAGATGGTTAAACCCACTCGAAAGGATTGGTCTCTACATTTCAATGATGCACTCTGGGCTTATAGAACATCATTCAAAACACCATTGGGGATGTCACCCTATAGACTCATCTATGGGAAAACCTGTCATTTACCTGTTGAGATAGAACACAGAGCTTACTAGGCTATCAAGGCAGTCAATATGGACTGGGATAAGGCAGGACAGAAAAGTCTACTCGACTTGAATGTAATTGAGGAAATTCAAGCAATGGCCTATGACAATGCCAAGATCTACAAGGACAAAACCAAGAAGTGGCAGGATAGGAAGCTGCTACCACGACAGTTCTGCCCAGGGCAGTAGGTGTTGTTGTTCAACTCCAGGGTGAAGCTTTTTCCAGGAAAGCTTAAATCTAGGTTGCCTGGTCCTTTCCAGGTTGTCCAAGTTTTTCCTCATGGTGCCATTACAATCAGATCACTAAAAGATGGGCATCGGTTCAAGGTCAATAGACAGAGACTCAAGCATTATCAGGAGACAAAAGCCCCAAGGATGTAGGAAATGGTTACTTTAGGGGATGCCCCTCAAGGCACCCCTAATTTAACTTAGTTTTATTTATTTTATTTTATTTATTTATTAGAAATTAAGATTTTTATTTATTTTAGGTACTCAGATTTTAATTCAGTTTATTTAATTATTTTTAGGCAATAAAGGAAGCAAAGCAACGAGAAGGAATGAACCAGCCCACCACACTCACAACAGCCCAAAAAGCCCAACGGACGAGTCTGTCATCACAGCCTGTCACCAGCTGTCGCGACAGATGCGAAGAAGACAACCTGTTAGAGAGCTGTCGCGACAGACACGCAAATGTGTAACAGACGCGCAACAGACACAGAAACGCGTGACAGACGCGTCAGAAACCGCGTAACAGCTGGCCCCGTTATTCGCGCCTGCCGTTACAGACCCAACGAGCAGAAAATCCCCATTCTATATAAACCCCCACTCCCTATTCATTTTTTATCTCATTCTCATTCTCTCAACTTGTTTCCTCTATTTTAGATCTCATAAATTTCTTTTCATTTTTACTACAATCTTTGCAATGGCCAACAGAAACACTCGCCGCAGCACTGCCTCCACTTCTCCCACGACAGCTTCAACTCCAAGCCACAGTGCCATTCCCAACCGATTCGCATCCACAGAATCTGCCATGAGGTACGACAGTTCCTTCCAAAAGAGGGAAATGTGGGAGGAACGAGGGTTCATCTACATACAACAAACGATAGATTTAGGGTTAGAAGGGTTCATAGCCAAGAAGATTCAAGCTCTGAATTGGCAGAAATTTGCTGCCCAACCCGAGGAAATGAACATAACCCTCATCCGATAATTTTATGCTGCCGTCGACAGTAAGGATGCCACGACAGTGACCGTTCGAGGCAAGGAAATCTCTCTCGAGCCTGCGTACATCAACACACTATACGGGCTGTACGTGAGCAAGAAGGAGGACGCCCATAGAAGGTTCGTGAATAGTCTGTCGTCGGAAGACTATGACGTTGTCATGGCAGACGTTACAGAAGAAGGAACGGAGTGGAACGACGACCCTAAACACCGATGGACCGTGAGGAGAACCCAGCTGACTCCACAAGCCAAGCTGTGGAACCACTTTGTCAAGAAGCGTATCATGCCATCCTCCTACAACAGCACAGTCGACAGACCGAGGTTAGCCCTTGTCCATTCTATTTTAAACGAGAGGCAAATTAATGTCGGCCGCTACATTCGGGACGGAAACCTCGAGTATGCCCTCCGACCGTCCGGCCCCCTCGTCTTCCCCTACCTCATCACAACCATCTACCGGGGCAACAATGTACCATAAATTGAGGAGGACATCAAGGTCCAAGGAAAAGGGTGGACGCAACGGAATATTTTCAGTCTAATGGAGTTGAAAGCTACCACCACTCTGTCGTACATCAATCCATCTGCCATGACAGAACCGACGATAGACCCCAGCTCTCCAGAACCTGTCGCAGCAGACCCTGAGCAGGCGGCAGCAGCACCACCGGCAGACACCTCTGGCTAGATTCTGACGATGCTGAAAAGGATGGAGGAACGACAGCTCGGTCTGATGAGCTTTATGAGGGACTTCACAGCCGCAATAGTAAATTTCACTCAAAATGATTTACATTTTACTCATGTGCAATTTCCCTCCTTCCCAAAAAATTTCTTTCCTGCCCCCACTCCTGCTGCAAGCCCCAGAACTCCCTCTGCTGCCTCCACACCTACACTTGCCATGACAGGCGAAGGCGATAGACAGTCTGCCACTGCCAGAGGCGCAAAGAAGAAGGACCCCCTACCGGAGATTGACCCCAAATACTTTGAAGGGTTCTCCTCCTCCTCCGTCTGGTAGGACTCAGACTCCGAGCCATCTGTAGCCCGAGACATCTTAAAGGACTACCCTCCGATGAAAAGGAAGAAGCTCAATGAGACTGTCGAAGGACCCTCCTGCCAAGGCAGATCTGCTAGCAGCAGCAGCTCCGATGATGATATCAAGGTCCTGGACCAGCCCCCACACATCTCACCGACACATGTCCAGCCACCTCGAGAGGCAAAGAAGAAGATGGCCTCTGCCTCCCCCAGCAACCTGCCAGCCCCTGCTATGTGCCTGTCGGCAGCTCCAAGTCAGCAGCAGCAACGATGACAACTCCTCCACTTAAGTGCTTTTACTTATATTTTGTTGTCTTTTCTGTTTTATCTATTTTGTGATGTTTTTCTGTTTTTCTTTATTTTTATCATTGTCATGCATTGAGGGCAATGCAACCCTCGAGTTTGGGGGAGACATCCCTCCATTAATGAAACTGTTAGTTGTGTCTTAATTTGTGTCTAATTATTAGTTTATTTTTAAGTTTATTTTTTGTGTAAAAAACAAAAAAAATAATAAAAACAAAAATTTGGCTTAAGTCTTTGAACTAAACTTACCTGCCGCGACATACTCTGTCGTGACAGTGCCTTTAGGATGTTTTCTAGGAATTGTTTAGAGCCTTGCTATAGTTCTGATTTTTTTAGAACACCCTTTGTGACTCTTATGCTATCTAGACTACTGTAGTGCACTGGAATAGGAATGTTTACCCACTTGAGTTGCCCCTAGAGGTGCCTATCACTGGCTCTAGGAAAGAAATAAAAGAAAGAAACAATTCAGACTCATTTGCGTGCAAAACTGCCTTACACTGATTTTAGGGAGATTTCTCTTGAGCTTAAGTTAGAAAAAAACTAAAGGAGCCTAAGAATTGCCTCCATAAAAGATGCAGTTGAGTCGAGAGTCAGAAAAAACTAAAGAAGCCTAAGAATTGCCTCTAGAAAAAAATGAATTGGCATAAAACTCAAGTTTGTAAGCATGACTATTCTGGTAAGCTAAAGGAGTCTAGGCACATATTTGTTCACAAAACCTGCACACACCGCACAAGAACTATAGCATTGTTCCAGATAAATCCATAAACGTCCGACAAGGCATTGCTCGTGATAGGGAATGTGTGGTAGGTAATGAAAAGTTCACTGAATTAAGCCAAAATAAAAAGGTTTTATTTTTAGTAAGGCAATATTTGCTTGAGGGCAAGGAAAAACTTGAGTTTGGGGGTGTGTTGAGTGTATAAAAGTTCTAAATTTTACCCCTTATTTACCCATATTTTTGCTGCATTCAAGCATAATTCATTGCATTTAGGATAGATTTCTACATATACATCATAATTAGATAAAATGGCACATTTGCTACTGATTTTGGTCACTTTTGCAGGTATCTGATGCGGCAGACTCAGGGCAGCAAAAGGAGCAGAGCTGGATCACAGAACTGGAGTTAAGGAGCAAACGCTGCCGTGACAGCCATGACGACAGAAGGATGAAGTGGAAAAGTGAAGTGAAGCTCGACAGATAGAGGATTTCAAGCCGGTCTGTCGTAGACCACTCCTATATTTTTTTGAGCCTTGAGGCAGAATAAAGGCCAAGCCCAAAGTCCAAGGAAGAAACTCAAGGCAAGAAAAGAGGACGAATTAAAGGCATCTACTCAGAAGATTTAATCTTTAATAGAGTTGTACTTTAGTTTAAACTTGTATTCTTGCCATATTAGAAAACTTGGACCCAAGGCCTATATAAAGGCATGTAATTCGACCTAGGGAAGGATATCTCATTCCTAGCCACCTTCCCCAAACCCTTTTTCGTTTTCCCTTCTTAATCATGTTCTAAACTCCCCATAGGGCTAAGGGTTGATTCTGTAAAGTAGTTGCAAGGATTGTACTGTTTTAAGAATTTTCTGTCAAGCAATAAAAGCTTCAAGTTTATTTATTCTGGTTTTCATATCTGGCAAGAGTATCGGGAGAGCATTGTGAGGTTATCCATTTGTTTGATATCGGGAAAGTCAAGCATACGAATGGAATAAATATGTGTTTTCCAGTTTATGGTTAAACCATCTCAACTTAGGGATAAGTACGAGGTTAAGTGGCTAAGAAAGAATTCAAGAACATTGGTGTTCACCCTTCGATTCACGCCGAGAGGTATCATCTAAGAAGTGTTCATCAACAGAACTTGGGCCTAGGGATTGGACAAGTCATAGCAGGGATTCTTGCCAAGCTTGAAGTACAGAGTTGTGTGATCGTTGTCGCGACATCAACAGACTTCTGCCGCGACAGGGACGACGACAGAACAAAAGTTTTTCTTACAATGCAACACCTACACTACTGAGCAAATCGATACCGACCTATTTCTTAACCTTGATTCTTTACTCTTTTATTTTAGTTGTTTATCAAGATTACTTTACACTCCAATTAAACTATCTCTCTCCCTCTTGTGTAGCAATTCAAGGATAGAGCTATTTCCAGTCCCTGTGGAGACGATATCCGGTACTCCAAGTATCACTTTACTACTTGCGTCGTGTACACTTGCACTATTTGCGATAGGACTCTTTTACACGCAACACCATGCGATAAGGAGCAATGGACACCAGAGTTGTATTCTCGTACAACTCTATACCAAACTCAACTTCCATGTTTGGTGGTATTCCAGGCAATTCTTCCGGAAAGACACCCGGAAAATCGTGAACAGTTTGGATGTCCTACACACGCACATCCTTGGTGCCAGCATTCATCACATAGGCAAGGTAAGCCTCGCAACCCAACCTCATCATACGGTTTACTTCCAAAGTCGAAATCATATTCGACAAGAATTTCACATTCTCGCCTACTACCACTACTTCATAATCATCGGCTAACTTTAAGGTGACTCGCTTGACCTCAAAGTCAACCACTGCCCTATGCTCTGACAACCAATCCATTCCAAGGATTACATCAAATTCATAAAAAGGTAACTCCATCAAATCCACAAGGAAAACATGACCTTGCACAGACAAATGACATCTCCTATACAACTTCCTAGTGACTACAGTCTAACCAAAAGAACTAGTCACTTGCATTCCTACCTCAAGCGACTCAACAGGTATATCAAGCAAATGTGCATGCTCACTCAAGATATAAGAATGTGTGGATCCAGAATCAATCAAAGCCAGCAAAGATAAAGACTGGAGAGCAAAGGTACATGCGATAACATCAGTATCATTGTGCTCCTCGCGCTGAGCATAAACCCTCGTTGGTCCACCTCCATCTGGTCGAACAACTACAACATGAGAAATCCCTCGCTGCCCCTCATATCTCCTCTGAAAGTTTCCACGGCCGCGCCCACGCCCTCTCTGTGGTGCAACTACCACAGAAGCACGTCCCTGGCCACCACCAGCCAACAAAGGACACTCCCTCCTTACATGATCTGCCGAACCACAATTCCAGCAAGAGTTCCCTGTCACCACAACAGGAGCCTGAACCTCTCTAGCTGCTCGAGGACAATCTCGCCTCAAATGACCACGAGAACCACACGTCCAACACGTGTTCTGTTCATCCCTCATCCTATCTCCCTTAGCAGGTGCACCATGTCCACAATTACCCCGCCTAGCAGCAGGCTGGTACCTTCTATCTCGTCCCCTCATGTTCCGTCCACCACCAGAACTAGACTCAGCTGCTCTCTTGCCAGAGCTAGAACCAACACCTCGGGAAGACAAACCCAAATTCTGCTCGATGTCCTTTGCCCGACAAACAAGCACGTCAAAATCAGTGCAGTCTGCAGCTAGCATGTACGTCTTAACTTCCTGTACCAACATGTACTGGAAGCGATCACATCGATGCCTCTCGCTAGGTACCAACTCAGGAGCATATTGGCTCAAGCGTACGAACTGGACCTCGTACTCAGCCACAAATAGATTGCCCTGAACAAGCGACATAAACTCCCACTTCTTTTCATCCAAGTATCTCACCCCTAGATACTTCCTTCTGAAGGCACCTCTGAAAAACTCCCAATCAACCTCATTGGGTTCCATACCAGTCGTGGTAGTCGTCCACTAACTGTAGGCATCGCCTTGCAGCAAAGATACTGCGCACCCCAACTTGCGCACATCATTACAACCTATCTGATCCATGATACGGATCGTACTCGCTAACTAGGCCTTAGACGCCTCAAAAGACATACCAAAGAACTCTACAGCTCCTAAGCTCCTCAATCTTTCCAACGGTAAGCCCGCCTGCCCAGCTGCAGGGGTCTGTACATGCGCTCCGGCAACAGCAGCCTGAAACGCTCCGGTGATCACCTGAACCAGTGGCACCAAATCACCCAACCCAAGACCAGCAGGTCCTTGCTGCACCTGCTCCCCCACCTCCAGGTGGTGGCGGAGGAGGTAGATTTCCACCATGAGGGACATCAGCCCCTTGCTCACCCTGGTCACCCTGCTCAGCTGCAGGTATTATCGTATTGGACCTCAACTCCCTTCTAGGTCCCATTGTGCTATTTTAAACCAAACACAACAACAAAAACAAATCAAACCATTTAGGCCAACTACAAGCAAGGATCCAAGTTTACAAAAACATTTGATTAGTGTAATAAGGCAATGGGCACCCCGACTTCCCCTAACATGGCATAGCATACAATGACACATCAAGCTCAACATGCTTTTCATCATTTAAATTCAGCATACAACAACATTACATCATCATCACACACTCATATCCATTTCACATGCAATTCACATAAATCAAGCATGGCATAAGCTTCAGAATTCAACAAATTGCATGCTTTTCAAACATACAACGATACATATCAATTTCACATACCAACATTCCCAATTCTTTAGTAACCTGGCTCTGATACCAACAAATGTAACCCCCTTAGCTCGGTCTAGACGTTTAACCCGAACTACGAAGATTACACGGGGAAAACCAAAGTCAACCCGAAAGTCAACCTTAATTTACGACCCCTTTTTTACTTTTATATTCTCTAGATGCATATTATTAACCTCACAAATGGATAACCTCACAATGCTCTCCCGATGCTCTTATGAGATATGAAAACCAGAGTAAATAAACTTGAAGTTTTTATTACTTGAACAGAAAATTCCCAAAACAATACAATCTTTGCAACTACTTTACAAATCAACCCTTAGCCCTAGGGGGAGTTTAGAACATGGTGGAGAAGGGAAAACGACAAGGGTTTTGGGGGAAGACGGCTAGAGATGAGATATCCTTCCCTAGGTCGAAGTACATGCCTTTATATAGGCCTTAGGTCCAAGTTTTCTAATATTGCAAGAATACAAGTTTAAATTAAAGTACAACTCTATTGAAGACTAAAACTTATGAGTAGATGCTTTGAATTCGTCCTCTTTTCTTGCCTTGAGTTTCTTCCTCGAACTTTGGGCTTGACCTTCATTCTGTTTCAGGGCTCAGAAAAATATAGGAGTGGTCCACGACAGACTTGCTTGAAATCCTTTATCTGTCGAGCTCCACTTCACTTTTCCACCCCAACATACCATTGTCGTCATATCTGCCACGACAGATGTCACGACAACCTTTGCTTCTCGACTCCAGCTCTGCAATTCGCATCTGCTCCTTTGCTGCCCTGGGTCTATCACAGCAGAAACCTGCAAAAGTAACCAAAATCAGCAACAACTGTGCAATTTTATCTTATTGTGATGTGTATGCAAAAATCTATCCTAAATGCAATGAATCATGCTTGAGTGCAGCAAAAATATGGGTAAATGAGGGGTAAAATATAGAACTTTTATTCACTCAACATAGGTCCATAATTATCCTAATTAAATTAGGATAAGGCTTAATTTAAATTGAAATTCAACCTTAAAAATTCCAATTCTACTATGCTCAGTTTTAGGGTATTACATATTCGAATTTAAATAAAGGGGAAAGGGTTTTTTTTACCTGTGGATGGGCTGAGGTCGAACTCCGATGACGATTGCATGTCCCGTTGCTTGCTAGAATCTGGAAAATCGCCCTTGAAAATATTTTTTTGAGCTTTTGGAAATTCGCTTTAAAACAAAGACTGAAGGTTTTTTAGTCAATTTCGAAACGGATTTTAAAAAGGTATCGAAAATACGTTTTTAAGGTTTTCGCCACTGGCAACGGCGGCCGACACAACTTTCATTTACAACGATTTCCAGAACTTCGGTGGGAGAGAAAGGGTAACTTAAAGAGCGTTTTAGAAGGGGGAAAGTGAAACCAAACTGTTTTTTCTCTGATTTTTGCTTTAAATACAGATCCGACAGCCGGATCTGAATCCATTAACGACCCGCGCCTTACTCTTAAGGGTCTTCTACCGCGACACCCCAGTTTTAAATCATTTCAATTTTGTCCTTTCTCTCTAAATTTAGCAATAAAACTTCTGATTTTTTGGTCACTTTTCTTGTTCTCATTCTTGCTTATTTATGTTTTTTAAAAAAATGTTTATCATATTCCTCTTATTTAAATTATTTGTATTTACTCAATTTATTTAATTTAAGATTTTACTTATTTCCTTTAAATTCACTTATTCGCCTTTGTACAATTATTAGATTTAGTTTTAAACCCTAGGAATAGGTTCTTAAAAACTTAGATTAGAGCCTTGCGTGCAGAAAAGTTTCCTTCATATAGTTATGAATAAAATACACTTAATTTTACTTGAACCTTTAAATAAATAAAATAAACGTAGACATCCTTTAGGATTGTTGATCGCCAATTAAGTTTTAATTTTAAAAATTACAACACATTTAATTGTTTTTGTTGTTTTGTTTAAAAAGTGAAAATTAACTAATGCAGTGTCTTACTAAAAGGAAATGGTGGGTTAGCGCCAGGAGTGTTGGCGGTGATTGGAGTTCATTTTCTGGGCGGTAAGGCCATTAAAATAGATTTATGATCATAAACGGACAAATAAATCGAAATCTTTGTGAACTTGCAAATTCCAATTTTGAAAATTCTTTTTGAAATAAAAAAGGTACCAATTTTTTTTTGGCGTTGTGGGGTGCTAATCATTTCCCACACGTAACCGACCCCTAAACCTGTTTTCTTATTTTCTGTAGACAAAAAATATTATTTTAATAAATAAAATATTTTATTAAAATAACTCTGGCTTTAAAAGTGATCCAATCACACTTTTTTCCAAAAAGATTGGTGGCGACTCTGTGCTTACGTTTTCGAAACGTTGGGCTCAAAAGGGTTGCGACAGCTTGGCGACTCTGCTAGGGACGTGTTTTTGTTTTTTTAAATAAAAACAAAAGGCCACAAATTGATTTCAAAAAACATTTTTAAAAAAGAAAAATAGAATTTCAAAGTTCACGTAAAATTCTATTTTACGCATTTTAAAATTGGTTAAGCTCTATACATGAGCTTTGATCCG
The DNA here is from genome assembly GCA_958450335.1 of Hibiscus tridactylites. Classification (NCBI taxonomy): domain Eukaryota; kingdom Viridiplantae; phylum Streptophyta; class Magnoliopsida; order Malvales; family Malvaceae; genus Hibiscus; species Hibiscus tridactylites. The sequence goes on from OY288290.1 coordinate 61,216,031, forward strand.
TTCGTTTTAGTGGGGGGAAACGCATTGCTCATGTCAGAATATTGATTCTCCGTATGATCCTAGCAAGTACCTTCAGGACTCATATGTCCTATGTCTTTGTAAGGATACTGATCCTTCGTAAAGGCGTAGGAAATGAGTCCCCCTAAGTTGAACTTGATTCGTTTGTAGCCTATAATGGGTGAGAATCAGGGGCCTTTCTACCCTTAGTAGAGGACAATGAGGACAGCTTGAGAACCTTTTTAGAACCAAACTTTTGTGTGTGAATCTAGAATTCCACCCCAATAGAGCAATGTGGAAAACCTTAGGCTTTTAGTCTGGTCAAAACTATTTCGTAAGGATAATCCGTGGAGACATGTCCTAGAGTGCTGGAATGTGCTGCTCAAAATTATTCGTACAATGAAATTATTTTGGACCTTTTATGTTTTATTTCCGTTTTTTAAGAATACTAATCCTTTCCTTTTCTTGTCTTAATTTTGTTTTGCATTTTTTCTCTCTCCTTACATTTGCATCTCATATTTAGAAGGGTCGATTTTGAAGTATGTTGCCCAATTAGAAAAAGCTTTTGTCATGGATGTAAGGTACATAAAGAAAGAGGAAGACAATGTGGATGTACGGTGATCATGTGGAAGAAATACCAAAGTATGCTCACATTAGTACCAAGTAGAATATCGTCCATAAGCTGCAAGTGATATGTGACTACTTTGACCGTGCAACCAAGCAATTATTGCAAAATGAAGAATTTGAAGATGATCATTGGTCCACTCGGCTTAGGGCCAATGTCAAAAGAACCCATGAGCGAGACGAGTTCGACAAAAGTATCACAACCTAAATTGAAGATGTATCTAGGCATGTGACGATGATAGTCAGAGAAGCTACATTACTTCGCCCATATGAAAATGAGACAAAGGTTTCAAAGACTAATTGAAGAAATAGAGAATTTGGGTGCTCAGACTGAGACGTGTTCGTAGGACCTTTGTCATCTAATGAAGGCTATTTCTAGAGCAATACCTTAATGAAATCGATGGCCCTTCGCTTGCATTCATGCATTTGCATTTTTTATTGTTTCTTGCATTTATGTTGTGATCGTTGTATACATTCACACATGATAAGAAACCAATCACATGATAAAATTTTAAAATAGAAAAAAAAACATCTCACAAATACGATACCCGTTCTCAGTCTAGAGCAATGGCCGTGGAAGACAGATTGACAACTTTGGAGAATAGCCACAAGGGTACCCAAGACTGACTCGATAAAATGGAGAAAGAATTGAAGGAAGAAATTGTACGAGCCCAAAGAAACACCGTCATCCAGATAGCAACCATGTTGGTTTTTAGACCCAAAAAAGGGAAAGGTGGTTGAAGCTCTTGATGTTTCGTCACCCCAGCCCGGGATGACTAGTCATACATTTCCACCGAATAAGAGGTTTCAAATATTTACAACAGAAACCTCAGCTTATACTCCGGCAAGGTCGAGGATAAATCATGAAGGAAATCAAGGCATTGAGGTGTGGGATATCCATAAGGCAGCCGATAGATCCAAAATGAAAAAGAAGCTAGAAGATCAATATGACAGGCTCGAAGAGATCATCAGAGCCCTACAAGGTGGAGATGTCTATGGTGGCGTAGATGCTAGAGATCTAAGTCTAGTGTTTCACATGGTAGCTTCTTCAAAATTCAAAGCTCGTGACTTCGAGAAGTACGACGAGACCATTGACCCTTGGTCGCACTTGACCATGTAATGCCGGAAAATGTCACAGTATTTGGAAAATGAGAAACTACTCATCTTATGCTTCCAAGACAGTCTATCAGGGTCTGCTGCTCGATGGTATACTCAAATGAACCAGGGAAACGTACGTACTTGGAAAGATATGTCAAGAGCTTTCCTCAAACAGTATGAGTATGTGACAGATATGGTCTCAAGAAGGGTCATACTGCAAGATATGGAACAAGGGACCGACGAAAGCTTTCGCCAGTATGCCCAGAGGTGGCAAGATGTGACAGCCCAAGTACAACCTCCATTGTTAGAAAACGAGGTTACCCCAATGTTTGTGGATGCTTTAAATGGTCCCTTCTACGACCATATATTAAACCATGTCATTGAAGGTTTTGCAGATATGGTCATAAACGGAGAGTTGATATTGGCAGCCATCAAAAGTGGAAGACTCGGAGAAGAAGAATATAGCGAGCGCCTATAACTTGAACTACTCTGACAATGGAGTCTTGTCACGAAGAAGACAAATTGAGCTTGGCTAAAGTTCGTCCTTGCCTTCATGGAATAATGCTTAATTTTCTTAAACGATGGGTTCATACCTATAATCAACCCTTCTGCTTTTGCCCGCGAGCATTAGGGATCTTTTGTAAGGGCCTCTATGTTAATCTATTTAAAGATGCATTCCTTTTGTTTTCTCAAGTGACAAACATTTCTTTTTTATTTCTTTTCATTTTTCATCTATTTCTCTTCAAACATACGTCTTTCTGGCAGAGCCCGTATTATTGATTGTATGAATGTTTTTTTTTATCTAATCCTGAGATAGAGGGGCAAAATTGCATTCAGGATTAATGGGGAAATCTCATGTACAGATTTGAGTGAATTTTCCTCTCAGGCATTGTTGTTAGAGTCTTTGAATGAAGTGATAACTCTAAAACATCTATCAAATGAAGACTACTTCTCTTCGATGATATTTGTGTTTGAAATGACATTTGGCATTCCTTCATTTCTGTTCACGAATAAGAAAATAAAAATCCATTGTTGTCCCCCTTTAGCATGATATTTTTCTTGTGATTTAACCCTAACCAAGGATCACTCCCCACACAGTGCAGCAAAAAGGATGAAAAGCTATTTAGACCAAGTTGAATGTCCTAAACTGAAAATGAAAGGGATACGAAAAAAGGAAAAAGAAAAGAAGAAAAAAGGAAACAAAAAGAAAAAGAGAAAAAGAAAACAAGAAATGAAGAAATGGAAGTTGAAGTACGAAGGAAAACTTGAAGCTGTAGAACTAAATGTTTTGATATAATAATTGAAAAATGATTTGGACTAAATTGAAAAGAATTTAAAACATACCTTAAGTCCAAACAACTTGAAAATAAGTTTGAGAATGTTTAAAAAGGTTTTGGCAAGGTTTGAAACGTTTTTAAGTAGCCAAACCATGTTTTTCAAGGTACTCGTTTCGATACAGGCTAAATTGTATCGATACATTTTGAAACTACCAAAACACGTAGCAAAACAGAGCTTGCCCGTTTCGATACGGGGGGTTTCGATTTCGAAACACCCCTTTGGTGTTTTGATACGCCCAAAGGTCAAAACCTCCCCAACGGTCATATTTCCCAACGACTTTTTAAATGCAGCTTAACGGTCACTCGTACCAAAACGGTTTGTAACCGTTTCGATACTGCCAGAGGCATTTCGATACAGCTTGCTAAATCAGGCTCTAACTGCTAGTTCTGAAGAAGGTCATTCTGATACAGGCTCGTATGTTCCGATACGGACAACTGCAGAACAACATTTATGGTGGGAAATAAAGTCTACAACAGCTTTAATTCAACCCAACGGTCCTTAACGGCTACAAACTCAATTGGGAGTATAAAAGGGACCTCCTAGCATCTAGGATAGGTTAATGCTCCAATTGTCAACAACATTATGATGAGAAAATTGTCTTAAATGCTTAAATGTTAATTCTTTCTATAGACAACACTTGTGAGCCAAAATTTTCATATTTGCTCAAGTGTTTTAGGATTGGGTGAGTGAGCTTAAGATTGCAAACTATCTACCTAGTGAGGGATTTCAAGTTTGCTCAAATTTCTCTTGTAAAGAGGGTTTACTCAAGCTTTGGGTTAGAAAGCTTTGAATGTATAAAGGTTGCCTCCTTAGCCTAGAAAAGGGGAAGAGATTCAAAAGTGAATTTGGTGAAATCCTTAGTGGGAAGCTAAAGTAGTGGATGTAGGTGTTTGTTAGAAGTTCGAATCACTATAAATCTTTGTGTCCATTGTCTAGTTTTCACCTCCCACAGAATCACCCCAAAATCAAACTTCTCCACTACTTGGCTAAATAAATTGGTTGAAGAAAATCGAGCCTATCAAGACTAACAATTGGTATTAGAGCTTGGCTCAATTGAAGAGGATTAACATCCTATTGAGGCAATCCGGCAAGCTCAAACAACTGGTTCAATGGCACAATCCATCGACAAGTCATCCTTCTTCGACGGGACCAACTGCGCTTATTGGAAGAAGAGAATGGTGTTCTTTGTCAAATCCAAAGACTACAAGCTTTGGGACATTATTGAGGATGATACGTTCGTACCAAGAAGAAGCAAGGCGGAATAGAGTGCCGACGACCGCAAGAAGATGGAACTAAATTGCAAGGCTTTGCACTTCCTCTTTTGTGCACTTAGCATCAACATCTATGAGAAGATGTCTTCTTGTGAGAGTGTCAAGGAAGTATGGGACAAGCTTGAAGTTACATACAAGAGAGCAAACGAATTAAAGGAGACCAAGATCGGCCTCCTCAACCACGAGTATGAGAACTTCAAGATGGATTCAGAAGAGGACATTGAGAAGATGTTCCATCGATTCTCCACCATCACCAATGAACTAAAAGGCTATAGAGAAGTCATTCTGGAAGAAAAGCTTGTCCGAAAGCTTATCTATTCTCTTCCCGAGTCATGGGACTCAAAGAAGACCGCCATCATCGAAGCCAAAAATCTAAAGACCTTGAAGCTAGATGAACTCATGGGGAAGAAGAGGAGAAGAAGAAGGAAGAGATAAAGAAGACGGGGAAGAAGAAAATCATGGAGCTAGGCATCAACACGAGTATCGTTGCTCTCAAATCCTCCATATGCCAACATGTTTATTCAAGCGAGGAGGAAAGTGAAGATGAAGAGATGACCATTATCTTCTACAAATTTGTTCGGTTCATGAAGAAGGAGAAAGAAAAATTAAAACATGAATCAAAGAAGAAGATGAAGGATTCCTACAAGTCCAACAAAAAGGGATCATCTTCAAAGAAAGTATACGTGGTGACATGGAGTGATGAAGACTCCACCGATGATGAGGTAGACCACCTATGCTTCATGGCCCTCAATGAGGGGGAGGCAACTTCTAACTCATCTAGGTCAAATTCTTATACTTTTGATGAGTTACAAGAATCCTATGATGAATTGGTTTTTGAATTCAAGGCTTCATTTTCGAAAAACAAGAAATTGATTTTTAAGTTAAAATCCGAAAATGATTTGCTTTCTAAAACTAATTTAGAGTTTGAAGCAAAAATCAAAGATTTTGAACTTAAAGTTTTAAGTTTACAAGAGTTGCTTCAAAAGATTGAAAAGGATCATCAAAAGGAGATTGATGATCTTAAGAAGGAAAAAGATTTGATTTCCGATGAACTTCAAAAGAAAAACAATTTGGGAAAATCAAATTTTTATGTTTGACAATCTAGTGCCCCTAGATTTTTAAATGGAAAAGTTTTTAGAAGTACTTGGGTGCCGAAAGGACTAAGTACTTCAACTAAAAAGGATGAAATTGAAAAATGGATTTCTAAGGGGACAAAATTATGTGCCACTAACGTATGTGGATCCAAAGCAATTTGGATACCAAATTACTTGATTGTCTTTTGTTAGGTGTGATGGAGAGTGATCAACAAGTCCAAATTTGAGGGGGAGCACCATGCACACAAAGAGAGCACTTGAAGAAGGAAGGCTTCACATCCTCTCTTGGATTCAAGTGTGGTAAAATTTAGTTTAATTCATTTGTCTTTCATTTGATTTATTTATTTTTAATTCAGCTAGATTATCATATGTTGGACTAACATTGTTTGATGCTTTGAGTAAGGGGGAGCCAATTTTAAAACCAAAATTCTTATTTGTTTCATTTTTTAACCTCTTAAGTTATTTTGAACTTAAAGTTATTTAAATTCTTTTTGATATAACAAAAAGGGGGAGAATTGGTTTGAAAATTTGATTTTTCAAATTTCAAGTGTTTCAAGTTTCAAGTGAATGAGGGGGAGCTTCAACTTTATTTAATTTTCAAAATTTATCTTATTCAAAAATTTTAAATACTAAGGGGGAGAATCGTAAACAAATTTTCAAGTTGGTTTTATTATTTCAAAAATGGGGGAGATTGTAGAACTAAATGTTTTGATATAATAATTGAAAAATGTTTTGGACTAAATTGAAAAGAATTTAAAACATACTTTAAGCCCAAACAACTTGAAAATAAGTTTGAGGATGTTTAAAAAGGTTTTGCCAAGGTTTAAAACGTTTTTAAGTAGCCAAACCAGGTTTTTCAAGGTACTCGTTTTGATACAGGCTAAATTGTATCAATACTTTTTGAATCTGCCAAAACACGTACCGAAACAGGGCTTGCCCATTTTGATACAGATGGTTTTGGTTTCGAAACACCCCTTTGGTGTTTCGATACGCCCAAAGGTCAAAACCTCCCCAACGGTCATATTTCCCAATGACTTTTTAAATGCAGCTTAACGGTCACTCGTACCGAAACGGTTTGTAACCGTTTCGATACGGCTTGCTGCATCAGACTCTAACGACTAGTTCTGAAGAAGGTCGTTTCGATATGGGCTCGTATGTTCTGATATGAACAGCTGCAGAACATCATTAATGGTGGGAAATAAAGTCTCCAACGGCTCCAATTCAACCCCAACGGTCCTTAACGGCTACAAACTCATTTGGGAGTGTAAAAGGGACCTCCAAGCATCAAGGATAGGTTAATGCTTCAATTGTCAACAACATTATGATGAGAAAATTGTCTTAGGTGCTTAATTGTTAATTCTTTGCATAGACAACACTTGTGAGCCAAAATTGTCATATTTTCTCAAGTGTTTTAGGATTGGGTGAGTGAGCTTAAGATTGCAAACTATCTACCTAGTGAGGGATTTCAAGTTTGCTCAAATTTCTCTTGTAAAGAGGGTTTACTCAAGCTTTGGGTTAGAAAGCTTTGAGTGTGTAAAGGTTGCCTCCTTAGCCTAGAAAAGGGGAAGAGATTCGAGAGTGAATTTGGCGAAATCCTTAGTGGGAAGCTAAGGTAGTGGATGTAGGTGCTTGTTAGAAGGTCGAACCACTATAAATCCTTATGCCCATTGTCTATTTTCACCTCTCACAAAATCACCCAAAAATCAAACTTCTCCACCATTTGGCTAACAAAATCGGTTGAAGAAAATCGAGCCTATCAAGCCTATTTATCCTTGGTTTAATTACCCTTAAAACATGTATTTGAGCCGATTTATCCTTTTCTTGGTAACCTGAGTCTAGCCTTAAAGACATTACAAGCCTTAAAAGACCATTTGGATCACATATAAATATTTGAGAAGAAGAGTTTGTCTTCAGAACACGTTTCGCCTTATTGAGTTAAACTTTCTTCAAGGACCTCCAAACTTCTAATGTTTGATTGAGATTAGAAAAGTGAGAAATTTAAAACTTGGGGAGTGGTTGAGTTAAAGAGAGCCACCTAAAAGTGGGGCACTATCCGGTTGATGGATTTATGAATCATTTATACTATGAATTTTGGGGCATCTAATTTTCCTCTTTTCCATGTTTTTCATGATTATTTTCTTAAAATCCCTATTTTTAGCCTTTTCTTGTATCTGCCGTCAGTTCTTCCCTTAAACTATCATTTCTAGGCTTTTCTTGCATCATACAAGTAGACTGACATAGATTTATGAAAAAACAAAGGATTTCTTGGTAATGATCCCAACCGTAGGGAACCAGGAACGAGTGTTTTACATCACTTTGTGAAATAATGAAGTGGCACGCAATTGAACCTCAATTTAAACAGGGGCATCACCTTGCATGAGAAAGGAAAAGTACATATGTTGAAAAGTTTTAAGTGGATCGAGAAAATGGGATAGAATTGCGCCTAGTGGGCAAACTGTGCCACCATTTGGGGCAATTAATGTTGACCAAGGATTCAGGATCTCTGAATTTGATAGGCGCAAGAGGAAGAGATTAAAGTGCCAACATCATTCAAAGACATTCAAGGTGGAAATAAGCTTTGATGCAAAGATCCCCATGCAAGCAATTCAAACTGCCCTGTGAGGACAAGAATTTGAGAGCCCACAAGAAGTCGTGAAGGCGATCTACATTGTTTAAGACATCATGATTGCTGAACCTTCTCCTATGGAAATGAGAACAATTTTATAGAAGGTGACTTGGGATGTAGAGGATTTCATTCGAGTTTCAGAGCCACTCAAGGAGGCTTGTCACTGAATATTGATGTATCAACTACAATGATTGTTCGATCTGGTCTGATAGTTGATTTATGCTAGAGACCTTTATTCCCTTGACTGGACAAAGGCTAAAATAGTGTTGAAGAATATGAGGATAAAAGACAGTCCTTCCAACCAAGAGTACAAGATAACTAGATTGAGTGAACAAATATGCAAGATCAGATGTTTTCCAAGAAGCAAAGAAATACAATGAAATAGCACAAGTTTCTATCTGGACTGAGTGAGAAAACGCGTGGATTAAAAAAATGAAAAATTAATTTTGAGAAAAAGAAGCAAAAGAAATGAGACATGCATTCATGTTTTAGACATCTCTAGGGGCATGCTCATCATAATTGCATTGTGTATCGCATTTTCACAGGTATACGAAGGAATTTTCAGCAAAAGAACCTACTTATCTATTCAAGCATAAGAAGAATAGAACTCGACTATCCGTTTGGGCGTATGAAGAATGGAACCTGCTTATCTATTCGAGCATAAGGAAAATAGAACCCTCCTACCCGTTCGGTCATATGGAGAATATAACTCGCTTATCTATTCGAGCATAAGGAGAATAGAACTCGCCTATCCATTCGGTCATATAGAGAATGGAACCCGCTTATCTATTCGAGCATAAGGAGAACAGAACCCGCCTATATGTTCGGACGTATGGAGAATGGAACTCGCTTATCTATCCAGCATAAGAAGAATATAACCTGCCTATTCGTTTGGGCGTATGGAGAATGGAACCCACTTATCTATTCGAGCATAAGGAGAATAGAATCCGCCTATCCGTTCAGGCGTATGGAGAATGGAACATGCTTATCCATTTCAGTGTAAGGAGAGCGGAGCCCGCCAGTCATTCGTCACGAAGAGTGTGGACGGTTTGTTAGTTGGTCATCAGTGAGACACGCGGATCACCACTCGCGCGTGGCAGCCACGCGCCCGTCTTTTCAACTTCCAGTGAGCATTTCGTCTTCTCCGTTAGGGCTCAGGACATATGTCCTCGCCTTGTTTACTCCCGCCAGCGTCGTTTTTGTCATTTGTAATCACCAGAAACAAAAAGAAAAGCAAGGATTAGAACTGAATCAAAAAGGGAGTTAATCCCCAAATTGAAGCCCCATCTATAAATTGGTACCAAATCAGTGGAAAAGTCAACCAAAACAGGAAGGATTAAATCCCTAAATCAAAGTCGTAGAAATGATCAAGCATTCCAATCACAAAGGACGCATTTTCAGGGGAAGAAATTAGGGGTTTGTGCTTGAAAATCAAGCAATCTTGTAACTATATAAGCACTGTAATTCTTTGTGCATAACACAATTCATACACGATTTACACAGGAAATTCATACAAAAAAGCATTCGGGTTAGAACAAGCAATTGTATTCAACATTTCAGTGGAAATAAAAGAAAGCTTCCGCTGGTAACTTTTCTTTCTTCGTTTTTTATTCGAATTTAAATAAAGGGGAAAGGGTTTGTTTTTACCTATGGATAGGCTGAGGTCGAACTCCGATGACAATTGCATGTCTCGTTGCTTGCCGAAATCTGGAAAATCACCCTCGAAAATATATTTATTTTTTAGGCTTTCGGAAATTTGCTCTAAAACAAAGATTGAAGGTTTTTTAGTCAATTTTGAAATGGGTTTTAAAAAAGGATTGAAAACACGTTTTTTAAGATTTTCGCAGCTGGCAACAGCGGCCGACACGACTTTCATTTACAGCGATTTCCAGAACTTCGGTGGGAGAGGAAGGGTAACTTAAGGAGCATTTTAGAAGGGGGAAAGTGAAACCAAAATATTTTTCTCTAATTTTTGCTTTAAATACGGACCCGACAACCCGACCTTAATCCATTAATGACCTGCGCCCTACTCTTACAGGTCTTCTACCGCAGCACCCCAGTTTTAAATCCTTTCAATTTCGTCCTTTCTCTCTAAATTTAGCAATAAAATTTCTGATTTTTTTATTTTGGTCACTTTTCTTGTTCTCATTCTTGCTTATTTATTTTTTACAAAAGATGTTTATACTCTTCCTCTTATTTAAATTATTTGTATTTACTCAATTTATTTAGTTTTAGATTTTACTTATTTCCTTTAAATTCACTTATTTGCCTTTTACAATTATTAGATTTAGTTTTGAACCCTAGGGATAGGTTCTTAAAAACTTAGATTGAAGCCTTGCGTGCATGGAAATTTCCTTTAAATATTTATGAATAAAAAACACTTAATTTTACTTCAACCTTTTAATAAATAAAATAAACATAGACATTCTTTGGGATTGTTGATCGCCAATTAAGTTGTAATTAAAAAATTACAACACATTTAAGTAAAAACTAAATAATGTGGTGTCTTACTGAACGGAAATGACGGGTTAGTGTCATGAGTGTTGGCGGTGATTGAAGTTCATTTTTTGGGCGGTAAGGCCGTTAAAATAGATTTATATTCATAAACGGACAAATAAATCGAAATCTTTGTGAACTTGCAAATTTCAATTTTGAAAATTCTTTTTGAAATCAATAAGGTACCAATTTTTTTTTGGGATTTGTGGGGGTGCTAATCCTTCCCCACACGTAACCGACCCCCGAACCTGTTTTCTGATTGTTTGTAAACCAAAAATGTTATTTTAATAAATAAAATATTTTTTAAAAATAACTATGGTTTTAAAAGTGTTTCAATCACACTTTTTTTCAAAAAGATTGGTGGCGACTCCGTGTATACGTTTTCAAAATGTCGGGCTCAAAAGGGTTGTGACACAATGCGATGTCAAAACAAATACCCCGGCTAACTCAGGATAGTGATAACATCTAAGCAAACAAACACCGATAGACACAACATTATAAACTAAACAAACAACTACAATTCTCAAACGCAGATTAATAAATAATAACGTAACTTCACACCCCTATAAAGCACGGTGCTCGGAATATGGCAGAAAAATACACAGAATATGCAACTCATATTTCTGTAAGCTATTCCTCCAAACAGAGGCGGGGGGTTCACTTCACCGTTAACTCCTCCAAGATGCACTAGCTATTAACACAAAGAAATGAACAAGTATCTATCCCATCCAAGCGAGAGCGCGATAAAACGATCAATTCGTGCATATGCAAATCAACATTATCAAAAAGCTAATCTCACTCGGGAGCAAAAGTCCTCCCAATTCATCCTAGCTATATACAGTCCACTCGAAGAAAGTAATTTTATTTTATGAAGAACGATGCAAAGCGAGCTCCCCCAAGAATTCGGTCACAAAAGGAACACGAGTTCGTCACCCTTTACCCTGCAAAGATCGCGAACGTTCAAGATCCATATTACAATATGCCACCTCTCTCAAAATAGGAAAGAGAAAAAATAAGCAAAGCCCTAATCTAAAACTACCTTCTTGATACATGAAAAAATAACATTTTCAAATCAGATAACAAGGCATAATCTTTGTTGAAGCGACACATAATCCATGAGGAAAGGCATTTGAACAACTTTACCCCAAAAAAATAATCATGTTCGCAACTACAAAATAAAAAATGAGCGAGTACTCCAATTTATCTTACAAATTTACAATCAACAGAAATTTACATTAGTACACCGACGTATTAAAGAAAGGGAAATATAATACAAACACTAAAATACAAATATAATCCCAATATTGTAATTTATTCCCCACAAATTTTTCATCACTAGGAGTCAAAAACCCGAGACCTAAAAGAAAATCAACACGCCATCAATTTCTATGTTCTTCAAAGTCACACAACTCTTAGTACCGGTGAACTTGACCAGGAAAAACCCATAAGCGAACAACGAAATTTTCAGTTCAAAAAAAGATGGGCTTTTTAATGTTACAGACAGAGTACATGGAGATCACAACCATCTCTCCTATTTTTGCTTCAGTTCTGCAAATGGCTAACCATAGCCTTCCGAACATTATTATCTGGCGATTCAAGTAGTTCAATCCACAAGAATACTACGCCCCATCCCAGGACCTACTTATTCCTACAGATATATTTTCTTCTCCTCTCCTCAATACAACATAAGCAAAGTCATAAAAGAAAACCACACACAAAGAAAATAAACTACTCATAAATTAGGTTATGAAAATACAGGCCAACGGAGCTCAATTTATAGCAGTAAATGGGAACACCAAGCGACAACGTTTTACATACCAATAAAGAGAGCCACCGATATGAACATTTAATTCTCAGATTCTGGAAATAAAAAAATTCCGAGTAAATAGCTAAAATCACAAAACTGTCAAACTTCCAACCAATAGCCAAGTAGGTAGGCGCGTGCACCTATCACCGCCAGTTACAAACTCTCTCTTTCATCAAGGTCTACTATGAGTTGTCCAAATCATCGCCAAAAACCAATAACTAGCAAACACAAAACACTAAACCAATGAGTACCAAAAGAAGAACCAAAACACAATGTTCTACTTCCCAAAGTAACATGCATCCGTCTTGTCTCACATAACTATTCATAATATGAAAACATCAACAACGTTCCAAAATTAGCTCTGTTCCATGGTCTCACCCACTTAGAAAGCTAAAGGCACAAGATAACACATTACAAACTACGAAAAAGTTAAAAGCAAAACAGTTTTAGGTTATTCAGATAATTATGACCCCCTTTAAAAGTCACTTTTCAACAAAAAATGTATTTGAGGGAAGCAAACTACGCAGGGTATGTTTTACCTCCACCACTCAACGCGTATACAAGCGAAATTCACCTTTTGACAAATTAAGGCCAAATCAGAGATTAGAACTTATAAAAATAAGATGACCCAGCCACTTAAATGAAGCATTCTACTTCACACAATAATATAATGCAATTATTTTTAGCTCATCTAGACTTGCGATTTAATTGAAAAACGATTAGATTTTTAGCTTCTTTTCAATAAAGATTATTTCAAATAGGTTGTCTGCTATAAAGTAGCAACAAGATAAACCATATATATATATATCAAATTAAAAAATAATAAACCTCAAAATAGTTCTTACATCACGCGATAAAACAAAAAGATACATAACAAAAAATAGTTATACATCGCTGCTACAGTCATCCAAAGCACCATCTACTCTGTTCGCAGCACCGTTGTGGTCGTTCAGGGAAGAGGACACATCCAAAACATGTAAAGAAGAAACTACAGTGTTTCTATACTTTATAGCAAAACTTTCCCACAAGGCTCCATAGGGGTTTCTCATGTCAAAATCCACATTTACCTCACAAAAACACCAAAATCCATATCTCTGACATCAAAAGGACCTTGCGCAAACTGAAAGCGAATAATAGCAGCATCTCGGGACCTCTTCATCCCATCGACCATGAAGGTAAAAATGGTGTTCGCTACTACCTTAAATTTCTCCACCACATCCACATCATGAGTAGCCTTCGGCACCATAATCTCGTTTTTGTGCGATTCTTTAAGCTATGTCAATTTCCTTGTGAAATTTGCAAAGCTTTCATCCGTCACCCTCTTCATTTGCTCCAACTCCTCCTTTAGACCTCGAATCTCGGTCATAAAACTCTAGTACGTGGGCTCCAGCAACTTATTCTTAATTCTAAGAGTACGATCACTCTCCTTTTGTTTCTCAGCAATCTCCTCCGCATGTATCCTATGCAAGTCCAATAACTGCGCCCGAACATCCGCCGCGTGTTTTTCTGCAACTCCTTCAACTGAGCAACATAACGATCTACCTACGAACGCAAGTCGACATTCTCTTCAAGAAGACCTGAGTAACCCTCCACCTATGAACACAATCTCACATTTTCCTCAAGAATGACCTTCACATTCCTTTCTACGTTAACCTGAACACAACCTAGTTCCTGAATAATACTGCATCCCCCCCTCAACACTCCTCATGATATCAGTACAAGGTGGAAAAGCACCACCACTATTCGCATACAAATTGAACAATCTCCTACAAGCAGATTCGGGATAAAACCAATTTCATGATCCTGACACCCCCTCCAAGCATAAAATGTGCTCCATGAAGCAAAAGGTTCGTTGTTTTCGCACAATGAAATGTCACTGGGCAAAGGTACCAGAGGAGTCACCGCAGCATCTGAAAAAGATGTGAGCCTAGTAGATCCAACCGCAGAGGGTATGTCTTCGGTGGAGCAATGAATAACAAAAGAATCGGTAGCAGTTGAGCTTGCAAACAAACCCACTAAACCAACCCTGCCACAAGCTAAACACTAAAACCACTAAAAACAACAATAATACATTACTGAAAATACCTGACGGCGCACAAACAATAGACAAACCAGCACTCATGCTGGTAAGAGCAGCACCCTCAATAGCGTTCGCCGTAGCCTTATGAGAGGAACTATGAAATTCGAGAACAGATTGGGCATCACAATTTAGCCCAGGAAAAAACATAAGTAACCCCAACATCGAACACTAGTCTCTTTCCCAACATCTTTTCATCAGCACCCAAAGAACGTTTTTTGAGCTATAAGCCCTTATTCGCATTGTCATACTTTCCCATGCTGCCTTTACATCTGTTGGTACTCCTACAAAGGAACCCTGGTCATGAGAAAGTCCCTAAATAAGGAGCAAGAATCAGATCCGACAAAGACGTTGCCGCAGTAACTAACACCACCGAACATGACAATCTCACATATCTACTATTAAAAGCGTTAGACAACGCCATTATTGCCAGCCCTCCCGAACCTAATGGACTGCTGCTAGATACAAAGGACAGAATATCCATCACCACAATCTGATCTTCCATTTCATCACTAACGACCCGCAAAGAAGAAACCACGACCCTTGCGAAACATACGACAAAAAAGGGAAGATAAGGACAAAAGGCAATTGAACTACAACTCGCATATAGGTAAGAAGGATTTATTTTTCCCTCTGAGCCACAACAAATTATTACCAGTATCTATTCACCTCTTCGACATGCGTTCCAAACGCAGACAACTCCCTTCGTCATCCGAACCAAAAACAACAAGCAAACTTAAAACTGCCCATTCCTTTTCCTTTTATTACGGTCAAAGCCAAACAGACTTACATTAAAAAAACCCCTTGGAGCAACCAGAGCGGCTTCCCCGCTAACCCCTCATGAGGGGCATCCTCCTCGTGATATTTTATTAGGGACGAACACGAGCGCTAGTATGCTCTTAAAAGAAGTTATCTTGATAAGAGGCTGCCTTGGCACGTTGGAATCTTCAATTTGAAGGCTTGGAAGCAAACCTAGGGCTTTAGACTCAAACAAGAACGGTTGAAGATTGTTCTTGAATTTTAAGAACAATAAGTTAGGTTTTTCTTGATTTTTTTTGAATTTGGTGACAATGGCATGATGAATGCTTTTAGATGATGATGGAGATGACGACGGAATTGGTAGATGTCCCGTGGAACCCTCCTACCCGAAATTAGATAGGTAACCTTCGTGATATGGCTCTAACCGACCCTCCTAGTCGCAATTGACTAGGCAACCCAAAGTGTGAAGATCAACGACAAATTCTAATGAACTTGAAGAATCACTTCTAAACACAAGATAACTTCTTGCAAGTAAAATCTCAAAAGAGAACTTTTATTAATCAACGAAATCTGAAAAACAAAGAAGAAAGCATCATCCTTTTATAGATGAAGGATGACTTTAACCTAAAGCTAAGAATGAATAAAATAAACAAAGAAATATGGCCCGTTAAATTGGACTTATATGTTAGCTTTTGGGCTGAATTTTACAAAATCTCGTATTAATCACGTATCTAGTTTTCTGCATGCGTAGTCTTTGGTAAAATGAATGTATCTTGAGTTCCCGACATTAGATTGATGTGTTTTAAGATGCGTTGGAAAGATAACTGAATGACGGCCAATTTATTAGAAGACAACTTGACCTATAAATTCCCGGGTCTAATTAGAAAAGTCGCCTCAAGTCAACTGATTTTTCAGACTTAGAAAACAATTTCAGCTTCTTGTCCAAGATGCATCATTTTTGACCTCCTATGCATGCATTGTTTTGACCCTTATTGTTTGCATCGAACAAATTTAACTTCTTATCCCATATGAGTAATTTGACCCCACTCATGCATGTATCATATCTGGTTCCTCCTCATCACCCAAAAGAATCCACGGGATCCGCTTGTCGCCCTCTTTACCAAAAGGCCAAGCCTCCACATGAATAGGCACATTCACCAAAGAACCCTCTGGAAATACATTAAAATCCTCTTCGTCCCAACCATTGGGAGTTTTCCCTTTCAAGAAATGTACCCAAACATTTCTGAGGGTGCACACCTCAAAACGACAGGGTAGATCACTTTCTAGCCTCCTATTCACCCTCAGCTCAGCATGTGTCATTTTCTCAATGTTAGACGGCACAACCCTATCCTTCACCGGTCGGTTCCATACAACAGGGAATGGAAAACTCCCAACAGTGCACTTCACTTTGATATACTTTGTCGTATCCAAGTAAAGATTGCCAGTCCGATTGCTCATCAACGACCTTTTCCCTCTACGATGACAAATGGTAATGAAACCCTTCACATTCTTGTCATGGCAAGTCGTTACATTATAAAAATAGCGAAACACATCAATAGAAGGAACATCCTTTTGAATCTTACAATTTAAGTAGTAAGTCACCAAAGTCCACCAACTAATTCTGCCTAATTGACCCGGCGCTACGTCAAACCAATTTAGCCAGTTCACGAAGAAAGGATGCAATGGCAAATTGAACCCAACTTCAAAAGCAAACATGGGGATAAAAAAACCACACCCTTTTCGTGTCAGAGCATGAACTCAAACAAAATGTCCCAACAAGCATACTAAACCGATAACGGAAATGGTTAACGGCGAGCGAACCCCAACATTCCAACATCGTCAATAACTCACTTGGCTCAGTAGTACAACGAACCCCATCACTCACCACAACAGATGATTCATCCATTAACACATGATAAATTGTATTCCTCCTCCCAATGTTTTCCTCTATTCTTCTTAAAAAGTTAAAAAACAATAAATAAGATAAACAAAGTAAAACCTAAGAATGCATGCTGAAGGTCTTTTATAACTAAGAATCATATCTTTCTTAACACGCTTTGGTACTGAAAAGATTCATCACATGATGCTTCACAATGCAACGATTTACTCCCAAAGAAAATTGACCGGTTCATCAATAAATTTCATTTACGCGACGTTTCATAAGACACTCATATCTCCCATATCAGCAGTGTTCCTACCCAAATTCCTCAGGTTCGCCAAGGTCACTTTATAACCTTCCCTCACCTGTGAGGCAATGAGCATCATAGCACAGTCGGACCACAACGCACAAGATCGTCCACGAACCATGCGACATCCTCTGCAACTTGTGGCGAATAGACAGAACCACAAACAAACATCGCACCTCATCTGCTGGTCACGTGACAATACACGTGCCCAACACATATGCCAATGAGAACCTAAGACGTATAGTCATAGCTAGTCCAATCAACACGCCACGACAAACCCATCTTGACACATGTGCAAGCGATATAAAATTGTGCATACAACTAAGAGGAACCAAGCCCTTCTATTCCCAACATCTTCACCTCCAAAAGAGAAAGAGCAATACTTGAGCTCCAACCCAAAACGATCACCCCTATCATCGTCGGACTACCGTCTCCGACCTCTAATCATTATGACCATCAACAAACCCTTATATTATTTTAAGTTCATTAATTTGATCCTCTGTTAATATTCAATCATGACTCCGTCTGTGCATAAAGGTAATAACAATCAAGCATCTCATCTTCTCTTTTTTTAAGCCTCAATATCTTATATAAAGTTGCTTCCATATTCTTTCATTTATATATTCGAGTTCTTCCATTGACTTGAGAATCGGAGAACGTCGAGTTAGAATATCACGTTTTGCAAATTTCTAGGAGCTCCACTAATATGTTGTTTTTGGTATCTATGTTTATCCCAAAATTAAAAAAAAATTAAATTTAAAATTTAGAGTTAAAGTTTAAGGTTTAAGATATATAGTTTAATTTTTAGGATTTATATTTTAAAATTTAGAATGTAGTGTTAGAGTGCATAGTTTAATTTTTTAGTAATGAGTATATAATATATAAAAGCAAAAAAAAAAGACAATTTTTTGCTCTCTAAAACCCCTCTAGGTCGGGAAAGACAAACAAATATTTTTTGAAGCAAATATAAATGGATTAATTTGGGATTTGAAAAAAAAATCGTAAGTAACCACTAATCAGGTTGGGATTTATATAAATTGATTAATTATATATAAATAAGAAATTATTTGTTGCAAAATTTTAATTGTTACTATATTAATGTTGTAATCGTGGTTTTATTTATATTTTATACTGATTTTAATTATAATCGTACTTTTATATAGATCCCAATTATCATTATAAATTTAAATAAAAAAAGATTAATTGACCCAAATAATGATCCTGGTGAAAAAAGATGATGTTATTCTAAAAAATTTAAATTTTAAACGATTTTGTTTGTAAATTGTGTATGAATTTAATTAAAGACTTAAAACTGAACAGATACTACTATGAAATTATACCAAATTTGCTACAAAAATTAATACTATGCCTAACTTTGCCGGTTAAAATGGTTGTACATTAAAAATTTGCAACTTCTACATTTATATATATTTATTGAATTTATTAAGTTGCGTATTCTCTTCTCGGTATCTGGTTTTGAAGTTGAAAATGAGTTGCCTAGTTTTGTTTTATTTTTTCAAAAAAATTAATTTATAGTTTTTTAGTCTATTATAATAAAGATTTAAATTAATCCAATGCAGTAAAATGAAATATTATATTCTATAAGGACCGAGAAGCAACATATTCACAATATGTAATATAATATATATAGCATGTGATGAGCAGCATCCATCTCAGAAGAGAGATAGGCTTTCCTTCAAAACTATAACAATGGAAGGTCCATTGAATGTGGAGGCTGCTGCTAATGGCTGCAGTTCACAAGGAACCAATGGAAGGTGTTGGAAAAAAGTTATGGATTTCGAAGAAGCTAAGGTTCAAGTCTTTTTTGCAGTGCCAATGGTGTTGACCAATGTTTTTTACTTCTCTATTACTATGGTTTCTGTCATGTTTGCTGGCCACCTCGGTGAGGTCGAGCTTGCTGCTTCAACTCTTGCCAATTCATGGGCCAATGTTACTGGTTTTGGTTTTATGGTATAAGTATAACCTCTTAATTTAACCTTAACCCGTTTCAGGTTCTTGTCTGAATGTTTGTAAAGTCCTCATTGTTGTTTATTTCAGGCAGGTTTAAGTGGAGCATTGGAGACTCTTTGTGGTCAAGGATTTGGTGCAAAAATGTACAACGTGCTGGGAATTTACCTTCAAGCTTCCTGCATTATTTCTTTCTTTTTCTCCATCATCATATCGATTCTATGGTTCTTCACCGAGCCAATACTTGTTCTGCTTCATCAAGATCCTGAAATCTCTAGAATGGCTGCTCTCTACATGAAGTACTTGATTCCTAGTTTGTTTGCTTTTGGTTTTCTGCAAAATATATTGAGGTTTCTTCAGACACAAAGCATTGTTATGCCTTTGGTCGTGCTTTCTGTCATTCCCTTGGGTATTCATTTCGGGGTTGTTTACGGTTTGGTAAACAAGACAAGTCTTGGTTTCAAAGGTGCTCCCATGGCAGTTTCAATCTCGATATGGATATCGTTTTTTTCGTTAGCAATATATGTGGTTTTCGCCAACAAATTTAAGAACACGTGGAGAGGATTGTCTTTCCAATCATTTCGTTACATCATACAAATCTCCAAATTAGCCCTTCCTTCTGCTGCAATGTTTTGGTGAGTTTTGTTTCCCTATAATTTCATATCTATATTCGACATTAACACTCGAATCCAAAGAGTGTGCATAAAGTTCAACACCGATGTTCACTACGGGCGTAAATGAGTCAAGTCGAGTCCGAATAGTGCTGAGCTCAACTCGGCTCGTTAAGAATTCGAGTCAAGTTCGAGCTTGACTCGAGCTTGTGTGTGTTGCGCTCGACTCAGCTCTTTAAAAACTCAAACTGAGTTCGAGCTCGAGTCGAGTCCAATCGAGTTGAGTGTTGATCGAGCTTTAACCGAGTTGGACACAATAGCTCGTGATCTGTCTCGTATTATTGATCAAATTGCATGATTTCATTATAGATAGAATCATACAAAAAAATATTTTCATATGCCTTATTAAAAACCCCACAGTCCTAGTTAGAGGAAAAGAGTACACATGAAAATATACAAAAGTTAAACTAAAAATTAAACTATCATAACGTAGCAACTAGAAACCAGTGGCGGATCTATATGGTCCCTTGGGTGGGCCTGTGCCCACCCTGAATTTTCCAAACTTTACACATTTGGTTTTAATTTTTATAATTTTTATGAATTAGTCCTTAAATTTTATGACTTGTGCCCACCCTGAAATTTTGAGATTTTTATGATTTGTACCCATCCTAAAAAATGTTTTGATTTGTGCCCACCCTCAAAAAAATTCTGGATCCGCCACTGCTAGAAACACACAACTTATATTTTAGTTCACTTTAATTTTAAAAATTAAAAATAATATATTATAATTTCGTGTAGCCCACGATCTTTTCGAGTCGGGTATCAATAACTCGGCTCGGCTAATTAAGAACTTGATCCAAGTTCGAGCTCGAATCGTGTCCAATCGAGTCAAATATTTACCGAACTTTGATCGAGTCGAGTTCGAATACCCCGCGATCTCTCAGTTCTCATTTAGTGCCGTAATGTTTGACTATAATTTTCTTCTTCTTTTAATGTTGAAATCGTGTGCTAGTTTGGAGCTATGGGCTTTCGAGATTCTTGTGTTCTTGGCTGGTTTGATGCCAAATCCGGAAATAACAACTTCACTGATTGCAATATGGTATGC
The DNA here is from genome assembly GCA_958450335.1 of Hibiscus tridactylites. Taxonomy (NCBI): domain Eukaryota; kingdom Viridiplantae; phylum Streptophyta; class Magnoliopsida; order Malvales; family Malvaceae; genus Hibiscus; species Hibiscus tridactylites. The sequence continues at coordinate 61,237,088 of OY288290.1, forward strand.
TTCTCTCTTTGTCTAATTTTTAAATTATATCCATTTTTGACCGAGCTTTGATCTTGTCAGATTTTTGTTCTCTTGATATCATTTGCAGTGTGAATACCGGAGGCTTTGCCTTTATGAGCACATATGGCCTTGCTGCTGCAGCAAGGTTAGTTATTTTGCAATTTAAATACAAGGGTCGGTAATACACTTGTATCTATGATATAATCAATAGTTTTTTTTTCACAGCACAAGAGTGTCAAATGAATTGGGAGCGGGAAATTCAGACCGGGCAAAGCATGCCATGACAGTGACTCTCAAGCTCTCGGTTCTGCTTTCGCTAGTAGTTGTTGCAACCCTAGTGTTGGGACACGATATTTGGGCTGGTTTCTTCAGTGATAGCCGCACAATAATGAAGAGCTTTGCACAGATGACGCCTTTACTTGCTGTCTCAATATCAGTTGATGCCATACAAGGCGTCTTATCAGGTTGGAAATAATATATAGGATAGTATTCATTGTGAAATGGATTGGATGACTGAGATGAATGTCTTACTTTTTTTTTTAGTGATGATTTTCACATAACACATTGTTAATCTCAACCATCAATTTTACTCATCCAATCATTCAAAATACGTGTAAAAGTAAAAAAACTCTTACATTGTGTAACTGGATCATATATATATAGGATCCGTTTACACAGTGTAAAATTCTTTAAATTTTACACGTTTTTTGGACTGTTGGATGAGTGAAACGAATGAATGAGATTAACAGTAAATATGTGAAGATTATCACTTGGAAGGAAAAGAAAGTAAGGAGTTAATCTGAGCCATCCATTTCTCTCATCTAACGATCCAGAAAACATGTAAAACTTGAAGAGTTTTACATTGTGTAAGTTGATCCTAACCCATATATATATATGAGTTAGGATCAACTTACATTGCGTAAAACTCAATTACTTTTACACAATTTTTGGACCGTTTTTTGGATTGTTCGATGGGTGAAACGGATGGATGAGATTAATAATAGAATATGTGAAGATTATCACTTGAGAAAAAAAGTAAGGTGTTAATCTCAGCCATCCATTTCCCCATCCAACGATCCAATAAAACATGTAAACTTGAAGAGTTTTATACTGTGTAAGTTGATCATGACCCTATATATATATGTTTTTGTCAACAATCTCTATAGCATATGGTTAAAAACTCTTACTTGACCCCACCTCTCTTCCAAATTGTGAGTTCAATACCCATTAAGAGTATATTTCTCCTCTCCTCTCCTAGACAGTAACTGTTCGATAGGGTGTTCAAAAATACTCGACCGGACTACCGTAACATAAATAGTCAGATATTTACCCATAATTAGGAATTTTCGAGTACTTGGTTACCCGGATCATGTACTCGGCCTGCCATTTCCCGGGTCGAGTCCGGGTCACAAAATTAGGAATTTTCGAGTACTTGGTTACCCGAGTACCCCTTATATATTTGAAATTAATATTTTTATATTCAATATATTTTTATATTAAACCAATAAAAATTTAATTTTTTTATATTTTATATTTAATAAATACATATTTTTATATTAAAATAATATTTTTTATAGTAAACTAACAATATATAGCATAAAGCCAAAAAATATCCTTAACGTTTGACTGAGTAGTCATTTTAGCCCCTATTCTTTTTTTGAACCAATTTAACCCTACACGTTTCATTTTGGGTCAAAATGGCCCCTCTGCGGATGAAAAATGTTAGTTAACTAATGATAAACAACTTGAAATGACTTGACATAATGACGCTTTAGAAGAACTTTTTACATGTTATACAATTTTATAAAAATATTTTTGACTGGTGTGTCATTATGTAAAGTTAACATATTTGTCTATAGGACATTGCTATCGCGGCGTGCACGGCCATGTAGGTTTGTCACGTCATTTCAAGTTATTTATCGTTAGTTGGCTAACATTTTTCATCTGTAGAGGGGTCATTTTGACCCAAAATGAAACGTTGGAGGTTAAATTGGTTCAAAAAAAAGAATATGGGCCAAAATGACTATTCCTTCAAACGTTAGGGGAATTTTTTGACATTTTGATATCATGTTTTGTTTTTATTTTCATATTACTTATATATTAGGAATAAAATTTGTCTGCCATTTTTTATGACTTTTTAATGTCTCACATATGATTTTATGTCATATGTATTAATGATTATTTTTCACTATTTTATTAATTATTTTTGTTTTATTCATAATACTCTTGACATAAAAATATTGGTGAAACATGTAAAAAAACACTTAAAAAAGCATACAAATTCTATCCATGTATTAAACATGTTAGGTATATGTCTTAATATGAGATTGTGTTTAAATTAACGAGCACAATTCAAAATCAAATTGTAGGGGGTGCAAGGGGAAGTGGTTGGCAAAATTTGGCAGTACTGGCTAATTTAGGAGCTTTCTACTTTGTTGGCATGCCGGTCGCTGTTCTTCTTGGATTTAAGTTTAAGCTCTACGTTAAGGTGAGAAAACTATTTCATAATTCACCAACAATTTTTTTATTTTATTAGATAAATACAGATATCATACAGTTTATTATTCTAATAAAAAAATGGCAGCATGATTTATATTGCATTTATTATTATTATTTTATAATTTTCTCCCACTAATTATTTTTTTATAATTTATTTAGGGTTTATGGATCGGCTTACTATGTGGTCTATCATGACAAGCTTGCACCCTTACATTGATTACAATTTATAGAAAATGGACAACAGTTTATCTACCGGAAGACAAAAACAATGATACTCAACTTTCTGTTTAATTTTCTTCTTAAATTATTTAACTCACTTGAAATATTATATACATGACATTTGAACTAATATTCGATTGACTAGATTTCTAGTTAATTAATAAGTAGTTTATTTTTTATTAGAGCATTTATTAAGTGATGCATGCATGATTTTTCTTTTCATAAACTATAATTTTATCATTTGCGGATGAAAAAAAAAACTATGAACTAATTAATTAGTGAAAATTAATAAACTATATAGCAATACCAACTAAACCTATATAATATATCTGGACTTTTTAATCAATGTCTTTAGGTTTTATTTGGATTCCTCGTGGAATGGGGGAAATCGTCCACATATTTTCTTTTAGGGAATTATCTGGAAAAATACTCTCAAGGGAGAACATTTGGAAAAATACCCCTATTTAGCCCACGTCAGGTAAAATCGCGTCCTACAAGGTGCGAGATTCAAAATCACATTTCACACTGCGCGACTTCAGTCTGATGTGGATTATATTATCCGATTTTGAATTTGTTAAAAAAATATTGAAGTCGCGTTCTGTAGGACGCAACTTTCTCGAGAATTTCAAAAGACTCGTCGCGAATTTATCGAATGATATGCAGAAGTCACGTTTTGCAAAACGCAACTTTTGCGTAATTATGTTGTTTATACAATTCTGGATAGGGTTGTTTAGGGTAAATTTACATGATCTTGGGAGATAATTTTTCATGATTTTAATGTTTTACCTCATAGTAGTGATGTTTCTCTTCAAGACAGTGTAAAAATCGGCGTATATAAAGTATCGGAAATGATGTTTAAATCGCATTAAAAACACTACCTTGCCATGTTTCCTTGATTGAAGAAAATGGGAACATGGGTTGGTAGGGTTGTTTAGGGTTAGTTTTCATGGTCTTGGGGGTTAATTTTTAATGAGTTTAATGTTTTATCTCATAGTAGTGATGTTTCTCTTCAAAACGGTATAAAAATTGGCTTATATAAAGCATCGGAAACGGTGTGTAAATCACGTTAAAAACCACCTTGCCATGTTTCTTTGATTGAAGAAAATGGGAGCATGAGTTGATAAGGTTGATTTGCATGGGAATTTTACGTTTTTTTATTATTTAACTTTGACGTCATAGTACGGGAACACATGTTTACAATGGTGCAAAATTTGACGCGTAAAAAAGAATCCTAAAAAGTGTAAAAATTGTGTTAAAATGCTATTTTGGTATATTCTTTTGCATTAATAAAATGGAAACATGGGTTGATATTCATGTTTTAGTCGATTTTGTTGTTTTAGTGTATGTTCATGGATTTTTTTGTTATATAAGTTTCATGTGGTAGTACGAGAACACATGTTTAAAATCTTACGAGAACACATGTTATTCAGGATTAAAATATTAGAGTTACAAATTACAATTAGTTGATTCGAGGTCGGCTCTTAAAAGGACATTTTCTGATGTCGTGTCCAGGGTTCCTACAACTTTCACACAACTTAGGTTGGTCGGTCAGTTCTCGAGGAACCATATCCTCCGAACAATGAATCCTAGTTGACTTCGGGTGACCTTTTTTCTTGCGTTGTAGGGATTCATTTGGCCGAATCTTAGGTTCATTTTGAACCACATCAAGATGACGTTCATTTCCGATTGGAGGAAACTCGGATCGGTATACCTTGAAAAACATTTTCACGTTTGTATACAGGATCAACGAGTGTCATTGCGTCGAGATGAACAGATGCACATGCAGCGAAGGCGTGAGCACACGGGTACTTGAATGTCTGAAAGACTCTGCAATCACATGTTCGCTTTTGTAGATTAACAACGTAGTTGTGGTGCATAATTCCTTCAAGTGGTCATGAGAATTCAGTAATCGTAAACTTATGTTGGTGACGTGAGAAGCATGTGGCACCCATCACGTTTGCTTGCGCACGGTATATCTGAAATTTTTGTTGGAGATTTGGATGGAACCTCTGGCCACCTGCTATCCAGTTCATAGCTTGTTTTCCGAGGGTTGCAAAAAGGGTAGCCAGTCGATAATATGTTGCCTTCATAATTGATGTGATAGGTAAATGACGTGTTCCCTTCAGAGACAAATTGATCGCCTCAGCCAAGTTCGCCATCATGTGACCATATTGACGACCCCCATCATAACATCGCAACCATTTCTCCCTCGGGATATCAAGAAGATAGTCATATCCAAATTGATTTCTATCTCTCAACTCTTGTAGCAGCTCCTAAACCTGCTCTACTCGAAAAATTAGTTTCCCTTGATCTAGTTAGAGGTTTACCCAAGATTAAGTTCTCAAACGATAAAATTTGTGATGCATGCTCTAAGGGTAAACAACATAAGTCATCCTTTAAATCCATTAATGATGTTTCTACAAGTAGGTGTTTACAACTTATCCATATGGATTTATTTGGGCCAATTAGGACTATGAGCTTGGGTGGTAAATCTTATGCATTTGTTCTTGTTGATGATTTTTCTAGATTTACTTGGGTTCTATTTTTAAGATGAGGCTTTAGAAAAATTCATCATATTTTCAAAACTAACCCAAAATGATCTTGAACTTAAAATTTCTCATATTAGAAGTGATCATGGAACCAAGTTTCAAAATTTAGGGTTTGAAGAGTTTTTGAATGAAAATGGTATTAGCCACAATTTTTCGGCTCCTCGAACTCCTCAACAAAATGGGGTAGTTGAGAGGAAAAATAGAACTTTACAAGAAATGGCTAGAACAATGCTTTGTGAAAACAATTTGCCTAAATATTTTTGGGCGGAAGCCACAAACACCGCTTGCTACATTGTAAACCGAGTAATGATTAGGCCAATTTTAAAGAAAACACCTTATGAGATTTTAAAATCTAAAAAGCCTAGCATTAGCTATTTTCATCCTTTTGGTTGCAAGTATTTTGTTTTGAATAATGGAAAAGACAACTTAGGTAAATTTGATGCAAAAAGTGATGAAGCTATTTTCATAGGATAATCTCTAACCTCTAAAGCCTATCGTGTATTTAACAATAGAACTTTAGTAGTAGAAGAATCTATACATGTTGTATTTGATGATAACCTCCTTCCAAGGAAGGATTCTTGTGATGATGATGATGTAGGAATCATAAATGCCTTTGATGGAGGACAAATTTCAAAGGAGGATGAGATTCCAACAAAAGAAGATGATACACAAGATCCACCTCTTGAAGCCTTGAAGGACTTGGCTCTTAAGGAAAAGGAAGTGAGCTACCCAAGGGAGTTCAACTATGTCAAAGATGGTGAAATCTTGGGTGATCCATCCAAGGGGGTAACCACTCGATCTTCTCTTAGACTAATGAATCATGTTGCTTTTATCTCATGCATAGAATATAAAAGAAGCATTGAAAGATGATTTTTGGATTATGGCTATGCAAGAAGAGTTAAATCAACTTGAGAGAAGTAACATTTGGACATTAGTTGATAGGCCTAGTAATCAATCTACCATAGGAACTAAATGGGTCTTTAGGAACAAACTAGATGAGAGTGGTAACATTTTGAGAAATAAAGCTAGACTAGTAGCACAAGGTTACACTCAAGAAGAGGGAATATATTTTGATGAAACCTATGCACCCGTAGCTAGAATGGAAGCCATTAGGATGTTGCTTGCATATGCATGTTATCATGATTTCAAGTTTTTTTCAAATGGATGTCAAAAGCGCATTTTTAAATGGTTTTATAAATGAAGAAGTGTATGTGGAACAACCACCGGGTTTTGAAGACTCAAAATTTCCAAATCATGGTTTCAAACTCACTAAAGCTCTTTATGGTTTAAAACAAGCTCCTAGAGCTTGGTATGAAAGACGTTCAAACTTTTTAATTGAAAAAGGTAAGGTGGACACTACACTTTTCATAAAAAGGTATAAAAATGACATTTTAGTAGTACAAATTTATGTTGATGATATAATTTTTGGTTCTACTAACGAATGTCATTGCAAAGAATTTGCTAAGCTAATGCAAGGTGAATTCGAGATGAGCATGATGGGGAGCTCTCATTCTTTTTGGGACTCCAAATCAAGCAAAAGAATGATGACACCTTCATCAATCAAGCAAAGTACATAAAGGATATGCTCAAGAAGTTTGGCTTGGAGAATGCAAAGCCTCAAGCCACACCTATGAGCTTATCTACAAAGCTTGGCAAAGATGAAGGAGGTAAGTGTGTCGACTCTAAGCTTTACCGTTCTATGATTGGATCATTTCTTTACCTTACCGCAAGTAGACCGGATATCTTGTTTAGTGTTTTCTTGTGTACTAGGTTTCAAGCTAGTCCTAGAGAGTCTCACCTTATAGCCGTTAAGAGAATCTTTAGGTACCTTAGGGATACTCCTTGTCTAGGTCTTTGGTACCCTAGATACTCCACCTTCAATCTTCATGCTTATTCGGATGCGGATTATGGGGGATGCAAAACCGATAGGAAGAGTACTTCGGGAACTTGTCAATTTCTAGGTAGTATGCTCATATCTTGGTTCTCTAAGAAACAAAATAGTGTAGCCTTATCTACCACCGAAGCCGAGTACATATCCTTAGGGAGTTGTTGTGCTCAAGTCCTTTGGATGAAGCAACAACTCTTAGTTATGGTATTAAAGTTGAAACCATACCCCTTAAGTGTGATAACACTAGTGTCATATGTTTGACAAAAAAATCCCATCCAACACTCTAGAACCAAACATATAGAAATAAGGCATCATTTCATTAGAGATCATGTCCTTAAAGAAGATGTTGTTATAGAGTATGTTGACACCTTAAATCAATTAGCGGACATATTTACAAAACCTTTAGACAAAGAGCGTTTTTGGTCCCTTAGGAGAGAGTTAGGTCTAACTAGCCTATCTTGACCTTTTAGGACCTATTTTGTGCTTAAAATTGCTTGATCTTGTGAAATGTCATGTTTATGTGTTTTTACTCCTAATTTCATCCATGCCTATAGCTAGAGAGAGTATGTTTATGTTTGCATATGTTTTTCTTGCTCATTCATGTCATTCATGCAAGATAGGCCTTAGAAAATTTCATTTTTCTGCACTTTTAGAGCCTAGTCTGCACTTCCAGGCCCAGGTGTATCGAAACGGGTCCACCTGTTTCGATACGGATGCTTTAAATTTCTATCTGAGAGAAGGATGTTTCGAAACGCCTCCCAAGGGTTTCGAAACGTTTTTGCTACTGACAAGGGGTGTATCGAAACGAGTTTCGATACGAGTCAACGGGGATTCGATACGGTCAAACCCGTATCGAAACGATCAGCTGGAGTTGAAAAGTCGGTCAACCATTCGTGTCCGCGTTTCAAAATGGTCGACACCGTTCCGAAACGGGTTAGCGGAATGCTTTAAAGGGGCTTTTAATGTTAAAGTTTAACTTTAATCAAAACTCTCCCAAAACCCTAAAACAACTTTTTCCTATAAAAACCCTCTAAACCTCATTGTTTTTCACCATATCTTGAGGGTTTTTTCTCTTAAACACAAGTCTAAGCAAGCATCAACAATCTTGTGCAAGGATTTTCATCTATTCATCCAAAATCCCAATTTAAGGTATATTTTCATCTTTTTCTTTTTCCTTCAATTTGTATTTGAATCCTAGGTTAGAAAATTTTAATTTTGTATAGTTTATGTGTTTTGATACTTGAGTTTTTCAAATCTTGTAAAAAAAATTCAAAATCTTCTATTTTTTATTCGAATATATTTTTTTCACTCATATTTTTTTTACTTTTTTTAAATTGTTTTTCTCTTAAAAAAATTTTTTGTTGTTTTGTTTTGTTTCTTTGTTTTTAAAACTTGTTTTTAAACCTAAGTGGGATTTAACATTGGATTGAATTAAGATCTTCGTGCATACACTTAAACTTGTTTTTAAATTGCTTGCTTTATGTTTTTAGGATGTCTACGGAGAATGTTAACAAAAAGCGTAAGACGGGTCAAACAAGTGATTCGAGTATTCGTCCTAATCTCACCCAGCTATTTCACGAAACTCTTTGGACTTCAGAGATGAGGGAGCGTTTCAATTATGTCATGGAGTTTGAAGTTCGTCGTGAGCGTGTTGTTGACCTCTCGTTTCTTGACTCCGAGCGCTTTCTCTTTCGTTACCTCCCACGTTTAAGAGAATGGGGATTCCTTGGTCTCTTGATCATCCTAGACATTTGCTACAAGCACATGGTTCTTCTCTTTTACTCAAATGCCCAATTTATCAATAGTGAAGACAACTCCGAAGTTGTTGGCCTTGAGTCTTCTATCTTGGGAAAGAGGATTGTCATTGACATCCCTTACTTAGAGACTACTTTCGGTCTTAAGAACGAAGGAATTGAGAATGAGAGTCACTTTGGTTCTCACACTGCTTCGGTGCTTACCTTGGATGCTCACGATAGGTTCCTTCACTTGATGGTCTCATGGTTCATTCGCCCCTCCAGAGGTAAATTTTCTCATGTCCGTCAAGTAGATTACTTTTGGATAGAATGTTTTCGTCGTGGTGAGCGCCCTAATCTTGTTAAGATCATGTTTGTCGAGATAGTAAATAATGTTAAGCTTCGTGACACCGATGCCCTTAAATCTTTCACTTATGGGACTGTTTTAAGTTACATCTTTGGGAAGCTTAATCTTGATTGCACCTATGAATCTCCGGAACCCCGCAAGTCAAAAATTGGTGAGTCCTCTCTCCGAAGGTCCGGTTTTCAATACATCAATGGGCAATGGGAACGTGTTGATAGGGAAGCAGCTCCACCTCAAGTTGAACCTCCACCACAAGCTCCGGTCGCGAATAATGAAGCTCTCACGGATTTTCTTACCGAGCGGTTCAACACTTTGGACACTAACATGTCTAGAGGTTTTGGTGCTATCAATACACACTTGCAATCTGTAGAGGAGCGACTCACATCCCTTGAGAATCAACACACAGCTATGGATATGTCCTTCTCCACCTTTTATGGCCAATGGATGAATTTTCGTCGCGCTCAAGCTAAGGATGATGATGATTTCGTGGATGATGATGACGACGACGAGGCTTAGGATTCTCATGTCATCTCATATTCCCTATGCATATTAGGATTAAGTTTGCATCTTTATTTTCATTATGTTTTAGGAACCTATGCTTTGATTTTATTTGGGATTATGCTTTGAACTTATTGTTTAAGATTTATGTTTTTGGATATTTAAATTTTATGAATTAATACTATGTTGCTTATTGCTTAATGCTTATTGCTTATTGATTATTACTTTTAACCCTATCTCTTCTCTTTGAGCCTTGTTTATTATTTTTTATCTAACAAAAAGGGGGGAGAAGTAATCTAAGAGCCAAAAATTCGTTTTTTAAGTGTTTTAAGTGTTTTTAAGTTTTAAACCTTGAATTTAAATTCTTAAATCCTTTTTAAAACTTTAAAAACCTATATTAAATTGAGAGGGAGTTAGAATGTATTCAAAATTTTCAAAACTCTTAAAAATTCTAACTTTGGTTTTGTTATATCAAAAAGGGGGAGATTGTGAAACCGATATTTTAATAGGTAAACTACTGCAAGGGTCACTTTCGTTTCCCGTTTGTACATATTTAGTCACCACTTTTGAAAAGTGTCAATAAGTGGTCATCTACATTTTCGATGTGTAAAGACTTGGTCACTCCGACGTTATAGTCCGTTAATCCCCTAATGGATTGCTGATATGGCGGTAATGTCGCCGGCCGAAACCGCTATCGGCGAAAACAACGGTGGGAATCGGAATCACACTAGTAGCGATGGATTGCAGCCGCAATTTAATGGGTAGCGGTAAATGACGGTAGTAACCGACCGTTATCCCCGTTTTCTGTCGTTACTGTAAAATCTAAAAAATCCATGGGCGGGCGATAAGGGTGAGCGTGAGAGTGTAAAGGGAGGCGAGCTGATGAGACTTACAGGGAGATGATTGGTCGACGTTGAGGAGAGGGGATTGACGGCCGCTGACGACAAGAGGCGAAATCACGCGGCTCTAGATGTCGGTCTGATGACGACGGCGTGAAAACAACCTTTTTAGGGTTTGAAAGCCAAATTAATTCCGCCACATCAGCTATCCGTTAGGGGATTAACGAACTATAACGTCGGAATGACCAAGTCTTTACACATCAAAAACGTAGATGGCCACTTATTGGCACTTTTCAAAAGTGGTGACTAAATATGTACAAACGAGAAACGAAAGTGACCCCTGTAGTAGTTTACCCTATTTTAATTTTGATATAAATAAAGAACCTAAGGACTAAATCGAAAATGTGAAAATGAATTTTTAAGTCCTCAAACCTCTCTATATGTTTTAAACAATATGCCTAAGTTAAAAACTAAATTTATCAAATGTTTTCTAAGTGTTCTTAAAGCCAAAACAGTGATTTTCGAGTCACCGTTTCGAAACGGCCTTAGGCGTTTCGAAACAGTTTTGAAACTATGAGTCCATGTTTCGGAACGGATATCGAAACGATTTCAACACTGCCAACCCGTGTTTCGAAACAAGTTTCGAAACGGCTTAAGAACATTAAGACACCGTATCGAAACGACATCCAGTGTTTCGAAACGGCTTTAAAACTAGTTTGAAAAATATGACCGTTGAATGTTTTTAACTGATTTTAAACAAGTCATTAAGGCGTATCGAAACGATCCCAAGTCGTTTCGATACGGTCCTTGACAGCGGCAAAATGTTTCGAAACGAGTTTCGAAACGGCTCTTAGCGTATCGAAACATTTCTAACCGTTTCGATACGGGCTCTTTACTGCACCCCAACGACACTTTCTATTTTGGTCTGTTTCGAAACAGGGTCGGGCGTTTCGAAACGGTTGGTTGCAGACTGCATTTATGGAGGGAAGATAACAACCCCCAACGGCTCTATTGATGAATGCAACAACCACAACAGCTAGAATTCAATGAGAATGTATAAAAGGGACCTCTAAAAGCCTCAGCAACAACTATTGATCCTAAAGCAAACATCCAAACATCAAATCCAAGCATATGTGCCTAAATCCCATTATTGTCTTGTAACCCCAATTGTATTTTTCATTCTTATCATTTCAACTGGGTTGAGTGCTTGTAATTGGGCTATATTGTGTATTGAGAGATACTTGTTTTAGCCAACAACTTCTTTGTTTCAATTGTGTGAGGATTGGGTCAAATTTTGGGTAGAAAGTTTGACTGAAAATTGTAAGGGTTACCTCCTTAGCCTAGAAAAGGGGAAGAGCAATTAGTGGAATTGTTGCAAATCCTTAGTGAAGCTAAGGTAGTGGATGTAGAGTTCATTTGGAACTTGAACCACTCTAAATTTCCTTGTTTACCATTTTTATTTGCAAATTCCACCACCAAGAACTTTAAAAATCCAATTCACCCCCTCTTGGTTTATTTTGATTATTCGATCCACTCAACACATTGTTTAGGGTCTGTTGGATTGGGTCTTTATTCTTTACCTATGGAATTCAATATTATATCGTGAAATATCAGGGGTATTCGAAGACATAAGAAAAGACGCGCGATTCAAGGGTTAATTCGACAACACCACCCAAATTTCGTCTTAATACAAGAAATCAAATTGGAACACTTGAATGAATATGAAGTGCGGAAGCTGTGGAATCTGAAATTTATTGATTTTGTTATCTCACCAGAAAATATTTCGGCTATGGGCTTGTTGAGTATTTGGGATTCAGACTATTTCCAGGTGTCGGAGAAATTTGTTTTTGCAAGGTTTGTTGCTTTGATAGGTTGCATTAAATCTTTAAACTTCCATTGTGGTATTGTTAATGTATATGGTCCATCCTGTGATTCGGAGAAAACTAGCTTTCTAAGTGAGTTACTTGAATTTTTGAAACAAAGAAGAATACCATGGTGCTTAGCAGGGGATTTCAACCTTATTTTGGACCAGGATGAAAAAATAGGATTTTCCTTAATTCTTTCTCTGATTGAAGCTTTTAGATCCTTTGTGTTCGAGGCAGAACTTGTGGATTTACCACTCTACGGGGGAAAATTCACTTGGAGCAACAATAGGGACCCCCAACTTTTGTTCGCTTGGACCGTTTTCTACTTAATGCAGATTTCATCGTTACTGTCCCAGATACTTTCCAGGCTATCCTCGATAAATCTCTTTCTGACCACAATGTCATTCTTCTCAAGAATGAGACTTTGAATTGGAGTCCGAAACCCTTTAAGTGTTTTAATTACTGGACTGAATTAGAGGGCTTCGGTGAAGTAGTGTTGCAAGCTATTAGAAATCTTAAAAACTTTCTCTCGCACCAGAATTGGAGGTCTTCTGAAGGGCTCTAAAAACGCCCTAAAATCTTGGACTGGGAAGATTAATAAGACGTCATGCAGATCCTTTAAGGTCATCGAAATTGAAATTTATGCACTAGAGATGTTAATCCAAAATGGGCAAGCCACAGTTGGTAACTTTGAGAATCTTTAAAAACTCCGATCAGAACTTTGGCACACTTATAGGAAGGAAGAGAGTGAATGTCTTCAGAAATCCAGAATATGGTGGTTTTTGGAGGGGGGACAAAAACACATGCTTCTTTCACCTTATCGCATCTGATAGGAAGAGAAGAAACTCTATCAAAAGTCTGAAACAGGGTGGTGGTGTTACCTCGGATCCGTTGCAGATAAAATAGTTAATTAAAGATCATTTTTGCAAAGCTTACAATGAAAGACATGATCTGGAGTTGGAGAGTATTAACCTCAATTTCAATAAGATCGGTGTTGAACATTCTCTATTGCTACAAGTGGAATTTTCTGAAGAATAAGTCTGAACGACCTTAATGTCTACTGATAGTAACCGTGTCCCGGGTCCAGATGGTTTTAATATGGGATTTTTTAAAAGATTCTGGCCTGAAATCAAGGTTGACATAATGAATTTTTTCACTAATTTCTTCTATGGCATGGATTGGGAAAACGGGCTGAATTACTCCTTTATCACCCTAATCCGAAGGTTAGTAATCCGGAGACCTTTGATGAATATCGACCGATCAGCTTAGTGGGTGGGATGTATAAAATCCTATCAAAGGTATTGGCGTCCAGACTAAGGTCGGTAATTGATGATATAGTTGGCGAATCCCAATTTGCATTTATTCCAGGGAGACAAATCCCTGATTGTGTTTTGGTGGCAAATGACGCAATTGATTTCGTTGCGAAATCTAGCAAGAGCGGTGTTGCTTTCAAGATTGATTTTCAGAACGCCTATGACATCGTGAGTTGGGACTTTCTTCTCCGTATTCTAAAAGAATGTAGTTTCGGAGAAAATGGTGTAAATTGATTAGACAATGCATTTCCTCTGCATCAATTTTATTTTTAGTCAATGGATCGCCAACGGAAATTTTCTCAATCTCAAGGGGTCTTCGCCAAGGATGTTCGATGTCTCTGCTCTTGTTTAATCTGGTTGCAGAGGCCCTAAATCTTTTGTTAACTAAGGCTACTCGGCTTATGCTTTTCAATGGTTTTAGTGTGGGCAACCCTTCGAAAACTATTGACATAACGCACCTACAATTTACAGACGATCTTTTGATTTTTTGTGGTGGTGAGAAAGATCAAGTTAACAATGTCAAACGAGTCTTGCGAGTCTTTGAGCTAGCTTCAGGTCTCAAAGTTAATTTAAAGAAAAGTAGAATCTTTGGTATTAATTTACCAACAGACACGTTGGAAGATTGGGCATTAGGAAACGGTTGTTCTTCAGGTGTATTCCCTACAGAGTATCTTGGCCTCCCCTTGGGGGCGCGACGTAATTTTATCTCCTTGTGGGAACCAGTTTTCAAAAATTTTAGACTCGAACTAGGGGGCTGGAAACACAAATTCTTATCGATAGGCGGCAGACTCACTCTCATAAAATCAATCTTGACAAGTCTTCCGGTATACTTCCTATCTCTATTTAAAATGTCGTCGACAGTTTTACAACGTCTGAACAAGTTGATGGCTTCCTTTCTTTGGGGTGGCACGTTGGAAAAAGATAAAATTTATTGGGTAAACTAGAAGTATATTTGTCTCCCTAAAGATAGTGGGGGTCTTGGAATAATGAATCTAGAGGTTCTTAATCGAGCCCTCTTAGAAAAATGGATTTAGCGATACGGTAATGAGCAAAAAAGTCTATGGAGAAGGCTCGTGGGGATAAAATAGGACTTCTTCCGGAGCCGACGCTGACGATATCTTTATCTTAGGTTTGGAATGGAATTTCGAAGTCCTTATTCTTAGAGGATGGCTTGGGCATAATGTTTCGATCAAATCTCGCACTCCAAGTTGGCGATGGCTCCTCCATTCTCTTCTGGAATGATATTTGGTTAGGTGAGGCTACCTTGAAATCCAAATTTCCCAGGATTTTTGCGCTTGCTGTTAATAAAATTGGGCAAATTTCAGACTTTGGAAGGAAAGATGGAAATGGTTGGTCGTGGGACATTCCTCTTCGACGCCCTCTCTTTGACTGAGAATCATCTCAATGGAAAGAGCTGATGAACTGTCTTCTTTCATTCAAAGGCAGTAATTTGGGGTCTGATTGGGTAAGGTGGATATGTGAAGAGTTCGAATCATTTGTTGTGAATGAAGAAAACTGAGTTGAAAAGTTCGCCCTATATTGAGATTCTATAAAATTTAGTCCGAATTAGTCAACTATAGGTCAGTTATCAATAATTTAAACCAAGAAAATGATTTATCAAAAAAACCCCAAGAAAATATAAAAAAGAAGAAGCAAAGTTGAAGAGACATTTCTTACCAATTAAAATTGTATTTTTATTGTTATTTAGAATATTTAAATTATATTTTCAAAAATTAAAAGCACCATTTCAACAAATTATATAAGATCTCTCTTAACTCTTTAAGTGTCACTTGCATATTAATTACATTTTTTATGAATAGAGAAATAATAGATTGATATTTTCTCCAAGAAATTTTGGAGGATTAAAGGTAAAAAAGCATTAAAGTCCAATAACAATACAAATAAGTATTTGATGAATTAGTAAAACACATTGCATTCTTAAGAGGAGGAGGACATGAATTTAAACTTTAGAGACAACAATGTTGAAAGAGGCAGTCTCGCACCCCGAACATGAATTGCAACACGGATATGTATATTACCAAAAAAGTCCAGTAATAATAAATTCAAATTAATTATTCATAAGAGTGGGCGCACCTATAAATTTCTCGAGGGCGAAAATAGATTTTCAATAGAAAATATATAAAAAAAATTAATTTTTTTAAATCATATAAAAATTTTAAATAATAATTTCAAATAATAAATTTCTCGAGGGCGAAAATAGATTTTTAATAGTAAGTTTTTTCATGCATTATTCTTCTCATTTATAAAATCATGAGACGATGCTTACTTATCATTTAAATCCTCATTACTAGAAATAATAATTTTAGTACCAAAATTTTAAAAATTATTTTTTACCCAACACCAATTCACTCCATATCAATTAATTTCTTTATGTTGGAAATTCTATCAAATACTCAAATGCAAATTGATTATTCTGAAATAAAGAAGAAAACAAATCAACATATAACACTTGAAAGCAATATTATAAAAGTTAGAAGTAGAAATATTGTTCATTAAACATCACAGCATTAATGAATAACAAAGTAAAATAGAGCATCGAATAATCATAACTAAAATTTTTAAAAATCACCTATAATAAAGAATTCCCCAAACACAAATCATTAAAATTATTAAGTAGGAGTATTAAACATTTCTAAAACCCACCCACAAGATAAACACAGGTCATACTAAACAAGACGCTAGAAGCAATCAGCATTACACTCGAATAAGTCGCTGTAGCAGGTGACCTCGACGGCGCCGGAGTACTGGTTTGACTTACGGACGGCGAAGGAGGAGAAGGAGAAACACCCTGCGGACTTGAACGAGTTGAAGCTTGTGAAGAAGATGTTGTAGGTGGGTTTTCAGTACGGCCATGAGGCGCTGGAGAATGTGGAGCATGATGAGTAGATGGCGCAGGTGAATGAGTCGGACCATGAGCCATGGGTGAGGCGGCAGTTGGGACCGAAGTGGGAGGACATGAAATAGGGCAATGGTGATAAGGAGACTGTGCTGGCTCAGCAACAGGTCCATGGTGCCCGGGAGAGTGAGCCGGCGGACAAGCAACATGACCGCGTTGGTGGTGGTGGTGGTGCTTGGGTGACTGAGCCATGACATGGGAGATCATTTTTTGACCCTTTGAACAATGACCCTCTTTGCCACTAATGAAGAAAAAGGGACCCGAATGATTAAACTTAAACTCTGAACTCCCATTGCTCATTTCCATCAAATGATGCTTTGTTTCACACTTGTAGTAATCCTCTTTCTTCACCAACAAAACAGAGTCTGATCCTTTCTCATATGTGAAAACTGCAGAAAAGAAACCCAGAAAACATATAAATCAACAAACAATCTAACAGAAATGAATCGAAACACTGAAATGAACAACTTACTCAGTGTATCATTGACGTGGAACCTGTGTTTACCAGCCCAGTCATTGTACTTCTCTTTAGGGTGCAAACCCCAGCCGACATAGAAGCTATGGCAATGAGATAAACAAACAAAACAGGCTAGTAAAAGTAAAACCAAGGAAAGGGGAAGAAATTTCATCTGCTTTTGTTTTTGGCTCAAAAGTTTCAGTTTGATCTTTGTGTTACGAATATCAATATATATAGAGACTAGAGAGAGAGAGATTTTGGCACAAAGAAGCCTCTTGGAAACCCAATGCTTTCAATTTCGGGAATTAACAGACTTTTTGGATTTTATTAAGAAAATTAAAAACATGTGTGAAATTGAGGCTATATTGTTAAGAGTATTATCATTTGAAGGAATGAAATACCAAGGAGTGTATAGTACGTGTTGTGTGCTCTTAAACAACTCGCAAGCTATCAAAAACTACTTGGTTTAAACATTAATATTGTTTATGTAAGATCAGAGGTTCAAATATTAACGTTGTAAATGAAAAAAATGACCGGAAGGGTCACTCCCATAATGTAACTCTGTAAAATTCGATCGAATTAATTGACTAATAAATTGAATATCAGTGATTATAAAAAAATTAAAAATAACTCGTAAGCTATCTAACATCCTTAATCCAAAAAAAAACCCTTAATCCAACCTAATTGAGAATTTGACCGAAGATACCACATCAAAGATGACAGCGAAAATTCGATATAAAATTAAGAGAAAAAAAAAACATATATTAAAAATCACAATTCAAATTTATCTTTCTTTTTGAAACAAACTGGATTATATTTAAAGTGATAGGATTATATTTAAATTAAGATAGCACATATTACTTTTAAAAGGACTTAAATAATCTTCTTAATGAAATCCAGCAAACAACTATTTTGACCAGAGTGCTCTATAAAGGAAGCAAATTCTTCTATTACTTGTTCTTGACATATCAGCACAACCACAAAGGAGAATCATAATCATATACGGATCGATCTCTTTCGCTAACAAGAACGCTCGTTGATACTCTTCACTCAAACGTTAAACTTTCAAAAAACATATTATAACTGCTATAAAAGCAGACGAAAAAACTGTCGTAAAAACAAATAAAAAACTGCCATAAAAGTAGATAAAAATCTGGCAAAGAAAAAAAACAGAAAAAAACTTAAAAAAAATATTCATCAGCAAACATAAATTTTATTTATATACAAAACCAGCAAAACAATCAAAGGTCGTCACTAGCAAAGAAAAAACATCACAAAAAAGAAAAAATTTTAAAAATTTCTTGTAATCGCTGCAGAGTAAATGAGAAGAGTGAAAAAAATTAAACTTAAATTTAAATATAAAAGAAGTGAGTTGGAAGTTTTAACATATAACTTAAACTTAACAGTAAAGTACACATACAGTCAATGAACTTTGGTAAAAAAATATAAAATGGTATCTAAAGTTTTAAAAATAAAAAATTGTAATTAAAATTTATGTTTTATAATAAAATGGTAACTAGACGTTAAATCATGTTAAGTGTCTGTTATAAAATTTGGTATAATAACATATTTAGTCCTTCATATTTATGCATTCAATCAATTTAGTCTTAATGCGAAACAATTCACTAAATTTAGCCCTCGTTATTTACGCATTCTTTCAATTTGGTCCTTAAAGTAAAATTCCAAAGTATGGTAACATGATAAATAATTACAATTAATTTTTTATAGAAACTCGAAAACTCGAATCGAATCGAAAAAATTTCAAATAAAGTTTGAGTTGTAGAATACGACGCGTCAACTCGAACAACTCAAAATTTTTGACTTGACTCGATCGAACACTCACCTCTATCTTAAGATATTATGTGTCAACTCGAATAACTCGAAATATTAGAATATTTTAAATCATTTTTTCTTTTAAATCGAATATTTTTTAAAATAGAATATTTAATATTTTCATATTTAAATCACATCGATTATTTAATAACAATTTTAAATATTATATTTAATTTAAAAATATTCGATTTAAAAGAAAAAAAAATTGATTTAAAATATTTGAATATTTAATTAAATTTTTATAGGAACTCGAAAACTCGACTTGACTTGACTCGAACGAATCGAAAAAATTTCAAATAAAGTTTGAGTTGTAGAATATGACGCGTCAACTCGAACAACTCAAAATTTTTTGACTTGACTCGATCCAACGCTCACCTCTATCTTAAGATAGTACGCGTCAACTCGAATAATGCGAAATATTTGAATATTTTAAATTATTTTTTCTTTTAAATCGAATACTTTTTAAAAATAGAATATTTAATATTTTCATATTTAAATCACATAGATTATTTAATAATAACTTTAAATATTCGATTTAATTTAAAAATATTCGGTTTAAAAGAAAAAAAAATTGATTTAAAATATTTGAATATTTAATTAAATTTTTATAGGAACTTGAAAACTCGACTTGACTTGACTCGAATCGAAAAAATTTTAAATAAAGTTTGAGTTGTAAAATATAACGCATCAACTCGAATAACTCGAAATTTTTCGCTCGATCAAACGCTCACCTCTATCTTAAGATATGACGCATCAACTCGAATAACTCGAAATATTTGAATATTCTAAATATTTTTTCTTTTAAATTGAATATTTTTTAAAATAGAATATTTATTATTTTCATATTTAAATCACATTGAATATTTAATAACTACTTTAAATATTCGATTTAATTTAAAAATATTCGATTTAAAAGAAAAAGAAATTGATTTAAAATATTCGAATATTTAGTTAAATTTTTATATGAACTCAAAAACTCGACTCGACTCGAATCGAAAAAATTTCAAATAAAGTTTGAGTTGTAAAATGTGACGCGTCAACTCGAATAACTTGAAATTTTTTTACTCGACTCGATCGAAGGCTCACCTCTATCTTAAGATATGACGCGTCAACTCGAATAACTCGAAATATTCGAATATTTTAAATCATTTTTTCTTTTAAACCACATCGAATATTTAATAACTACTTTAAATATTCAATTCAATTTAAAAATATTGGATTTACAAGAAAAAAAATTGATTTAAAATATTCAAATATTTAAAGTAGTTATTAAATATTCAAATATTTAAAAGAAAAATATTTAAAGTAGTTATTAAATATTCAAATATTTTAAATCAATTTTTTTTCTTTTAAATCAAATATTTTTAAATTAAATTAAATTAAATATTTAAAGTAGTTATTAAATATTCGATGTGATTTAAATATGAAAATATTAAATATTCTATTTTAAAAATATATATATTCGATTTAAAAGAAAAAATGATTTAAAATATTCGAATATTTTGAGTTATTCGAGTTGGCGCGTTATATCTTAAGATAGAGATGGTCGTTTTATCGAGTCGAGTCAAAAAAATTCAAGTTATTCGAGTTGACACGTCATATTTTACAACTCAAACTTTATTTGAATTTTTTATTCGAGTCGAGTTTTCAAGTTCCTATAAAAAAAATTAATTGTAATTATTTATCATGTTACCATACTTTGGAATTTTGCTTTAAGGATCAAATTGAAAGAATGCGTAAATAACGAGGGCTAAATTTAGTGAATTGTTTCAAATTGGGACTAAATTGATTGAATGTATAAATATGAAAGACTAAATGTGTTATTATACCAAATTTTATCACAGACACTTAACATGATTTAACGTCTAGTTACTATTTTGTTATAAAACATAAAGTTTAATTGTCATTTTGTGATTTTTAAAAGTTTAGTTACCATTTTGTTTTTTTTACTAAAGTTGAGTGATCGTCTGTGTACATTGCCTTTAATTTTAATTTTATGCAACGCGATTAATTTAAACAATCACAAATCTATCAGTGGTATTAAATAATCCTTCTAATGGAGTGCATGAATTTAATTATTATTTACCAAATAACCGGTATTGTTTATTAACAATTTTTAATAATGTTTTATTAAATTAAAAATAATGCCAATTTGTATATCCATGTATTACTCGAACTCTTGACTTAAAAAATGGTATTTGTTAATGGTGCCAATTTGTATATCCATGTAATACTCATGATATTCTTTTTCATGTCGAAATCGTGTGCAACTCTTAATTCACAAATGCTTGCTTCCTAGATTACATGTGTTCTCATTTTGCATATCCATCTAATGGTTTTAAGATATATATATATATATATATATATATATATATATATATATATATATATATATATATATATATATATATGGATAAAATTTTGATACACATGCTATCTAAAATTAATGTTACATCCTACATATTTACGCTATAAAACTCAAATCTTAAATTACTAACCTTAAACCTTTATCTTAAATTCTAAACAATAACCTTAAACTCCTAAACTAAAACTTTAATCCCTAAAAATAAAAGGTATGTATAAACTAAAGTTTACACAACCTACATATCAAAGTTTTTTTCCTATACAATACATCAAAATCATGTTTAAAATGTTCCATGTTTATATAAAATCTAATAAGTTATTAATTCCTAATATAATTGTTGATGTATTCACGTTTAATATATTTTTGTAATAGTTTGGTACACTTCCTGTAGGGACCTAAGAAGCATTTAAGCCAAAGGGGGGAGGCTTATTTTGCATAGATTTAAAAGGTTAGGGGGCTAAATTTAAAGTAAGCCAAAAACACTTTTCGAACACAATACTAAACCGGACCAAAGTCTCGATAATATAGATTTATTCGTCTCAGTACATAGAAGTGAGAAAACCAGATCAAACATATTTGAATCCGAAAACTTACACCGATAAACAATGTGTTCATAAGGATCAATTGGGAAGGCAATAAAGTCAATAATAATTACCTACATTACAAAAAGTATGGATGGAAACTGGGAAGTATAGGCATTGCTATTATCAGATACAAAAATGAGTGAAATGGTTTAGAAAAATAACCATCTCCTCCTGGATTTCTGCAACATGAACACAAATTACCAACATTAATCCCTTTCCGGTTGCAGTTAAAATTATACTGCTAAGTAGAAAATTTCCGCATAAGCTAAATGATTTTCTACCAAACTGGCTCAATATCGCCAAAAATAAGGTTTTGGGGTCCTACCTTTTACAAGTTCAATAGCCTAATGTCGCTTGAGGTGTGTGTGTTAGTGCCGGATGCAGGACTGTTTTAACTTCTTTCTAAGTTTTTCCATGTATTATGAGGTTCATATCCCCATACTTATGTTCGAATATATGTTGAACACAGGGACTTCAAGAAAAACGAAGAGTTGAACCACCACGCCACAGCTTGCGTAAAATTGCAAAGAATCCATGTTGGATAATTAGCAACTAAAAGTGAATCCATCTATGTTGCTCCAACTCTTCAATTTTCTTAAAGTATCCATGACATGACTAACACCCGTGTTAGGACTTAGGACATCGGTATAGCATATGATCCCTCCAAAAACCCTCCAAATGTATGGAAAAACATTTTTTAAAATTGAACATACTCGTGTCAATGCATACCTTTATCAACACTCGTACCCGAGTCCAAGTAACACAGGGGTGAACTATTCATGAATATACATCTATGGGCTAAGATGAAAATTTTCCTATTTTGTGTGCCAAACTCAACTTGGAGAATAGTTTAAGGCCATATCCAACAAACAGACATAAAGAATCAAAGATCATGTAGGTCTGCAATTTGGGTGTACTCAAAACAAACGCTCATAAACATTTACTATCTTCCTCCTTGCTTCGGTACAGCTATTATAGAATGGAACAGGGCATATAGATCATATTTTGAGGACAAGCATATAGAATCTTATATGTGATAGAATGTAAAAACGGACCATTTAACAAGAGTAGAAATAAGGACTTGATGGCAACAAATAGCAATATTATAATTTTATTCTGGCTACTACTAACTACTGTAAGAAAAAACATTTTTAAGAGAAGAAAGATAAGTTCGAACCTTTAGATTTTCGTTTTGCGAGTGTATTACAATTGGCTGAGGAAGGACACCGTTATCAATGTTCTGAATGTATGGACGCACCTTTTCCTCCAACATCTCGTTTAACTGAAGACCAAACATTTATGAGTCCATGAATAAAAAATATTGGTATGACATTAACTATGTCTAGAAAGCAAAGACAGATTGAATCAATTATATCCTCCCGAAATGCATGGATCAGAAGATACTAACCTTCTCTTGGCGCCATTTGGTTTCCCACTGAGCATCTAGAAGTTTATTAGCAATCTCTCTTTGAGCATCAAGAAGAACAGTCATTTCATACAGTTTTGCTGGATCTTTCAGGTCGTCTTCGCTCCATGAAGAAGCATTTAGAGGAAGATCCAGGTTCTGCAAACACTCTGCAGTTAGTCCTCTTATTAACATTATAATTTCTTTCTAACAGAAGAAAGATTCGAACTATACAAAATGGCAATACAGGATACTCACACCCCAATTCTGTGGTCGGGGAGGAGGATCAAGTCTCGTTACTTCTGCCTCCAACGCCTTCTTGGCCTTGTAATAAGGAACATTTTTCACTACAACAGGGTCTTCCCTAGCACGAACAGGATCTATGGCAATCAAAGCCTGTGAACAATAAATTTATTTACACTGTTAGCTTTCCAAACTAAAGGAGTCATTATGTACTTACATAAGTGCAAATCATGCTTCATTACTTGCAGCATCAACTTGGTGGCGAGATATCAAAAGAGAATATACTATTTTGATCCACAAATATGACCAGTTTAGCAGTAAACCACCCATGCAGGTTTGAAATAAAATTGAACTCATAAAAAAGGGACTTCGTTAGCTCTATTTTAGATAACCACAATGTTTGAGGTCATAGCCTCCTTGATCAATAGAATAGTTCAATACCCTCTGATCCAATTCTCGTGAAATGGAAAACTAAAATAACATGCACTTGGGTCACCAAAACATGGAACATCTTTCGCTGGATGAGGTAGCAAAAGGTAGAAATGAAAAGATGACCCCATCTTCCATGGAAAATTGAACATAAAAGTATTTCATACCCAAAAAAGACCTTACAGAGAACAGGAAGTAATAAAGATGCAACGCTTGCTAGCATGTGACTAGAATCCATTTTTAGATAAAAAAAATAAAAAAAAAGGTATCACAGACATGTTACCTAAAATTTTTAATGCATACATATATAAGAAAATAATCTTACTTCCTGCAAGTGCTCCCAGCCCGGATTTCGCTTGGCCACCACATCACGAAGTTGATCATACCGCGTAGATTCCTAATCCAAGAGAAAACCAAGCAATTACAAGAATGCTAATAGGAAATATTGTGTAGAAGATAAATTTCAGGTGAGCAGTGAGACACATACATATCTAAACCTCTAATTTGTTATGTAAACTTGACTTCGAACAAATTTTATGCCCTATTAATATGAGATAAATTCTAGAGTATTGATCATAAACATCTATACCTTGTATTGCCACCAAATTTTCTGCTTCACATCATCATCATAGTCAAACCCACCCACAATCTGAGGTAGGGTAAGCAACCAAAATGCTGCAATGCTCGGGTCCTTCATGCTGTGAACTATGTGCTGAAACAGTAAATTTGACCGTCAAATATCAAATTAAATGAGAAAAATAAGTAAGTAAACTATACAAGTAACCATTTATGGACACTAATTCTAGGATCTGTAGTCCTTCGATGGATCAAAGATATGGAATATGCATAAAAACAGAAAGAAGACTGATTTTATTGTGCGGTGCATTCAGATACTTGCCTCATATGGATACTCCATCTTCCGTAGGATGTTATATGCTTTCCATGGGGGTTCCATTATCTACAAAAAGCATATAAATTTAAGGATGAGTGTCTTTAGCATGAAATAAACAGCAACGGTAACACTAGTAGAAGTGAAGCACAATTAAAATAAGTTGTTGGATGATTTGAAAATATACAATCAATTACAAGTAGAATAGGGGAAAAAGAAAGAAACAAAATAGATAGTCTACTGCATAACCTCTGCATCCTCCTTGGCCCTAAGCTTGAAATAATTTTTTAGAATATTTCTGATATATGTCAAGTTGCACCCTTCATTTAGATATTTGTGTCATTGATGTATTTTTGAATATGTTATTGATAAATTTTTATACCTTTAAAACATTTCAAAAACGTATCCCTTCTCTTATATTAGTCTCTTTGACCAAAATCTACTGTCTATATAATAAGAGCATAACATAAAGTTCATTACAGCATTAGCAGCCTTCTTCCCACACTAAATGTAAAAATGGAGAGAAATCAGTTAAAGGAAACAAATAATCAAGGCATGGCATAATTTTCAATAAAAAAAACAAGGCATAGCATGTCCCTCAAGAACCTGGTTTTTCGTCCAAGGAAGCGATAAATCTTTCAAGGCATTTATTTTTAGGCAACATGTCTATAGAAACTTTTTTGTCCAAGATAGGATAACATAATGCAAAACAGCAAAGATCCCATACACTAACAAGTTAAAGAGAACTCACATCATCCGCAGAGATCCTGACTTGTAATTTGTGCTTGCATTCAGGGCAGTGCATTACTCCCTGCAAAAATACACGATTCACTCAAGGCTCAAAAGTGAAATTTGTCCAGTTAAGGAAATCCTTTAACTAAGGGATTGAACAGGAGTAACATTGAGAAACTATCTGCAATATGCTAAGAAATGTTAAGACTCACTGTTCCATCACAAGTTGGGCATTCTTTAGACGGCAACGGTGTATTAAGATCAACGGCAGATGGAAGCTGCACCAGCTCTGCTCGATTATCAACAATAGCATCCGCAATGCATTCTGCAGTTGCTTTCTCCCCGCTGCAGGAGATTCAAAGCAGATATTCAAAATTAAAACAATCATCATTCTCATACTGGACTGCGACTGAGTCTTTATTCTTTTGCAGACTGAATGTCTTTCAGAATCACTATTGTACGCAAGCACAATAAACTTTTCCTTTTGTTTGGCCTAGGCCATGTAAGAAATGGGGAAGAAGATAAGTAGAGTATATAGTTTCTTGTTTAAAGACAGAAAATAATGACTGGATGTCGATCTACCTTCTCAAGGAGTAGTTCTTCACTTGATAGTGCACCTTCCCTGATCCTTTACACATAGTACACCGCAAAGCTTGCCATCCGTTGCAGGTAACACAGTTCCTGTACGTGACAGACCCGCCTCATGTAAGAAGGCATTTTATTTAAACTATACATTTCAAATTTGAAGTTACTGATAACAGAAATGTGAGAAAGGGGCCATGGTGGCCGGAGATGCAATTAGGTGGTTTGTGTGTGTGATCGGTGGTTAGGTATCTATTGTTTGAAGAAGATGGAAATGATATTTTCCAGAGAAAACAATGTGTTTCTCTGTATTTTCTTATTATTCTTAATTATTCAAATGTGTGTACGGTGAGCCTTTAAATAGGCAATTACAGAGTTTTAGTATAGTTAAACTATACTTTTATCTCTAAGTTAAACAATATTTATCCCTAATTTAAATAAGACTTCTAGTAAATCTAAACTACTGACTTGGGAATAAACTCTAATTATACATTAAATAAAACTCTACCACTTCTCGGATAACTTACACTCTCCCTCAAACTCTAACACTTCTCAAATAACTTACACTCTCCCTCAAACTCTAACACTTCTCAGATAATTTACACTCCCCCTCAAGCTGGTGAGCTAACGTAGTAGAGCACCAGCTTGGATCTTGAATGTGATGCCCTACTCATATTTCTTCTGTTGTTTCTTAGAGAAAAAGAAGATCTCCCTTCTCCAGGAGGCATTGAGTTAAACAACTAGGATATAATCATGTTGTTCTTTGCACGGTCATTGTTGAAAATTTGCAGCTGATGTTGCTGGTTTCGGCATCCTTCTTGAGATGACTACCAACTTTGCTGTAGTTGTTGGTTTTGCACCTTCCTTAGATGTCTTCCAGCTTTTCTCTGTCAGTGATGATCTTTTTCTGGTTTTTGCATCTTTTGAGATGTCTTCCAGCTTTTTCTGCCATTCACGGACTAAGTAGATGCTTCCATTCAATAACGATCACAGGAATTACACTCTCCCTCAAGCTGGAGTTACACGTACTAGAGTCTCAGCTCGGATTTTTGATGTAGAATCCCTTGAAAAATAATATAGTTTTTCTTTAAGGCTAAACTAAAACCTTTTCTCCTATCTTTTTAGGATTGATGGCTAAGATAGAACCAAATAGTTTTTTTAAGGCTAAACTATAACCTTTTCGACAAAACAACAAAAATAAACGAGCAGAAAGTTCACCAAAAATGTAAGATTCCAACGAAGGAGAAGCCAAGAAACGAGCGTGGCCTAATGATAGCAGCGGAAAAAAAGTGTGCATATAAAAAGAAGAGAAAAAAAATCAGATCAGAGATGGCAGCAGTGGTGACGACATCAAGATCGTTGTTGGCTCTGATACCATGTGAGAAAGGGGCCATGGTGGCCGGAGATGCAATTAGGTGGTTTGTGTGTGTGATCGGTGGTTAGGTATCTATTGTTTGAAGAAGATGGAAAGAATATTTTCCAGAGAAAACAATGTGTTTCTCTGTATTTTCTTATTATTCTTAATTATTCAAATGTGTGTACGGTGAGCCTTTAAATAGGCAATTACAGAGTTTTAGTATAGTTAAACTATATTTTTATCTCTAAGTTAAACAATATTTATCCCTAATTTAAATAAGACTTCTAGTAAATCTAAACTACTGACTTAGGAATAAACTCTAATTATACATTAAATAAAACTCTACCACTTCTCGGATAACTTACACTCTCCCTCAAACTCTAACACTTCTCAAATAACTTACACTCTCCCTCAAACTCTAACACTTCTCAGATAACTTACACTCCCCCTCAAGCTGGTGAGCTAACGTAGTAGAGCACCAGCTTGGATCTTGAATGTGATGCCCTACTCATATTTCTTCTGTTGTTTCTTAGAGAAAAAGAAGATCTCCCTTCTCCGGGAGCCATTGAGTTAAACAACTAGGATATAATCATGTTGTTCTTTGCACGGTCATTGTTGAAAATTTGCAGCTGATGTTGCTGGTTTCAGCATAGTTCTTGAGATGACTACCAACTTTGCTGTAGTTGTTGGTTTTGCACATTCCTTAGATGTCTTCCAGCTTTTCTCTGTCAGTGATGATCTTTTTCTGGTCTTTGCATCTTTTGAGATGTCTTCCAGCTTTTTCTGCCATTCACGGACTAAGTAGATGCTTCCATTCAATAACGATCACAGAAATTACACTCTCCCTCAAGCTGGTAGTTACACGTACTAGAGTCTCAGCTCGGATTTTTGATGTAGAATCCCTTGAAAAATAATATAGTTTTTCTTTAAGGCTAAACTAAAACATTTTCTTCTATCTTTTTAGGATTGATGGCTAAGATAGAACCAAATAGTTTTTTTTAAGCTAAACTATAACCTTTTCGACAAAACAACAAAAATAAACGAGCAGAAATTTCACCAGAGATGTAAGATTCCAACGAAGGAGAAGCCAAGAAACGAGCGTGGCCTAATGATAGCAGCGGAAAAAAAGTGTGCATATAAAAAGAAGAGAAAAAAAAATCAGATCAGAGATGGCAGCAGTGGTGACGACATCAAGATCGTTGTTGGCTCTGATACCATGTGAGAAAGGGGCCATGGTGGCCGGAGATGCAATTAGGTGGTTTGTGTGTGTGATCGGTGGTTAGGTATCTATTGTTTGAAGAAGATGGAAAGGATATTTTCCAGAGAAAACAATGTGTTTCTCTGTATTTTCTTATTATTCTTAATTATTCAAATGTGTGTACGGTGAGCCTTTAAATAGGCAATTACAGAGTTTTAGTATAGTTAAACTATACTTTTATCTCTAAGTTAAATAATATTTATCCCTAATTTAAATAAGACTTCTAGTAAATCTAAACTACTAACTTGGGAATAAACTCTAATTATACATTAAATAAAACTCTACCACTTCTCGGATAACTTACACTCTCCCTCAAACTCTAACACTTCTCAGATAACTTACAAGAAACAATTAGTAATAGTCATTTTTGAAACTTCAAGAGAGATGGGTTATAAGAAGGTAAAGAAATAAATCATGGATACCTAATCTTTTAAGCAAAAGTTGGCTTACTTTTTTTTCTGTTAGATCTGCTTCATAAAAGAGACAAATGATAAAGTCGATGCATGTGCCAATAGTTTATTTTTCTTAAATAACAGACACCATTAAAAAAGTGACAAAAAGCTGATGAGTCTTTGCTTTAACAGAAACACCAGAATCCTATTCTCCGCATAAGATAATCAATTTTAAGCGAAAAAACATTTACTTTATTCTATTCCTTTTGACAAATATAAAACACACACGCACACATACACTATATTGAAGTGAAGTGAAGTGAAGTGAAGAATAATCCAACTCACAAAACAGTAAAAACAGTGCAGCACATATAATGCCAAGAGTTCTACAAAACCAGAATCTAATAAATGATGAGCAAAATCGACTACATAGCTTTGAAGGGATATTGAAATTGCACCTTTGACATATCACCTTCTTTCCCAGCTCTAGAGCAATATCATAGGTTCCCAAAGCAGCAATAGCCTGAAACCAACCATGAGAAAAAGAACTATATGGCAAATAGAGACTATAGTTTAATTCTGAAATGCTTAAACTTGGAAATGTCCAAACTCCAAACTGAAAAATACATTAAGGCCATACGTTCAATTAATAGGAAGTAGAAAACATTAAAGCTAAATGAACCAGTAGATAAACAAGTAAACAACTCACCCATTCATCAAGTGATAAATTCCACTCAAAACCAATAACTCAGTAAAAAAATAAATTTCTTGAGCACCAATTTCGAAAAAAATGCAAATTTCAATAGAACATCACTGAACAATAAACCAACAAAGTAGCAAATTAGAAAAAGACCCAACTATCCGCTTCAATACGAGTGAATGACAGATACCATCAAATTTTGAGCAAACAAAGGAACACCAAAGTTCAAAGCTTTTAACAGATTAAAAATTACCCATTTCAGCAAACTATAATTATAACACAAAACACGAACAAATCAATCAACAAAATGAGGAAAACCCCAGAATAAAGATTAAAACTTGATATGGGAAATCTTACAAAGACAGAAGTGTAGGAGAGCTTGGAGATGAACTCAGGGATGCCAAAGCCACGAGGAGCAGAGCCAGCAATGTCAAAGGCAAGGGTGAAAGGAGAGAGGACTAGTTTAATTGGGAAGTCTAAAATGTCAATAACCTGTTGGCCATATCTAGATGTGAAGGACTTGTATTGGGAATCTGCAAATTGTTTCACACTATTTATCAGTTTCTGTGTTCCTCTGGACATGGCTGTCAAAGAGAACAAATAGAAGCTGAGAACTGAATGGGGGTGTTACTTGTTAGATAATGTTTAAGTTTCGGGTAAGCTTTATTGCAGGTTAGTTTAATCTCTGTAACCAAACACTTATAGTTTTGTCTTTGGAGGTACTTAAAATTTATTTTTAGTTAAAATAAATACATAAAATATATTTTTTAAATTAAAATAGGTGTTTAAAATATTTTTTTGATGGATAAATATTTTATACACAGGCGGTGGAAACTGAAAGTTTCCACAAGCGCATTAGTTTTAGGGTATAGGGAGTTAGTTTAGGGTATAGAGTTTAGGGGTTTAGGTGTAGAGAGTTATAATTTAGGGATAGTTGTTTCAATTTAAGGTTTAGGGTTATAATTTAGGGTTTATAGGTTAAAACCTAAATCCTCGCCTAAAACTAGGGCGCTTGTAGAAACTTTCAGTTTCCACCGCCAGTGTATAGGATATTAATCCTTTTTTTATTAAAGTAGATATTTAAAGTATTTTTTTTGTTAAAATAGATATTTAATTTATTTTTTAATAAATGTTACATTTCAACTTTTAAGAACCTAAATATATATATATATATATATTTAAGTACTTATTTTGATCAAAAATAATTTAAATTCTTATTTGATTATTTTGATCAAAAATATACTTTAAGTACCTAAATAGAAAAAAAATTATCCCAATTTAATTACTTCATTTACAATTTTTAATTTTTACTTACTATAAAAATTATCATAAGCTTTGAAGACAATAACAAAGACTAAAATACAATCTCAAATTCTCAATATCTAAAATTATCAAAATTAAATAAGGTAATCGTTCTATACACAAGCGCTTATAGAAACTTTTTTACACAAGCGCCTTAGTTTTAGGGGTTAGAGACTTTGTTTAGGGTTTAAAATTTAGGGGTATAAGTGTAGTAGTTTTGAATTTAGGGATTGTTGATAGAATTTAGGGTTTAGGGTTAAAATTTAGGGTTTATAGGTTAAAACCTAAATCCCCACCCATATTACCCTAAAACTAAACCCTAACCCTAAACCCTAAATTCTAACCCTAATTCCTAAATTCTAAACATGAACCCTAAATTCTAAACCTTTACACTAAAACCCCTAAACCCTAAACCATAAACACTAACCCTAAACCCTATAATTGAGGCACTTGTGGAAATAAAAACTTTCCACCGCCAGTGTATAGGATATTAATCCAATTAAATAATATAATAAAAAAATCAGCCGTTATATGAAAATAACTTAAAGAGTTCACTTATTGCTCTATTTTTTCTCTCATAAAGAAACGAACCATTATATAAAATTGGTTTGCAAAATTTGCAAATAAAAATCACATTGATTTCCCCAATTTCTTATGGAAAATTGAAAGACATTGATTCATTCCTCCATAAAACATGATTATTGCTACAAACATCTCATGCATGGAGAGGCGTAGATTCTTGCAATTTCATTGTCTTGGCGTGCAATCTCTCCATGAATGCGGTATTGGCTCGAAGTCGGTTCTTGACATATGAAGTACGAGCTTCCTCTGCCATCTTGTTAGCTTTTCCGGCTTCCTCGACGAGAGAAAAGAGTGTTCTAAGGCAATCTTTCCTGTTCTCTTCTCGGTGTTCAAACCTTCAAAAAAGAAAAAGAATAACCAAATAAATTTACCCAGAAGAACAAGTTCATGAACCCGAAAGCTTGGCTTGAGTCATACGGAAAGCGAAATTGTAGTATCTTTACCTCTCACTGGTGATTGTAAGTTCATCTTTGCCTGGATGGTATCTCTTTCCAACAAGTTCTCGTAACCGGCGGAATTGATGCTTTGAAAGCCCGAGCTCCTTCACTGTAACAGACATCTTTACTTTTCTGTTTTTGGGATGCCATGCATCACCACCAGGAGCAAAAACCGCCCGTGTTTGCCACCTAAGGATAGGTCCTTCGCCGGGTGGGTCATCCGAGTTCTTTTTCTTGTCTGGCACAGCTGTCTCATCAAATTTTGGTGGGCCCTCGGCTTCCATCATCTTTCCATATTCCTTGACCATTTGATCCTCGAACTCCTTGAATTGCTCATAAGCTTCCTCAACTTCAAGCTCACCTCGTTCACACATATCGCCTAGCTCATTAAACTTTTCTTCTACCTTTTTCTTCATTTCAGCTGATCAAGCCAACATAATGCCATACAATTATCATTCGCATAAAATTATGAATTAAAACAAGCCAAAGTTTAACAAGTCGGGATGGCATGAAACTACAACACTACTCTAGTAATCCCTTGATCTGAGTCAATTCAAAAAGATCACCCAATTTTTCCCTTGAATGTAGTCCAAATTGAGTGAAACTTCACATATTGTCATATTGTACAAGCTCCATGCAGTTCTTAGTTAAGAACATATATAAAATATAAAAGAACTTCTCAAGTTTAGAGGCCGAAAAGGTAAATGAAATATCATTGAAAGTTTCAAATGCTATATACTAGAGCTATGAATCTCCTTCCAAACAAAAGTTAAACTAGAAAGCGGCAACCCAAGTGACAGTAAAATTAACTTGAAATAACTACATTCGACTTGTGAAACAAACTCTTTAACCTTAGCAACAGCCTTGCTAGTGATATTTGAGTGCAATCACAAGTAATTGGCTTTCAAGAAATGAAGAAGTCTAGGTGGGTTCCTCGAGTCTTTAGATTCAATTTTGTCATGCAAGCACGTTTTACAAATCTACTTATTTAACTACACAAAGAAGCCTTGAGAATATTACAATAGAGCATTTCAGCAGAAATTGGATTGATGATATACACATGTATCAGTATTGTAGACGGAAAGCTAGAATCAGCAGAGATTTCCAAGTCCACCACAGAAAGTAAATCAATTCGGTATTACAGAACCAAAGAGCCTAACGGAGAAAAGAACATATGGTGATATTAAAATCAGTAAAAACCTGGGAGGAGCTTGTCCCAGCTAAGCATGTCCTCGAGAATCTCCTCACACTCCTTCGTGTCTTTAAGATGTCCATGTTCAACGGCTTCCTTTATCATTTCATCCCACTTTTGATCATCCATGTTAAAGTACTCATCCTTGACCATTTTCTCTACGACTATATCCCTAGCACTGTACAAATTATCAATGTCTTCATCGGTTGAATACAAACTTTCGAAATCCTCCTCAAACTCTTGATCAGTCACATCGTCTCGTGGTTGCACCTTCATTTCCTCCATCAACTCATCATCTGTCTCCTCGTGCTTCCCGGCCAACTTTCTTTGCAAAATGGCCTCAAGAATTGAAGGGAGTGCTTCTTCATCCCCTTGAAAGTACTTCTCGATTCGGGTTTTCAATTCTGGCACCAAAGAACTAACAAAGTAAACAACATAACTAAGAAACAATTACTTGTTTTTCTCATTATCCAAACAATATATATAATTTAGTTTCCCTCGTTTTCTCATCGACCAAACAAATAATTTCCAAAAAAAAGAGTAAATTCCAGCAAAGGAGAAGCACAGATTAAATCCTCAGACCCGGTCTAAAACTTTTTAACAAACTAAGCACATGAACATCAACAAACTAATGAGAACAAAATCAATTTTGATTATTCATTTTCACTATCTTTTCTCATCATCTAAAAGACTAAAAAAAAACTCAAATCCAATATTTTATTTTACCCATTTTATACCTTTACTACTGACATCCTCAACAGCCAAAGCTACATCCTTTCCAGGGGCTTGAGCTACTGAAACAGATTCAGGAACAGGGTCAGGCTTCTTGTCAACAGGAGGATCCGATTCGGACGAGTAGAACCTGAGTCGAGACTGAGTTGAAGCGGCGAGTGGGGCGAACGAGTGAACTGGGTTTTGGCTGGTTTTGGTATAAGAGTGAAGAAAATTGCGAGTAGTGAGTGAAATGCCTCTCAACAAAACCCTTTTCATGGCTTCAAAAAAAGGGTCTTTAGAATCCAAGTTTTTTCCTTGGTTGTTTCCTAGTGATCCTTTGATTTCATTTGGGGACAAAGATTAGGGTTTTAGATTTGGAGAAGGAGAAATGTTTCTTGGTTTGGGTTGTAGGCTTAGAACCCAACATAGATTATGGCTGTTATATTGCACCAATTTCAACTCTACAATGATTTAGACCCACCCAGACCAGAGTTCTTTTTCATTTATATGTTAATAATTTTATGGAATAATTAGAAAATGTTTTTAATCATTGCTCTCAAGTTTATTAGCTGACTAACTCGAATCAAGTTTAATAGAAGTCTAATATAATAGTGATCCTCTTAAATTAATTTTATATGTTCGCAACGTCATAATTCGAACATTTAACCTTACTTAAAAGACCTAACACATTATCTCACTAAATAATTTTTAATCAAAATACTTACTTTCAAAAGAGTTGGTGTAAGTTTTTCTTGACCGAAATACTTTTTTCCAAGTGAACTTCTCTCTCTTTCTTTTGCTTTTAATTCCTTTCTGCACTGTATTATGTTTGTTCTTTCTGTTTCAGCGATTGTTTTACTTATTTCCTTTGAACAATTGCAGATCACTCGTATAAAATATTTTCATGTAGCTGAATAATAAGATTAATGAATATGCTATATCAGCAGGCAATATGTGTCCATTTCCTGGGTTACATGTTAAGAAATGTATAGAAAAAATCAAACATATTCATGCCGAACACATATTTATATTACACCAACTTCTGCACAAAGGTATTGTAACGTATTTCCTTTACTCTTCTACAATTTTATTCTGTCTATGATTTGAGTAAATTCCCATGCATTTGCAAATCACACCAGAATGCTGTAATCTTACATCTACTAAGCTACGGAATGAAGGAAACTGTGTAACTACAGTCAAATCCAGTTACAGAGTGACTTCCCGAACGCGCTTATATCCATGTTATGTCCAAGCAGTTTTCATTCAGTATGATTTTAACCCAGATATTGAAATGGCAGCTTGAGAGTAATGTAAATCCTTTTTTCTTTCCCCATGGCTTCTGATATTTGTGATTCCCCAGTTTAGTTAGAAACAACACAATATATCATCCAGTGGCTTAAACTCAAATAATCTCTTTTAATTGGTTCTGTTATAAAAGCCTATAAATACCGAATGAGCTCAACAGAAAACTTCCCCTTCCTTGTAGTGTTTATTTCTCCAATCTGTACAAAACAAAACTATAATTTATCAGTATGCTAAATCTATGTTACTCAAACTCAGAACTGATATCAAATACGTGTTTTTTAGAAGTTTTTTCATTTATTTAGTGAATCGTACCAAATATATGCTGGACATAGATGTTGGATACGATCACTTCGACGAAATGAAAACTCTGGGGAGTATATAATGCTAAACTGATAACTCACCTTTAATCTTCCTTTCCCACTAACGGAAACAATGTCCCCAGTCTTGAGAATGGTTCCATTTTTTGTTACAGTTGCCCAGTTTACACGTACATCTCCATTGCTATAAGACCGAAACAAAACAGAAAAACATGACAGTCAGCTCAATCTTTCATAAATTTTGCAACGAAAAGCTACCATACTCATACTCGAATGTGAGTCTCAGATGTGGGTAAATGTCTGAAACAAATATGCTCATTTTTTT
This sequence comes from Hibiscus tridactylites, assembly GCA_958450335.1. NCBI lineage: Eukaryota > Viridiplantae > Streptophyta > Magnoliopsida > Malvales > Malvaceae > Hibiscus > Hibiscus tridactylites. The sequence goes on from OY288290.1 coordinate 61,273,172, forward strand.
TAAAGTTTATTGCTCTTCATATATTTGGAAGATCGTACTCCCATATCCATATCTAAATAAATATCGGACGCAAGCTCATAATATACATATGCACAGTGTAGATATATGTGTGTGCATATATAGCAGTTGATTTCCTGTAAGAAGCAGGAATGTATACCTGATCAAATTAACTAGTTTAGATCTTGAAATCTTAAACCCTGCACTAGCAAGAGCATCAACCCGAAGTGATGCTTCTACGGTTTTGAATGACTGTGTACTGCAAAGCCAACACAAAGTCATTGATGGATATCACAGCAATAGGACCGTAAGATTGAGATAGAAACTGATGAACACCAGGAGCAATTGCAACCTTGGTGGCTCATATTCAAGAGCAAGCAGAGGTATCTGTGTACATGATACTGATACATTAGCAACCTGCAAAATATAATGCATTAGAAAAGGGTCGGGGAGCATTTCACCTGAAATTCATTCTTACTGCAATATGGCAAGATTTGCTCATGCCTTTAGAGACTCCATAACCATTACAAACAAGATGTTAAGAGAATACGAGTGTTATTTACCACAAAAGTGGAGAAAGATTTAAAATGATGTCATTAAGAAAGGTCATTTCAACAGACATTAATGTATCTGAAGAGAAAACAGTTCAGTAGTTCACCTTGTCCACTGTCGACATGATAAAGTCAACGAGTTCGGGAACAATCAGGATATGAGCTCCCTTTTCTCCCTAGATAACAGTTAACTTAGGTTAGTTTGGTACAATATTAGAAGAGAAAGATTCCTTGCAGATATCGTGGTTAAGTGGGGAGGCAGGCTCTTTGAATCAGATGATAAATGATCTTAACAAGAGAAATTAAACCAGGACTCTTCACGGTAAAACCGAGTTTTACATTGCCTAGTCTGCAATTGAATATCTAATCTGAGTACCTGCAAAATAATATCCCCAAGCTTCTCTCTAGCGATACCTTTACCAAGAATAGCACCAAGGAAGTCACCATGAGAACAAGGCTGAAAGCTGAAGTTTCCTGAGATACTGACCAAAATAAATAATTAAATAAATATGCAGAAATCTTAATTCGGGGCTTCAAATTCTGTCAAGTTTGACCAGCTTTTGATGAGGAAGGAAATTACTTTATTGCTGCAACAACATCAGGATCACTGGTCAATACTTCTGAATGTCCAACAGAAATACGGCAACGCTCAGCCTAGAGATCACGAAGATTCATCAACTTGTATAACTAAAGAAATCAACCAATGAGAATTAAATTGAATCCCATTTAGTTCAACCTGAGGATACCCCCCCTGCGCAACCGCTTTAACATCAGCCAATTTTTCTAAGACTGTCAATGACTCCTTCAATACCGGAGGGGTAAGAAAATCTGTATGGTAGACCTCTCTTCTTGTTGCTGCACGTCTAGCCTGAAAGAGCATAAATAAAGATTAAACAGACAGAAACTAAGAACTCATTTACCAGTTCGCTATAGCAAAGGGAGGAAAATAATTAATCAGATGGATTTCACTAGGTACGGACCAAACAATAAAAACAATGGGGTACTCAAGAAAGATACAGAAAAAGGGTAATGAGAATACCATATCAAGTATATGTTTCACTTCTTCGATAGCATTTTTATCTCCCACTCCTTTAAGTAAAACATCGTTATCCCCCTTTATAACTTGGGCAATGTGACATAAACCTGAGTGCATTTATCGAAATTTTACATAGGATGTTATAGAAATAGAAACATCAAATCTCTCTCATATATGCTATACATCCCACTTAAACATGTAGTTACTTCCGAAAACAACTGAAAAGTAGTAAAAAGCCGGGTTAAGCAGGAATTAATCCTACAGCTTACTAACAATGCTACATTACAGTTTCGATAGTCATGGGTAAAAATGGCTATCGCAAATGTTTAGTATGCAATAACTTTGTGATAAATTAATAGTTCTAAGAAAACAACTACAACTATAAATTGCCTCATTTGTAAAATGTAGGTCTACAAATGATACCAGGCTAGTTGTGCATCCAATTTAAGGATTGCAATATACTCTGATATCAGGCTGAGATCCGTAGCCATACGTTCTTCCATTAAAAATGCATTTCAGAAATAATTGGTAGATAGAACAGCTACATAGTGAAACAAATTGAAACATATGCTTCCTTAGAGCCTTAACATAAACTATACAAAATATAAACCTTTTAAAAGAAACATTTTTATGGAAGTGATATAACTGATTTGCAAGTTCATTTGAGTGACAACATTGTTAAAATCCCAAGCTTTTTGCTGCTTCCAAACTTTTGTACACATGTAGTCATTAGATTGTTCTAATTCAGCTTAATGGAAGTCTCAAATAAATCCATTATTTAAACAAAACTAGGAAGGAAAGTTCAAAATCCCGCTCTTTTAGCTCAATGTTAATCTCTAACTACAAAAGATTATTTCAAAACTAACCCAATCTTTTAGTAAAAGAATGTAAATTGTTCTACTCTGACATAATGGGCATAGTTATACTTCTAAACTAATTAAAAAATCAAACTCTTCAACTTTAGCATAAAGGCTATCGCTAATTACCCAAGATTACTTCAAAACAATCAAAAAAGTAGGTAATTTCTTCTGCTTTAGCTCAATGGGTACCTCTATTTATGCATGTATTACAAAAAAAACCCAATGAAAAATATAAAAAAATGAAGAAAAAACCATACCAAAATCAAACGCGATAAAAAAAAAAGAGACAAGGAGAGTTTCGTTTTCAAACCTGAACTTCTCAGCGGATTATGAAACGGAAAAGAGCATAGATTTCCGTAGAAAGAAAGATTTTTGTTGAAATGAAGAGATTGAGAGAAAGACAAAGCTTGAAATGCTCTTCGAAGAAGCCATGGTGAGGTGACGCTTGCGGCAGCCATTGTTGTCGTTCTATTCCGTCAACAAAACTAGTCAAATAACACTATCCTAAAACGCTAAATACTGCACCACTTTACTTTTCGCAAAAAGAAAAAAAAAATAAACTACTATATTTTAGCATTTTCTGTTTATCATTTTATCTATTTTTAAATTAAAAGAATGAATTTAATTGATAATTTAGTAATTGAATTGAACTAAACTCAATGAAATTTAATTTATTTTTAATTTTTATTAATCAAATTAATATTGTTCAACTGTTTATTGATGTTGGTTGAGCGATGTAAAATTTTCTTAAAAATATTATAACACAGTTACAATAAAACAATTACAATAAAACAATTACAAACAACATAATTCTAAATGTTGTAAATAAAATAAAGAAGAACAAGAATAAGAATAAGATGAACAAAGAGATGAGAGAAAGAGGGAGATTTGTATTATTCTCAAATATAGAATTGTATACAATGCCTTCAATGAATCATCTATTTATAGGCATAAGAAGTACATAATACATTAAACTCTAATTCATGGAGATAATATTCCTAATAATAAATAAATCAAACTCCTTTGATAAAGTTCTAATCATGATAGACATCCACATAGATAAATATTCATAACACTCCCCCTTGGATGTCTATGAAGATAATGTGCCTCGTTAAAACCTTACTAAGATAAAAACCCAGTGGGAGAAAAAAAAATTCTTTAGTGAAGGAAAAAGAGTACACACATCTTTGATACGCATAACTTGTTGTCTCATTAAAAACCTTACCAGGAAAACCCATTGGGACAAAACCTCGGTTAAGGGAAAAAGAGTGCAACGCGTATTTACTCCCCCTCATGAAAACATCACAGAAGATCTTTGAATCTTCATAATTTAATCTTGAATATCATTTTTCTAAAGATCGCGAAGGATGAAACTTTGGAGTAATATGTTCCATGATGTATCAACTTTCAAACTGATATATACATATTGCTTTATCTTCACACAAGATAGCTTTTATCATATCTTGTAAAAGTAAATCCACATATCTTTTGGATATGTTGGGTCAATAATCTTAGCCAAACACATTTTTTTGGCTTGCCTCGTGCATAACAATTATTTCTACGACATTTGAGGAGGCATCAACGAATGTTTGAAGATCTAAATGTAATGATCTTTGTATATTCATAGATATTTCTTAACCAACTAATATATAGTGCTTCAAGACCAAGAAAAGATATAATTATCTTTATTCACATCCAACAATCTTACAACTATTGGGATACTCAATAGATATGCTCTATTCATATTGAATCTTCTTTAAGATTCTTTCAGCTTATGTCTATTCATAGACAAAAGAAATATATAAAAATGCTCGATCTTCAGGTCGAGATAAACTTGATGTCAAGATTCAAGTACTTGTATTGAAAGTACTTCATGAGTTTCCAATTTGAAGCTCTTTAGGAGTTCTAAAATTATCATAATGGATCTTGATCCAAACTCCTTTATAAAATACATAAGGAAATCTGATCATTCTTATAGTATTTTCTCAATTAGTATTCATTAAGGCGATTATACCAAATGCGCCAAAAATATTCATGAGACATGTTTAAATAAATTTCCTCAGAAATTTCCAAATGCTTATAGCATTTTAGATCCTTCAAGGATAAATATGGATCCACAAATAATTAGACGCATGTAAAATTTTCAAAACTGCCAAAGTAATTGCATCCACCATGAAGTAATTAAAACTTTTCATAAATCACAGTTTAAGTCGTATTTACGACTACTTATTTGTGCCTCACTTGCATTACACCTTTAGGTGTTTAGACTGGTGGTCCAAATACTTCTATTTTAGAAGTTCAAAGCGTCTTTCAACATTGGCCAATTCAATATCTATACTTCTGGATAGATTTTATAAAAGATCCTCGATTTCTTTCTTTACTTCTATAGAAGTATTTTATGTAAAATCGTTGTCGACAACTTTCCAATATTCTGGTTCCATTCTCGTAATGACATAACTCATCGAGATCTCTTCAAGATTTCAATCTTTATTCCAGGTACCTGAAACTCTTCAAGAGTTTTATTATTTGTTATGTCTTGGGTCTCTTCAGGAGCACCGCCTCCAATATATGACCATCTCATATTACTTTCTATTTACGAGAGTTTTGATCATTGGAACCATTTCAACTATCATGCTTCAGGCATGATTTACATTATCTTGCCCTAACATGTACTTTAAACTTAGAGCATTTCAGCTGGTATATGAGACTTAATTACTCTCATTGGGTCAGTAAATATGTCTGGCAGTTGACATGTAATAACATGAATTATCTTATGAACTTCTAGTTCATATACGAGGATCTAGAAAATGATAATTCATTTTCCTCTATCCAGCTGATTATTATCTCCCCCTGATGTTGAGAAAAATCATGTCATAAATGATTCTCCAATTAATGTTTAAGAATTTAAACATAAAAGGAGACTCGTACTCAATATATATTCTCAACCCTTTTATTTACTCATTTTGTGCGTTGTGGTGGAGCAATTCATATCGCACATTCAAAAATCACAAAATGAGAAATGTATGGTTTCTGACCAAAAACCAATCATAACGGGGAGTTTATTACAACTCGTTGGCTTGATGCGTATAAGTGTTGCTATATGGAAACACCATATAAATAATAACTCTTTTGTTCTCATAGTTTAGCTATTAAATAGGAGGCATCCAATTGAAATTTTGCTAAACTATATTTTTCATAATCAATAGGCTTTGTAACAACTGATATAGCCTAAAATATAAATCCACTAGCTTTTCAAGACGAATAGTCTAACTGCATAATCTGAATATTTTTAGAATCAATCTCACAAACTTCTGGTTGTAAGTCGATAAAACAATGTAGATGCATCTACTAAAATCATATAAAACTTTCCACATTTGTGGATATATGGGCCCATATTTCGTTCAGATATGCAAGACATACAGTCTCAACTTCAATACAAGAACTTTAAGTTCTAATTCTTTTGGTAAGTGGGATCATATATATCCTTTGAGAACAAACAACACAAGAACTTCAGGTTCTTTTAGTAAGTGGAATTTAATCAATTCCTTTAAGCAACACAAGAACTTCATGTTCTTTAATAAGTGGAATTTAATTCATTCCTTTGAGAATAAGCACCACAAGAACTACAGGTTCTTTTAATATATGTGCATGTAAATCTCAATAATTTCTGCACCATTGATCAGGATGGTCTAACCGATCATGCCAACTATATATATATGTGTGCATATATCTCTGAATTTGTAAACTCCTTGTTTACCATAACATGTAATTCAATCTCACTCGTACATGTCTAGTACGACCATTAAAATTGTTCCTTTAAATAGGAATATATTTAGCTCTTTCGGAGCTTTCAATTGAAATTATCTTTTGGTAGTAATATATAGCTCTTCTAGAGCTTTCAACTGACTTTTTGGCTACCAAAACTTATATCAATATTGGCTTATTTCAAATGCCAATTGATAACATATGTTATCTATAATTCCCAAAGGGATAGTTTGCGAACTCATATTGCTCTCTTTATGACTTTGACGAGTATAACGCACTGTGAATATGGAATAAAGTTCCATTTGACAATAACATATTTGCTCAACCAGAGCCTTTTGTGATATTAGTACTTCCGGATATAGTACTCACATTATTCCCTTGCATTTTAATCGAGAAATGCATAATTGTGCACCTTTCAAAATGTGCTTTGTTTCATTTACTTCAGGTAATGAAAATATGTACTTTGTATCATTCACTTCGAGGAATGAAAAATATAAAATATAGCACATCATATCAAGTCGATTATCTATCAGAGAAAAACTTTCAAGTGCTCTTCCGAAGTATTGATATTTTAGTACTTTGAGAAATACTACTCATATTTTCCCTTGCATTTAAATGGGAAAATTATTTCTTATGCTTAAGTACAATATGAGTACTTGCATTATCTGCTAGGCATAAATAGCCACAATTCTAGGCATAAATAGCCACAATTCTAGGCATAAATAGCCACAATTCATTGTATAATCATATTCTTCAAATAATAAATTAACATAAAACGTAAATAAATAATATATGAAATAAATAAACATAAAGCAAATTAACATAAATAAATAATAAATAAAACGAATTAACATAAAAATAAAATAAAATAAATCAATTATTCCTATTAGAGGTTATAAGGGAAATAAAATAAATGGTAAATTATTCCCTTCAAAGGTTATGAGAAAATTAACAATATCCAATTGAGTTGGATCAATAACGCCATAAACAAATTTTGTTTATATTTTATTTCATTTATCATTCATGATTATGGATAAAGTCCATAATACTTTGGCGTTTGACAAGTACGAAATCAATGGTTTATAACATCACATTGGTAAAAGGATTTCACTTCCTTAGAATGATCTTTATCACTCTTTTCATCCTTATAACTTTGCTACCAGCGGGTAGAAGTATTCTTCATACGACTATATTTTTCATGTGTATATTCATAGTCTCGACCACGATCACTACTTTTAATGTGATTTTTTATTCATTCCATAATATAATCTCACATTCACTTCAAGGAATGGAGTAGAGCCAGTGGGCCTTTAAAACCTTTTTCACATATCCTTATCATAAAGAACAAAGATTTAATCTTCGTACGCGGCATTGTTAAACCTGTCCACAAGGTCCTTTAAAAACCTCCTTTGAGACCAGTAGCCTCGCAGAACGGGATGTCCAGCCAATTATACTTGGATTATATCGAAATTATGTCTCTAATTGAATAATGATTTACCATGTTTGCATTCACTTCAGGGAATGAAACAGATCAATAATTGCATGGAATAAACATCATGCTTGCATTCACTTCAGGGAATGCCCCATCATTGATAATTGCATGGAATAAACATCATGCTTGCATTCACTTCAGGGAATGCCCCATCATTGATAATCGCATGGAATAAACATCATGCTTTGCATTCACTTCAAGGAATGCCTCCCATAAAACTTTTTGGATCAAGAAGAATTTTCGTAACTTGAAATTGGGAGAAGTCTATGGTCGAGTTTTTCGACAAAGAAGAAAAATTGATTTCGAGCAACTATAGACTTTATAACAATCTTTTTATATATTGAAATTCACCATGATTTATCGCACATTAAAATCATAATTTAAAGAATAAAAAAAATAAAATAAGAATTTACCGATATTAGTTTTCCTCTCGAGGAAAATGGAGACGTAGCAAATGACCAAAACATCTTCTCATAATGTCGTGTCTCTTTCCAAGTCATTTAAATACATGTAAAACTCAATACATGGTTAAAATATCAATATCATCAAATAAAATAATATAAACACATATTGATATTAATACAAAGTTCAACCATTGTGTCAAAAATAAACATATATGAAACCATAATAATAAGATCTATATGTATGGGCTGAATTGAATATATTAGAAATCAGAGGATCTATGTCATAATTCTCTCTTTAAAAAAAACTAAACCAACAAAGGTGTTTCATTAATGTACAGATCTTTGTTACTAAAAAAAACCTTAAACCTAGAGTACGTATTTTAATTAATTTATATGAAAAACTACCATAGTTCTACGTACATAACTTTGTTATTCATAATTATAAAGTATAGTCAGTAAATCGAACATGCTTTACATGCACCATCATCAAACTTCATGAATTTACAAATATACAAACACAAATAATAATAATTAAGTATGAAAAGCATAAGCAGTTGAGTACCAAAGATGAAAACCCACAAATACTTTCGCTTAACAAACCTTAATCGATTCCATCGTTCCCTCTTCGTCTCTGTCGATTCGTCTTTTGGTTTGTGAGAAGCCACAAATTTATCTCTTTCCAATGTTCGAATAAAATCAAACATACTTCCAAAATTTTCAAAAAAAAAATTAAAACAAAGTTAAAATATAAAGAGAAAGACAATCGGTAACTAAAAAAATAAGGAGAGAAAAAAAAACTTATCTTTGGTTTATTCTATAATCGAATTCTTCCCGGTAACTTCTTTTGAATTATAACGATGAAGACCTCAGTTGATTAGAGTCTCGTGCTGATAACGTGTTGTAAATAAAATAAAGAAGAACAAGAATAAGAATAAGATGAACAAAGAGATGAGAGAAAGAGGGAGATTTGTATTATTCTCAAATATAGAATTGTATACAATGCCTTCAATGAATCATCTATTTATAGGCATAAGAAGTACATAATACATTAAACTCTAATTCATGGAGATAATATTCCTAATAATAAATAAATCAAACTCCTTTGATAAAGTTCTAATCATGATAGACATCCACATAGATAAATATTCATAACACTAAATAATAATAATAATAATAATAATAATAATAATAATAATAATAATAATAATAATAATAATAATAATAATAATAATAATAATAATAATAATAATAATAATAATAATAATAAAAGTATATTTAATTTGAAAATAAAAATTGTATACTTAAATAATTCCAAATAGATGACACAGTATGGGTGGGCAAGACCGGGCACCCGGCCAATTTACTAAGAATTAGTCTCGGTTTCAGTAGCCATCAGTTCTTGAAAATTAGAACTAGTATCGGTTAGATAGGGTTTCAAATTCTAGTAACCGGTCTCAATACTAGTAAGAATCGGTACCAGTACTGGGTACTCGGTTAATTAGTACTATTAAATTCAACCGTCAATAATAATATTAAATAACAAAGTCAGAATATTGCAGGCTTAAAGGTTGAAGCCTTAAAACGAGTCATACTCATAATATTTATACATAAAAAGAGAATAAATTAAAGAACTCTATCTATTGCAAGCAAGACCATCAAAAATTTTGATAAAGAGAAATAAAAGAGCGCCTTTAATTATTTCTAACCTCTTTAATGCCACTTGATACCAGACTAGTATGAGTACTGGGCCCAAAAAATCAGGATATAGTTTCGGTCCCGTTGCGCCTGGTCTAACTAGGTCCGAATTTTCCCCCACCCCTAGTGCACACAATAGAAATAAAACAAAACAAATTAGAAATAGCCGACAAATAATTTACAAAAATGCAACCCAAATTTATAATCTCAAAATGGTCAAGACGTCAATTTTGTCCCTCTTTTTTTTTGGACCTTAAAGTATATAAAAAATATTTAAAAAAATACCTTCAAAGTATATACAAAATATATATTTTTTTTGACATAAAGGGTCGGGTTTATTTATTATGAAGTCTGAAAAGTAGCTGACACAACAAGACAACTAATAAAAGCATAGAAAGGCCAAACGCCTCCTACACAACACCAAAACGTCAGAAAAAAGACAAACCCTCAACCGACCCAATTTCTCCTTCAAACACCACATAAGCTTTCAGGAACAGTCAAAGGAAGAAAAAATTTGGGAAAAGTTCTAAATAGAACTGATCAAAGGATAAATTCCCAACTTGACGACGTCCGACTGTGCAAGGAGATACATCGCACCGACGGGAAGGGGTGGAAAGCTCAACCGACGGTCACGGAGGATCATCGAACCGTCGATCGGAATCTGCAACATGCAAAACAGCCGTTGGGGCCTCCTCCATCCAGAAATGATCGTGGCCCAAACGCCAACCTTCCGCCGCCATCTCATGAGCCGCACTGTTTTGAGACCGACCATAGAAGGTGAAGCGGCAGGAAGAGAAACCCTTAGCCGCCTGTTGGATGTCTCTGATGATCATACCTATCTCAGACAAGTCAGGTTCGTCAATCCCTAACTTTCTGATTATCGTCCTTGAGTCGTTCTCCAGTACAACCTTACTAAATCCACTCTGTTTTGCGAAATCGAGTCCCTGAAGAACAGCTAGAGCCTCCGCCTGGAACACCGTGGAAACCCTAAAGTTTACTCTGGTACATGCCCCGATCACGAAGCCGCCATCATCTCGAATTACCACACCTGTGAAGGAGCTTTTATCAGACCCAGTGAAGCTCGCTTCCACATTTACCTTCACATGCCCCTCCGGCGGCCGTTTCCAGCGCTCATTCACATTTGGATGAGGATGTTGCAGTCTTGAGGTAAGGGATTTGGTTTCTGCACAGTAACTTTGTATAAAAGTTGTTAATTCATGTATACCCTGTGATATGCCCTCATGTACCAGTTTGTTTCGCGAAAACCATATAGCCCATATTGTAATAGCTATAATCTTCTGTCTTTGCTTATCGTAATGTTCAAATAACCATTTCAACCACTCATAAAATGAATCTAGGTTTAAAGAACTAGGCCACGAGATACCCAGATTGCTCCAAACTTGTATCGCATAAAAACACCCCCAAATAACATGATAGGTGTCTTCTGCCACCATAGAACATCGAGGGCAAAGAGAGGATGAAGACACTCTCTTAATAGAAAGGTTCTGAAAAGTAGGGACAAAGTTATGAATAAATCGCCAAACCTGGATTTTGATTTTCGAAGGGCATTCTAAATTCCATAAGTGGTGAAAGATTTTGTCCCCATTTGACTGACCCGACGGATTTAGTAGAAACTTATAGCTACTGCGTACTGAATAGGTCCCCGATCCCTCCCCTAACAATACCCTAACATCCTCCTGACCCGAGGATGAAATAGGGATAGCTAGAATTCGCTCAGCCTCTTCTGGTGAGAACTTGGATCTGATCAGAGATTCATTCCAGCCCTCTGAAGGCAAAATGATAAGGACAGAAACCTTCTACAACCCTGCACTCTGCGGCGAACTCAACCGCTCCGGAGGGAATGACGGGAGCCAGAAGTCATTCCAGAGTGAGACAGACTGACCGTTGCCGATTCTCCATCCCATTCCTAACTCTAGGAGCTTTCTCGAACTCCATACGCTCCTCCAAATCAGTGACGGAGAAGATCCTAGATTAGCATTCAGAAAAGAAGAAGTAGGATAATACTTTGCTCTGATCAATCTAGCCGCCAGAGAATCTGGTTTAGTCACTAACCTCCATCCTTGCTTAGCTAACAAGGCTACATTGAATTTGGCCAAATCCCTAAACCCCATTCCTCCATCTCCTTTTAACTTGCACAATTCCGACCATTGGCACCAATGAATTCCTCTTTTGGAAACGGAATTGCGCCACCAAAACCGGGCCAAAATTGCTTCGAGCTCACGACACAAAGTGAGAGGAAGGAGAAAGCACGACATTGCAAACAGAGGGAGAGCTTGCAATACCGCCTTAATGAAAACTTCCTTCCCACCCGCTGAGAGAGAGATGTTACTCCAACTTAACGAACGGGTCTCAGTCGAGTTAATAAGGCGTTTGAAAGCCTGTTTCTTGTTACGACCCACCAAAGCCGGTAAACCCAAATAAGCTTCGGGTGAAGAAATTTCTGAGACACCAAGGGTAGTACAGAACAGATCCCTATCTCTCTGTGCCACGTTATGGCTAAAGAAGACACTCGACTTATCATAATTGATAAGTTGCCCCGAGCAAGCCGCATAACTCGAAAGAATGCTTCTGATATTACTAGCCCCCGATGAAGTTGCTTCTCCAAAGACTAAGATGTCGTCCGCGAAAAGCAGGTGAGTAACCCGTGGAGCCCCTCTCGTAATCCTCGTTCCCTGCAACGTCCCTAACCGTGTGGCCCTTCGGAAGAGAGCCGATAGACCTTCCCTGCAAATAAGGAAAAGGTAAGGACTGGGGGGATCTCCCTGCCGAAGACCCCTTGAGGGAAAAAACTTATCACCCACCAAGCCATTAAGTACCACAGAATAAGATACCGTAGAAACACATTGCAAGAGAAGATCGATCCACCGTCTCTCAAAACCCATCTTTGTCATAACCGAATCTAAAAAAGCCCACTCAACCCTATCGTAGGCTTTACTCATATCCATCTTCAAAGCAAAGAAGCCCTTTACCCCCGAGCGACGTTTCTGAAAGGAGTGAAGAATCTCATAGGCTGCAATAATATTATCAGAGATCAACCTTCCAGGGATGAAGGCACTCTGAGCCTCATCGATGCAAGTGTCGAGTACCACTTTGAATCTGTTAGCTAGCATCTTCGAGTAAATCTTGTACAGGACATTACATAAGCTAATGGGCCTGAATTGGGTCATATTAAGAGGGTTGCTCACTTTAGGGATAAGAACGATGTGGGTGTGATTAATATCTTTCAGCATGCTATCATCCCTGGTCAATCCAATGCAAAAATCGGACACCTCCTTACCGATTATGTGCCAGAAGCGCTGATAAAACACCGCTCCAAGCCCATCCTCCCCGGAAGCCTTTAGAGGACTCATAGACTGGAGGGCAATCCACACCTCCTCGCTAGTAAAATCTCTCAATAGAAGATTATTCATCCCACGAGTAATGCTCGACCCAATATCCTCCAAAGCGGTCAGTGGGTCAGATGATCCACCAGAACCGAACAGTGTCTCAAAATATTGTTTTGCCACCGATTGAATCCCATCCTCTTCTTCAACAACACCACCCCCTTGCAGCTCCAGACGAGAAATTCTGTTGCGACGACGCTTCTGGCTAACATACCGATGAAAAAAACTTGTATTGCGATCGCCGTTTTTCAACCAGTTTGCCCGAGCTCGTTGTTCCCAATAGATCTCCTCCCTATCTAATTCCATATTAAGGGCTAACTTAGTTTCCACAAGATCTCCCAAAATATCCTCAGTAACCGGGCTGGAATTTAACTCATCCAGCTTTTCCTGTAACTCCTTAACCGTGAGTTTCTTCTCCCTGCATATCCTTTTGAACCAAGCTTCAAGGCCCCGTCCTGAAGAGGCTAACTTTTCCAGCAAAGACCCATTGGCCTCGGCCCAAAGTTTCCGGAAAACATCTTCACAAGACTGCTCAAGCAGCCACGCTGCTTCAAAACGAAAATGCCATATTCGTGATGGTGAGGAAGACAAACCAATAGAATTTAAGAGGATAGGGCAATGATCTGAAGTAGAGTGCGGTAAATGATCAACCTGAAAATTTGGAAGCAAGTCCCACCAGGCCTGGTTTGCAACACCACGGTCTAGCCGCTCCCTGATATTATTAGCGATTTGCTTACCCCATTCCCAAGTAAACCAAGTCCCTCTGTAGCCTAAATCATCCAAACTGCAATCCAATAAGGCATTACCAAAATTGTTCATTTGCCATGAGCTACGCAGATTACCTCCTTGTTTTTCCTCCAAGCTTAGAATCTCGTTAAAGTCACCCAACACACACCATGGGACCTCGGGAGAGTCGTTCAGCGATCTTAACAAGTCCCAGGAAGCCGCCCTGATGTTTGTTTCCGGTGCCCCATAAAAACCAGTGAAGCGCCAGCTTAAACCCTCCGAATCAGCCTCAATTAAAACATCAATGTGTCGAGATGAGAAGGATTTTAAAGAAACTTTCACACAATCCTTCCATCCCAACGATAAGCCTCCGCTACGACCCAAAGAACTAACATCAATGCCATTACGATAACCAAACTTTCTTCTAACACGCTCCATATTAGACGAATGAAGCTTTGTCTCTATCAAAAAAATCAAAACCGGGGAAAATTCGCGCAGTGTAGCGCCTACTCGTCGAACGGCGCGGGATGACCCCAAACCCCGCACGTTCCAGCTTATAATCTTCATTGGTTCCGGCTGGCTCGCAACGTGAAACCTGCCGATGAAAAAGGATCAGCACCATTTGAATCCTTAGAACTGGAAACTCCTGGTGGGTAGATGACCGTGCGCGGTCGCTTTGAAGTGTCACCATTCTCTACTGGGGCATTCTCCTCTTCAATCCCCATTAACTCATCAGGATTGGGGATAGCCGTGTTTTCAGAATTGCCATAATTGGGAGGGATATTTTCCTTATCAGGAAAACACCTATCAGGGATATTATTGCCTGTCTGGAAAAAGTACCCATTTGATCCCAACGGCTGTGGGTAAAAACTAGGGCCAAATTCAGAAAATAAGCCCTTACTTTTCGCCCCATTAGGCGTGGAATCCGGAGTGAAAAACTCCTCCTCTGAACTTTCCATACGTAACCATCTACTCTGCGCCGGCACCGCCCGACGAGGCGGAGCACGTAACGAACTATCCCATGCCAAAGGTAAATCTCGGCCACCCTCCGTAAAACGCAAGGCACAGAAACTCTCACCATGACCCAATCGCCCGCAAAGAAAACAAAACAAAGAGAGCCTATCATATTCAAATCGGACAAAGTGATGCTTTCCCGACTGAAGAATCAACTTCTTTTTCCGCTTCAGAGGGTTTCGAACATCAACTCTCACTCGCACTTTCATGATCCGTTTGTATCCCAACGCAGTGGCTGCCGAATCATAGTCAAGAAACGAGCCGATGAAATCCCCTAGGGCCCGAGCAACCTTGCTTGTCATGAATCCAACCGGGGCATCATGAATATAAACCCAGAAATTAACATGGAACATTGGAACAGTTAGAGGATCGTCCTCAGCCTGCAGACGGTGGAGAATCAGCAAGTGTGAATTAAATGTCCAAGGTCCTCCTTTCTCTACTCTCTCCACATCAACAATATGAAAAAAGCGAAACAAGAAACGCCCCTCCCCCAGATCAGAAATTGCAATACCCCCGGAGGACGCCATAAGTTTACCAAAGTAGATCTCATCGCCGGAAAACTAATAATACTTGTCGTCAGAAAGGTGCCCACGAAACATAATCCAATAGGGTTGGGTGCAAGACTATCCGCCGGATCGATCTGGATTCCCTCCTCTTCACCCGCCTCGATCGAGAGGTTTGCAAGATCATGTTCGACATCCGCCATAATAGAATAACAAGAGATGAAAAAACGTGAGAAAAACCCAGAAAAAAGATGAAAAACGTGCTACAGAGAGCAGACTCTTCTACCGGTTACAAAATTATAAAGGCTAAAGCTATGTTATATACAAAATATATTTTAAAATAAACATATTCATATTAGACACATCTGAATATCCAAATCCGAATAACTTTTAATATCTCATTGCAATTTGTGAAACGGATAGAAGTCAAAATTTTTAAAATACTACAAACCAAAAGTACATGGTTTTTGGTCTCAGTAAAGCATTAAGACTCAACTACCAGCAACATTATGAGTTTTACTACATCCCTAATGGGATGCAACGAACGAAATTAACTAAATTTAACCACTATCAACTCATAAAGTTCGTCTATATAACTCCGTTCTGGTTCGAGTTTAACTTTATTCAAGCGAGATAATAGTAACCCAAAGCTATAAGTATCAGCACCACCACTGCAGCAGGGGCAGCCCACATCCAGTAGTTGCTCGACTTCTTACGTTTCAAGACGGGTCTTGGAAGTGCATCGCGACCTCTATTTCGATTCCTGTACTTTATGGTATTCTCCTTTTTAACTTTATCCTTCACCGCAACGGGAGTGGCAGGAACAGGTGCATCGGCATTTTCATCCTTTTCAGGTTCCAAAGGCTCCGCCACAGCTTCAGTCAGTTCCTCAGGATTTGCACCAGTTGTGGATGCTGCTGCCTTCTTCTTCGCCTTCTTCTCGCGCTCCTGAAAGGTGGAAAATCAAAATAATCAGTTCGATCCGGAAACTAATTTTGAACAAGCAAAATATGATTAAAGAATGAAATAATTTCCTTGAGCTTCTTTTCGGCTTCCTTTTGAGCTCTTATAACTGCTTTGGCTGCCTTTTCTTCAGCCTTCTTCTTCTTCCTTTCCATGGCTTGCTTCGCTTTTGCTATTTCCTCTTCTCTCTTCATTTCTTTCAGTTTTTCTGCATCGATTTCTTTGTCAGCAGATGTCTTTTCGGCTTGCTTATGCAAGTTGCCAGATCCAGAGATCTCTTTCTCTTCTACGGCACCGTTCTCGGAAGATTTTGATTCTACTACTTTGATGTCAGCATCTTTCTTGCCTTTTTTTGGTGGTTTAGTATCTGGTTCAGGAGAGGGTTTGGCTTCTTCCTTCGGTTGTCGGACACTAGGTTTTGAAATCGTTTCAGGTGCAGAAGGCACTGGTGCCTCTTGTACAACCAGTGGTTTCTCATCGGGATTCCTTATCCGACCATCCCGACTTAATTGCCTCTGGTCCAGGGATGACAAAATTCGTTTCTCATAATCGTCCCTGACGGCTTTCTTGCTGCTCCACAGAGCCATAAACTTCTCAACCTACACGCAATACAAAAGATAAGAGAGGAGCCAAAAATTAAAGCATAGGAGATACTCAAGAGGTAATATTA
This sequence comes from Hibiscus tridactylites, assembly GCA_958450335.1. Classification (NCBI taxonomy): domain Eukaryota; kingdom Viridiplantae; phylum Streptophyta; class Magnoliopsida; order Malvales; family Malvaceae; genus Hibiscus; species Hibiscus tridactylites. Next base: position 61,290,252 of record OY288290.1, read on the forward strand.
ACCAGTACTATCAACAAACCTCAACAGTCGAAAGTTCCTCAAGACCCTTTACATCTTTCTTCGCAGCTAGCTCTTTGGCTTTGTTTAAGAGTGACCGGCTTTGGTAAAAGTGAGCATTCTGAAAAATCGAAAAACAGAAGTATTAAAACGAGTCATCAAATTGAAACTGTTTTCAAAAAGTTACATTATGAAAAACCTGGAAATACATATCGAACAAAAACTCAGAATATTATCAATCACGACCAAACACAGCTTCAGGAACGACAAAAAAAGAAGTAAATTTTATTTTTTAACACTCATAGGCAGAGCCAAGAAGAAAACAACCCAATGCAAGAGAGACCTATTCATTCTGAGGCCCATAGAAAAATGCATCTACTTGCAAAGAGAGAAATTGAGGAGAAGCAAAAGGAGTATAATATCTCATTCTCACCAGGACAACAAAAATATTCAGTTTAAACTTTAAAACAAAGAACGACATACCGCCTCATCACGTTGTTTCCACAGTTGCTGCATGGTTTCATAAGCTTTGTTCCTCTTCTGGATCACAGTGTTCAGCTCTTCCTGTAAAGCATCTATTTTACTCTCTATCGCACTAACTTTTTCTTTAATTTGCTTTTTCTTAGACCAAATAGCATTTTGTTCCTTCCTTACGCCATCCAAATCATTGCCCATAAGCTACAACGAAACAAATATGGCAAGTTCATTAGCCTGATTTTACAAGTCTATACTTACATACAGAAGGCGGGAAGCAAATTCGGAAACAGAAATTTCTTACTTTAACTTGATCTTGAATGTCTTCTTTCTGACCCAGTGATTCCTGAATCTTTGCCCTCATCGCAGCATTGGCAATAACTTTGTCCCGGGTTCCCTCTAGTTGTTTGATTTCTCTAAGGATTTGCTTCTCCTCGGACAATGGGATGCTTTCATGCTGGATGCGATATTGCAAGCTATAGATCTGCAATTTATTAATTCCGGATAAATGACAAAAAGAGAAAGAGCAAAGGATTAATTGCTGGGGGAAAACAATGCTTAAATCTCAGTGCGGGCGAGTTTACAGTAGCAGCATACAATATCATTCAGCTCTTCCTCAGAAGAACATATACCACCACGACCAGCACCATTGTTATTATTGCGAAGCTTGCCTAAAGCCTGCTGCAGTGGTTCCATTTCCTTCTTTTTTTCACCTAACATCGTCTTAAACTGCTCGAAATCAACATTCAGGGCTTTCATTTGAGAAAACAGCTCTGCTCGATCCGACTGCATTAACATAAAGATAATAATTTAAACAGAAGCAGCATAATGATTTTAAAAAATCATTCACAATTTGGCTCAATTTGAGTCAAATATAGCATTGAGGAAGCGATATACCAAATACCATCCCGCACCACGTGTAGAAAAGCAATACCATATGTGCAATTATTAATTTCATGTTCAAAGACTTGTGATTCCAACAATCAGAGAAATTCGCAACATTAATGTTACCTAATCTATAAGAACCAACGAAAAGCAAAACAGGATGGCATATAAATATCTTAAGAGCACGACAACATTTAACGAACCTGATATCATATTCGACACATATATCATTGATCCAGTTTAAAACCAGCAATAATGCTATCCAACCAAACGAAATTAATTGCACTTCGCTCACCTTGTGAGATTTTAATTCATCGGTGAGCTGAAACCTGACTTTATTCAACTTTTGCATCTCCTTATCAACCTGGTCGATTTTGGCCTTCAACTTCGGATCATCAAAAGGGCGATACCTTACAAAATAAAAAGAGTGGATCTGCTTAGGCGCAGGCCAGTCGACAACTGCATCAGTAGGAAAGTTCGAATCGGATACATTTTTCTCTTCTCCCTCAATTGGTTCCTTGGCATCAGAACCAACTTTAACGGGTTCACTATGAACCGTATCCTTGTCCAGTTTCCCATTTTCCATCTCGTGAATAAGTGACGTGTCAACAGTTGCTTTGTCAACAGATACATTTGCCATTTCAGATCCCACAACTTCAACACCCATTAATCACTAGACAATTAAAAACCTAATAAAAATATAAAAACAAAAAGAATGAGTAAGAGCTAAGATATCACATAGTACAACAGTATTATATATATATATATAATATCATTTATTAAGTAAAAATAAAATAAGAAGATCAATCTAAAGCTATTGTTTTGCTAGATTTTTGTCAATTGGATTAAAAGAGTTGAAATTTATCGGATAAACAACAGGTGCTTCAATTTTTTTTCCTTTATTTCTACATGAGATCATTAGAAACAATATCGAATCGGAATCGGATTAATCGAACATAAAGAATACACGATTGATCAACTACAGCGTGATAAAATCTGGATCAAAAATTAAAAGATAAAAAAATGTTATAACAGCAAGATCAAGCCTTTATCTATTGAAAAAACTAGCATGCAAATCAATAACGAAACAATTAAGAATAACCCAGAATTTTCAAAAGAAAAAAAAAAGTCAAACAGATAAAAAAACAAAACAAAAAACCCAGAGAGAAAAACATAAGAAATGAAAGAAAGATTAAAGGATTACCGTTTTAGTAGGAGAGGATAAGGAAGCCCTGAAAGAGGGAAAAAAACAGGTTTTTTAAGAGATTTTGGCGAAGCAAAGGAGAGATGGGGTCAGATCTTAGTCCCTTTTCCCTTCTGCTTCTTTTCGGAAAGAGAAAGAACTACAATATAGAAAGTCTAGATTTATAGCATTAATGGCAGCTAAAAATTAAAATTAAAATTAGGTGAGAAAATATAGTAAAAATGATTTGTCTTTGGTGGGTTTTTTTTTCTTTTTCCAGCTTCTACATTCAGTAAAAACAAACCGGAATCAAAGATTTTATTTTTTGGGGGGTTAATTTTGCTGTTTATGGAGTTCCAATTTTTTCCCGACTCGTTTGACTATTAATTTAGATTAGATGACGCAAAAATTCACTAATAATATATATAATAAAATTTTGATAATTAAAAAATATAAACATTTTTATAATATATGTTCAATTTATAGTGTATGTTCAAATTCATGACTCTATAATATCATCTCGACTCTAATATTTGAATTTGAGTTCTCTACTTCATAGTGTAATTATATAAAAAAATATAAACATTTAAAAAAATAGTTGTATTTTCCTAATTTATAAAAGTAATATTATATATATATATATTAATTTATAGTTTTAAATTAAAATATTTTAATTCATGATATCAGTATATATCGAAGAGACAAAGCTATGGATCATATTTTTCGATGGTGTCCCAAGGCGATCGATGTTTAAATGGGTTTGGTTAAAAAAAGCGGTGGATGGAGTTTTGCTCTTTAGAGTTTTGACATATCAGTTTTGGAGTTGCGTTTTGGGTGTCGTGGACGTCGCGGAATAGAGCCATTTTCAAACCTAATAATGTCCCGCGAGAAACAAATGTGAAGTTGTGTGCTCGCTTGACTAAGGAGGCAACTGGTGTCATTGCACTGCGCGCAAGCATGGGTGTTGGGGCGGGTATGCATCGTGACGCTGCTGTGACTGGGTGTGTAGGGGTGCGATGGCAAGCACCTGCAGTCGGCTATGTGGTTCTTAATGTTGACGGGGCAGTTTCTCAACCGGATAATCTTGCATCATGTGGTGGAGTGATAAGGAATAGTGATGGAGAATAGGTGTTCAATTTTTCTAAACCGATCGGTATGTGTTCGGTGTTGGAAGCGGATTTGTGGGGAGTGTATGAGGGTTTGCGACACGCTTGGCAGCTCGAATTACGTCGGGTGAGAGTGGAGTTGAATAATTTAGAGGCGGTACAGATTTTAAAGGGGAGAAGGATGTTGGTGCGTATGGGTCTTTGAGGCAAAAAATTTCGGAACAATTCAGACGAGATTGGGAAGTTTGGATTGGACATATTTATCGGGAAGCGAATAGGGTAGCTGACTGGTTGACGAAGTTGACCCGAAATAAATCGTTGGAGTATCGCGAGTTTTCAGACATACCTAATAAACTTGCACGGTTGTGTTATGAGGATGTGAGCTTGGCTGGAGGATGAAAGTGTTTGGTTCTTTTAGCTTATCAAAATTTTAATAGTTTTGTCTTTATTATTTCTATGTGTACTCTTTTTCTCTGACTAAGTTTAGGAAGATTTTTAATGAGGCACATATACATATTTCTCGTATGTTTTTATCATTAATAAAAACTTACACTTGATAAAAAAAAGAGACAAAGCTTACGTCTTGAACATTTTGAGATTATAAATTTGGGTTGCATTTTTGTAAATTACATGTCGGCTATTTCTAAATTTGTTTTGTTTTATTTCTATCGTGTGTACATCTATTTGGAATTATTTAAGTCTATATTATTTTTATTTTCAAATTAAATATACTTTATAATAATTATTATTATTTAACAATTATGTTGTTTGTAATTGTTTTATCGTAATTGTGTTGTAATATTTTTAAGGGTTAACTACACCGAATACCACTAAATTATAACCACTGAGTCGAAAATATCATCGGACTTTAAAATTTTTCAAAATTTTAATATTTAAGTTGAAAATGTCACTCCGCCGTTAACTCCCTCGTTAAGTCAAAACGGCGTCGTTTTGGTGCGGCTGTTTTGAAGCCTAATTTGGCCCAAAACGACGTCATTTTGCTAGAGGAAAAAAATTAAAGCCATGCACTTGGGGTCGTTTAAACCCAAGACCTTTAGGGGGCGTTTGGTTCACAGAATGTAAGATTACCTCTGGGAATAGGATTACTGGAATGTAACATTACCTGACACATTACTGGGAATGTTACATTACCTTGTTTGATTTATTTGGTAGGAATATAGAATTGTAGTGTTTGGTTGGGGGAATATAAGATTAATTGGAAGCAAAATTTACTAACTTGTCCTTATAATATATTTTCTTGTTAACAAGTTTAATTTTTAATTATTAAATTAAAAAGATTTACATAAAAATTTATAGAACTATTTTCGTTACATTACCTAAATTTTGCAAAAAAAACAAATATTTATAATATTATTAAACTATGTTTAAAAATGTTTTATATTTATATACATTTATTCCTTTTTAATTTTTTTAACATCAAAATATTACACGTGTTATGAATATTTATCTATGTGGATGTCTATCATGATAAGGACTTTATCAAAGGAGATTTGAATTATTTTATCATTAGGATTATTATCTACATTAATTAGAGTTTAATGTAATATGTACTTCTTATGCCTATAAATAGATGATTTACTGAAGGCATTGTACACAAGTCAATATTCAGAATAATACAAATCTCTTTCTTTTCTCTCATCATATTTTGTTCCTATTTCTTCTTGTTCTTGTTTTCACATTATTCACAACACGTTATCAGCACGAGTTTGCTCAGAAGATTTCAGTTACAAATCAAGCTTCTCCAAAGATTTATCTGGTATATTCTTTTTCCATCTTATATATTTCAATTTATAAAATAATATATATACAATAATAAATTAAAACAATATATAATTAATTCCTTGCTTATATTATCATCCATGTGTTGTTATTTATTTTGTTTAATATTTTATTAATCAATTTAATTAATATAAGCTAACAAAGTCATACCTATAATGATAAAATTGTTGTTTGCTGGTATTAAAGGAGAGTAATCATTTTTGTTTAATATTTACTTAATTATCTGTCTGTTATCATCTGTATGTTATCATCCGTCTGTTGGTATTTATGACTTCTATTATATAACAAATAATAATATTTACTTAATTAATCCAATTGTTGTTATTTATTTTGTTTAATAATTTGTTTTAATTTGCCATGTTTGGTTATTATAAATTATATGTTTGTTTGTTTTAATTCATACCATGCCTATATACAATGAATTTATATGATATTTGTTTTAATGGTTTAATCCGAGTATAATTGGCTGGACATCCCGTTCTGCGAGGCTACTGGTCTCAAAGGAGGTTTTTAAATGACCTTGTGGACAGGTATAACAATGCCACGTATGAGGATTAAATCTTCTTTATGTTGTTTTTGATTATATATATTAATTTATAATTAATCTAATTTGATTGTTTATCTTTTATAGTACATCAATGGCAAATCTTGCAAAGATTGAGTTTGTGGCTCTTGATATTTCCGGAAAGAATTATTTATCCTGGATCTTAGATGCCGAAATACACTTTGATGCTAATGGTCTGGGAAATACCATTAAAGAGGGGAATGCGGAATCTGCCCAAAATAAGGCCAAAGCCATGATACTTCTTCGCCGTCACCTCCATGAGGGGTTGAAATCAGAATATTTAACGGTGAAAGATCCTCTTATTCTTTGGAATAATCTAAAGGAACGATATGACCACCAGAAAACTGTTATTCTACCTAAAGCTCGATATGACTGGTTGCATCTGAGATTGCAAGATTTTAAATCAGTAAGCGAGTATAACTCTGCTATGTTTCGTATTACTTCACAATTGAAGTTATGTGGTCAAATTATTACTGATGAGGATATGTTAGAGAAAACATACTCCACTTTTCATGCAAATAATGTTGTCCTTCAGACACAATATCGAGAAAAAGGTTTTAAGAAGTATTCTGAGTTAATTTCTTGCCTTCTTGTGGCTGAGCAAAACAATGAGCTATTGATGAAGAATCATGAATATCGCCCAACTGGCTCCGCTCCATTCCCTGAAGCGAATGCGACATTTTATAGCGGAAGAAATAAAGGTTACACCAACCATCGTGGTCATAACTATGGGCGTGGTCGTGGTCGTAGTCACGGTCGAGGACATAGGCGAGGTGGTCGTTTTAAAAATAACTATACCTACCGTAAGTGGAACAATAAAGATGACAATAGTGCAAAAGATCAATCCAAGAAAGAGGAATCTATGTGTCATCGATGTGGCAGCTTAAATCATTGGGCCCGTGCTTGCCGTGTGCCAAAGCATCTTGTGGATCTTTACCAACAGTCAATCAATGGTAAAGGAAAGAAAGTTGAAACAAATTTTGCTTATATCAATGAAAAAGATGATTATGGCCTTGGCAAAGATGATTATGGCATTACTGGCACTAGCAATGGCGATTATGGCTTTACAGATATAGATGTTAATGATTTCCTTATTTCTCCTGAGAAGAATATTTGATTTTTATTTATTTTTGTTTTGTTTATGTTTATTATTATTTTAGGAAAAGTTTGTTAGAAAGATATAATATTTTATTAGGAATTATATATATAAGAATAAAATTCATGGATGTTATTTATTTTGTTTATATTTTGAATATTTTTGTAATATTTATTTTATTTTTCTTTGAAGAATATGGTTCCGTCTCAAATACAATCCGTCAAAAATGGTGACGATTTATGCTTAGCGGACAGTGCAAGTACTCATACTATACTTAAGCACAAGAAATTTTTTTCCCATTTAACAATGCAAGGGAATAATGTGAGTACTATATCCGGAAGTGCTAATATTATAGAAGGCTCCGGAAGAGCAAATATGTTATTGCCAAATGGAACTCTATTCCATATTCATAATGCGCTATACTCTCCAAAGTCGCAAAGAAACTTATTAAGTTTTAAAGATATTCGCAATAATGGATATCATATTGAGAGTAATTGCCAAGGAGATACTGAATATCTCTATATTACAAGTATAACTCAAGGCAATAAGAAAGTTTTAGAAAAATTACATGCACTGTCATCCGGATTGTACTACACAAGAATTAGTGCAATTGAAGCACATGCTATTGTAAACTATAAGTTTATCGATAACTTTATTATTTGGCATGACCGGTTAGGCCATCCCGGTTCGATTATGATGCGAAAAATTATCGACAATTCATGTGGTCACTCATTGAAGAACCAACAGATTCTTCAAAGTAATGCCTTTTCATGTGATGCTTGTTCTCAAGGCAAACTAATTATTCGACCATCACCAGCTAAAGTAAATTATGAGTCTATCAATTTTCTGGAACGGATACATGGTGATATATGTGGGCCTATACACCCTTCTTGTGGACCATTTAGATATTTTCTAGTTTTAATTGATGCATCGACTAGATGGTCACATGTATCCTTGCTATCAACCCGCAACTTGGCATTTGCGAGGTTACTTGCTCAGTTGATAAAATTACGAGCACATTTTCCAGATTCCCCTATAAAGACAATTCGTCTTGATAATGCTGGTGAATTTACTTCTCAGAGTTTTGATGATTTTTGCATGTCGATTGGAATAAGTGTTGAACACCCTGTAGCGCATGTTCATACACAAAATGGTCTTGCAGAGTCCTTTATCAAACGACTTCAATTAATTGCAAGACCGTTACTAATGAAGTCAAAACTACCGATTTCTGCATGGGGACATGTCATTTTACATGCAGCATCATTGATTCGCATCAGGCCTGTAAGTTATCATAATATCTCCCCATTACAAATGGTTTTTGGTCAGGAACCAAATATCTCTCATCTTAGAATTTTTGGATGTGCGGTATATGTTCCGATTGCTCCACCACAACGCACAAAGATGGGTCCTCAAAGGAGGTTGGGAATATATGTCGGTTTTGAATCCCCTTCGATAGTTAAATATCTTGAGCCTATGACGGGGAATTTATTTACAGCTCGATTTGCCGATTGTCATTTTAATGAGTCAGTTTTCCCAACATTAGGGGGAGAAAATAAATAGCTGGGAAAAGAAATAAGTTGGAATGAATTATCGTTATCTCATTTTGATCCACGTACCCAACAATGTGAACTAGAAGTTTAAAGGATAATTCATTTGCAAAACTTAGCAAATCAATTGCCAGATGCTTTTGCTGACCCTAAAAAAGTGACTAAGTCACATATACCAGCTGTGAATGCTCCGATTAAGATTGATGTCCCAGAAGGACAAACTCTAGTTGCTAATGAGTCAAACGCACGCCTGAAGCGTGGTAGACCAGTAGGTTCCAAAGATAAAAATCCTCGAAAAAGAAAAGGAGCTATATCATGTGATGGTCTAATCGAGGAATCGATGGATTATGAAAAATCTCGAGAAGAGATTAAAAGGTCTCCAAAAGAGACATTAGACATGAATCAGGTACCTGATAATGATGAGATCTCAATAAACTATGTCATGTCTGGTAACAAGTGGAACCGAAACAAAATCGACGTCGATAATACTTTTGCATGCAATATAGCACTAGAGATTTTGAATGATAATGTGGATCATGAACCATTGTCAATTGAACAATGTAAGCAAAGAGATGATTGGCCAAAATGGAAAGAGGCAATTGAAGTGGAACTAAAATCTCTATCAAAAAGAGAAGTATTCGGGCCTATAGTCCGTACACCGGAAGGTGTAAAACCTGTGGGGTATAAATGGGTTTTTGTGAGAAAGAGAAATGAAAAAGGAGAAATTGCGAGATATAAAGCTCGTTTGGTTGCACAAGGATTCTCACAAAGACCGGAAATTGATTATGAAGAAACATACTCCCCAGTGGTGGATGCAACCACTTTTAGATTTTTGATTAGTCTGGCAATAAAAGAGAGACTTGATTTCCGCTTAATGGATGTTGTTACAGCCTATTTGTATGGGCCTCTTGATAATAATATTTATATGAAACTTCCGGAAGGTTTCAAACTGCCTGAAGCAGTTAATTCAAGTTCTCGAGAATATTATTCAATCAAATTGAACAGATCCCTTTATGGATTAAAACAATCTGGGCGCATGTGGTATAATCGCCTCAGTGAATACTTATTAGCAGAAGGCTATAAGAATGATCCAATTTCTCCATGTATTTTTATTAAGAGATTTAGCTCTGGATTTGTTATTATTGCTGTGTATGTTGATGATTTGAATATTATTGGGACTCCTGAAGAGATCTCATTGACAGTAGAATGTTTAAAGAAAGAATTTGAAATGAAAGATCTTGGGAAAACAAGGTTCTGTCTTGGATTACATATTGAGCACTTAAAGGATGGAATCCTTGTGCATCAATCAACATACATAGAAAAAATGTTAAAGAAATTTTACATGCATAATGCACATCCATTGAGCACTCCTATGGTTGTTAGGTCACTTGATGTTAACAAAGATCCATTCCGTCCTCGAGAGATGGATGAAGATATTCTTGGTCCAGAAGTGCCATACTTAAGCGCTATTGGTGCATTAATGTATCTTTCTAGTCACACACGACCTGACATATCGTTTGCTGTCAATTTGTTGGCAAGATTTAGTTCATACCCAACCCGAAGACATTGGAATGGGGTCAAACACATATTTCGTTATCTTCAAGGTACGAAAGATATGGGATTATTTTTCTCTAATCTATCCAAAACAGAATTGGTTGGTTTTGCGGATGCAGGATACTTATCTGATCCTCATAATGCTCGATCACAGACTGGTTATGTTTTTACATACGGTGGTACAGCAATTTCTTGGCGCTCAATGAAACAAACAATTACTGCTACTTCCTCTAATCATGCTGAGATTTTGGCTATACATGAGGCTAGTCGTGAATGTGTGTGGCTAAGGTCTGTAACCAATCATATTCGCGAAAATTGTGGTTTACATTCTGGAAAAGTAGCTCCAACGGTCTTATATGAGGATAATACGACATGTATTGCCCAACTTAAAGAAGGATACATAAAGGGTGATAGAACAAAACACATCTCCCCAAAATTCTTCTTCACTCATGATCTACAAAAGAATGGAGACATTGATGTCCAACAGATTCGTTCATGTGATAACTTGGCAGATTTATTTACCAAGGCACTCCTTACTGCTCCATTTGAGAAGTTAATTTGTAATATCGGATTGCGTCGTGTCAAAGATCTTATATGATGTATTTATGAGGGGGAGCAAAATACGCGTTGTACTCTTTTCCTTATCCATGGTTTTGTCCCATTGGGTTTTCCTGGAAAGGTTTTTAATGAGGCAACATGTTATGCGTATTAAAGATGTGTGTACTCTTTTCCTTTACTAAAGATTTTTTTTTACGGGATTTTTACCTTAGTAAAGTTTTAACGAGGCACACTGTCTTCATAGACATCCAAGGGGGAGTGTTATGAATATTTATCTATGTGGATGTCTATCATGATAAGGACTTTATCAAAGGAGATTTGAATTATTTTATCATTAGGATTATTATCTACATTAATTAGAGTTTAATGTAATATGTACTTCTTATGCCTATAAATAGATGATTTACTGAAGGCATTGTACACAAGTCAATATTCAGAATAATACAAATCTCTTTCTTTTCTCTCATCCTATTTTGTTCCTATTTCTTCTTGTTCTTGTTTTCACATTATTCACAACAACACGTTTAATATGCTTAGATTTTTAATTTTTTATTACTTTCGACCATTTATCAAATAAATTAAAGTAAATAATAAAACAAATCTAAAAGTAGTAAAATGATAAAAATAAATTAACTTACTGATTTTTTTAAGATAAAAAATATCTTATAAATCAAATAATAAAATTAATAACATCAAGTTTTAACGCATTCAGTCTCAAGCAACATACAATCTCACCCTGTAACCCTAAAAACATCGTAAATACAATATTAATAAAATGTACTATTAAATATTACAATATTATCTAAATATATACATCACCATTTATATATTAAACTAATATTAAATATAAATATTTAATAAATTTACACCATAAATAATTAGTTACCTAATTAAAAATATAATAAATGATCAACATGAACATAATTCATAATCACAAGGGTAATATTGTCCAAAGGGAAAGGAATTGTGTAATACCTAAGAAAATGAGGGGAATAGCATTCCCACCATTTAGGGGGAAAAGAGTCACTATTGGGAAAAGAATAATACCTCATAGTGGGAATCCTCCTAAACCAAACATGGGAATGTAAGTCTGGAAAAGATTATTACCCCTGGTAATCATCTTTTCCGCGAACCAAACACACCCTTAAGGGTTAAAGGTAAGCCTTAACCATTAAACCAAAATAACATTATATAATATTTTACCACAAATATTATATATCTTAAACTACTTCAGATTAATTCAAATTATTTTATAAAATAAACAATATATTTATATTATAAATATTATATAAAAACTCTAAACTCTACGTCCTAAACCTTAAACTACAGAGCTCATACCTCAAACCCTAAATTTTATGATTTGAGGTTTGGGATTTATAGTTTTTTATATATTATTTATAATATAAATATATTATTTTATGAATATCTTTTGTTTTTAAAAAATAATATATTTTTTATTAATATATGTAAAAACAATATATTTTATATTTTTTATAGAATTATTTTTTTATAAAATAATTTGGATGAACTACATAGATAAGTTTATATATTTTGAATAAAAATATTTTATTTTTATATTATTTATAATATAAATATATTATTTTAAAAAATATAAAATTCAAATATAAAAAATTTTTAAACCTTAAATCTTAAACTCTAAACTTTAGAATTTAAGTTTAAGGGATGGGGTTTGTGGTTAACAATTTAGGATTTAGGGTTTTTATATATTATTAATACTATAAATATATTATTTTTATAAATATTTTAGGTTTTTTAAAAATAATATATTTATATTATTAATAATATATAAAATTAATATTGTTTTATTTATATGTGTAACTCCCTCGTCCCGGTCCGGACGCTCGACCGGTCCGAGTGGGCCACACGGGGAAAACCGAAGCGAAACCCGTTAAGGTTCCTCCTCGGTTAACGACCCAGAAAATTTCTTTTTAAATTAATCTTTTCGAAAGGCTCTTTCGAATCCTATGTCATCATAACAGCGGAAAGACAAGCATTCATACAACAACAACTCGAACCACCTAAGCAAAATAGTCCAATTTTAAAAGATTAAGCAGGCCGTTTCGAAACACCCTCTAGGTGTATCGAAACGCCTTGACCTGGTCAACGGTTCTAAGCCTGCACAAAGAGGCCGTATCGGAACGGAGGTTAACCGTTCCGAAACACCCTCAACGGTCAACTTCTCGTGGTCAACGAGATTTTGACCGTTTCGAAATCTCATAGACCCGTTTCGGAACACTTTCATCTCGCCAATTTCTTAGAATTCCAGTAGCGAAAATGTACCGAAACGGCCCTCGCGCGTTTCGAAACGCCCGGCCAAAAACAAAGGGATCGCATCGAAACAGGGTAAACCGTTTCGAAACGCCCTCTGTCTGCAGACTGATTTTAGCTGGTTTATGGCACAATGGTGTCCTTAAACCCCTCTAAAACATCAAACATCACACTAACATCAATCCTAAGGCAAACCAACATAACAAGCATGCTTGAAACATTAATACAACAAGGCTAAACACTATAGGCAACAACATCACAAAGCCATACATCCATACTTAGCATTAAGGGCATTAAGCTTCAACATGGCCAACACTTAGGTAAAACAAGATAAGTAAAGGCCAATATGGTTTACAAGCAACATGACAACTAAAACCCAACCAACAAAGCATATGAAAGGAGTCTAGCATGCTCCTAGCAACAACAACATCAACAACATAATCCCAAAAGGGCATCATAACACGGTTACATGTCCCATTGCTTGACCATTACATCATAATTAAAAAGTTCATACTTGGTAGCTAAACAAGCACCACGAAGCACACTTGGAGGCCCCCTTCTTGCACTTAGCAACCCACGAACTAAGGGTCTGCATTGTCGAACAAAGAGAGAGCGTAAGCAATAAAGCTTAGTGAGGGTAAGCTCTTTAAAACAAACCTCGACAATGCAGGGTCCAAGCACGATCTCAACCAAGGTAAATGCATGATTACCAAAGATCCTCAAGAGCCAAAAGTTAAAGATGCATGAACGATATCCAATTATATGCCATGCTCAACAAGCTCTATTTCACAACATATGTAGCCACATATAAACATCCAAATAGATATCACATTCCACAACACATTGATACACATATCAATCAATATTGGCACCTAGCTATGACCCGAATACGCGGATAACCACGTTGGAACTCACAACCAACAACCACTTTACCTCACGGTGGGATTACACTCATCACCGGTCTCGCGGAGGGGATTCCACTCATCCTCACGCCCCGTCAATGGGATTCCACTCATCATCGACTATATATAAATACAATTTCCGGGCGAACCCATACTCCTCCTTGGTGACTCAACGCCACCAAGGCCACGCGCGAATTTAGACTCATGTGTACACACTAACATCCTAATGATCGATCATTTGTACTCAAGCATACTAGTGCCAACATTTAACTCAATCCACATTATTCATTTCAACCAATTTCGTGCTTAGCACGTACTCACCATGATCACAATCATGAACCATTCACATACATGCCATAAGCATCACAAATCATGCCTCATCTCACATGTATATCACATTATACATAAATCACCACATCACAAATATTACGAGGCATATACATCAAATACAAGTTCAACCAATGGTTCTAGTTTAAGTTTAGGATTAGGCTACCACCCCAATCCTAACTCTAGGTGGGTCTACCAAGCCCGACCTAGTCCATGTGCTCGAACCAACCATTTAAAACCACTTTAATACATTAACCACTCACCTAAGCTTCCAAGCTCCAAGCCAAGCAAGCTACCACCCTCAAGCTTTCGGATTTCCTCCCGATGCTTCACCGACCTAAGTTCTCGCTTCTAAACAACCTCAATACAATTCAAATAACTTCAAATCAGCCCAAACATCAAAATACTAACCCGGAACATAATTCAAACACAATTCACACAATTTCAAGCCATGAACAAACCCCACATTTAGCAAACTCGGGCAGCCCCAAAACTGTAACCCCCTCGTCCCGGTCTGGCCGGATGACCGGTCCGAGTGGGACACACGGGGAAAACCGAGTGAAACCCGTTAAGGTTCCCTTCGGTTAGCAACCCTATTTTTTTCCTTCATTTTAATCTTGACTAGAGGCGTGTTATATCATAAGTGATGACGACAGCGGAAAACAATCAAAGGAAATCACATTCGAACCACGACCATGCATAAACAGTCCATTTTAAGCTTACAGGGCAGGCCGTATCGATACACCAATCAAGGGTATCGATACGCCTTGACATGGTCAACCCAAACAGTCAACTCGTAGAAGACCGTATCGATACAGCCCTTGAGCGTATCGATACGCCCTCTTCAGTCAACCTCTCGTGGTCAACGAGATAGACCTGTACCTATACGCCCCAACACCGTATCGATACCCCAAAAACTCCCCAATTTCTCAGAATTCCAGTGACCAAAAACCGTATCGATACTCCCCGCGTATCGATACGCCCAGCCTAAACTGAGCCCTACAGGTAAGACTGTATCGATACGGCCCTTAGGCGTACCGATACGCCCTGCACTACAACTCCACAACTTCTAACTTATCGACCCCAAAAACGACTCTAAATGCATTTCTCGACTCTCCTAAGCACATACACACATTTAAGCAATCATACATAAGCCATAGGTAGCAATCAAACATGAGACAAATCATCCATACATGGTATTCATGCAAAGACCATATTATAGCATAAAAGGACATACATAAAGGCTCAAAAGGCCCTAAAAGGCACAAGTCATCATAAGAGGTTTGCTCACACACACAAGGCAACCTAAGCATCTAAAGCATTGCCACCACACACCAACATTCATCATAATATCTCATGCTTTACAAACCATAACCAAACCAAAACATCAACATTTAAATGAGTCATACAAGCTCATACAAAAACCCTTGCCACCTTGCTAGCTAATACAAAATTGATAACCGTACTTGAGCCACAAAACTTGGAAAGCCCTTCTTGCCTTGCCTCGAGCTAACACCACGCTAATGATCTGCATTGTTGAACATTGAGAGCGTAAGCTATAAGCTTAGTGAGGGTGCTCTAAAACGAAAAACATCAACAATGCAGGGTTCAAGCATGTAAATCCTAACCTCACATACAACCTACAAAGGCATATAATCAAGTAGACCTAGCTAGTCTTTCAAGTGGCATAATATGATTTCTCATGATCTACCAAGCTCAATCATCAATATCAACATCATATATCAACATCATATACCACAATCATATATCACAACACATGAACAAGTTTAATTGGCCACTATTAATTACCCCAATTGTGCGGATTTAACCCTCAACAACACTTTACCTCAGTGGGATTACACTCATCACCGGACCTCGCATGTGCGAGATTCCACTCATCGCCACATGCCCTACGGATGGGATTCCACTCATCATCCCGTAGAAATATAAAAAAGCTTCTGGTGGAATATTACATCACCGTACTCCTCCTTGATGACTTAACGCCATCAAGGCCACGTACGTTTTGACTCAATATGTGTGCACACTAATCCTAATGATCGATCATTTACAACCGATAATTATTTAGTGCCAATTTTCATTATCACATCATATATCATCAACCACAACTCATGCTCATCACATATATAAACATATCATGATATACATGCACCAATTAACCACAATCACAAGAGCATAGCTAAGTAAGCACAATAGCATTTATGGAGAATAAAGGCTAAGTTAACAACTTGAATTAAATAGAGGTGGCCTACCAAGCACACTTTACACACACACTACACATACTCGAACCAAACTTTAAAACAAGTTTGAGACCACTCACCGCCCTTCCTTAGCAAACGAAACAATCCTCCTACGAACCCGGATTCGGTCCCAATGCTCCTTCAACGACTCCTCTTGCTTCTAGCCAAGAAAAACACATACATTACTTCACAATTCAATGCTAAAACTCAATCATCAACTTACTTAACAAACACAAGCCAAATTCCACCAATTCCCAATCCACATAATCCCCAAATACCTCAAATTCGTACTCCTTCAAACCTTGGCTGAAATACCCATTTCCAAACACCCAAATGACCCCCAAAAGGTCCCAAATCACTCTCATAACATACCTAAACCATCAGCTCTTTGTTTTCAACCTAAAACCCACCAAAAATTGAGTTTTTGACAACTCAAAAATGGGTCTAAGAACTCACTTCGGGTTTTCATCAAAATCCAACCAAATTAACATATAATGTGTATTTTGACATGAATAAACAAAGCCCCAACTCAATTTATCAAAACAAGATGAAAAGCCCCTTAAAAAACCAAACTTTAAAACAAACCCTAATTTTCAAAACTCCATATCTTTAAAATCTAAGACCATGGGTTGATATGGGATAAAGAGGAGAGTAAGAAAATGATTTTACCTTTCAAAAACACCTCGAAACGGAGTTGCAATCCAATGGAATAGTAACTTGAAGTTTGAGAGAGTTTGGAAAGGGGGAGAGGGGTTTTCACGTTGGAAATATGGTGAAAAGGGGAGAAGATGACAATTTTCAAAAGTTGTCATCCTTTTAAAATCTTTTGGGGGAAATTGCAATGTAGGTCCCTCCCCTCTTTATTAAAGCTCAATTACATCACAATTTAGGTTGAATTGTTTTAATTAAATTTTATTGACTCGAACCATAAACCCAGCTAACTCCTAACCCCAAAACACGGGTGTTACAACTCTCTCCCACTTAAGGAATTTCGTCCCCGAAATTACCTGACTGAAAGAGATACGGAAACTGCTTTTCCATATCCTCATTCCTCTCCCAAGTGGCCTCGTCCACACCTCGACGTTGCCACCGCACCTTTACTAACTCGATCGATCTACCCCTCAACACCTTACTGTCAGAAGCTAAGATCTCGACGGGCTCTTCTTCATAAGTCAAATCCGGATTCAATTCAATCTCTTCCACAGGCATAACATGTGATGGATCGGATCTATACTTACGAAGCATTGAAACATGGAACACATCGTGTATCTTCTCTAGTTTAGATGGAAAACACAACTGATAAGCAACCGGACCAACCCTCTTCACAATCTCATACGGTCCTATGTACCTAGGACTCAATTTCCCCTTTTGGCCAAATCTCATCACCTTCTTCCAAGAAAGACACCTTCAAGAATATCTTCTCACCCACTAAGAACTGAACTTCTTTCCTCTTCAAATCGGCATAGGACTTCTGCCTATCCGAAGCCGCCTTCAAACGATCACAAATCAATTTTACCTTGTCTGTTGTCCCATTGAGCAAATCTGGCATAGGTAACAATTTCTGTCCCACTTCGGCCCAACAAATTGGAGTCCTACACTTCCGGCCATACAAGGCCTCATACGGAGCCATCTGAATGCTCGACTGAAAGCTGTTATTGTACGCAAACTCTACTAGAGGCAAATGCTTCTCCCAAGTACCCTGAAAGTCAATGATACAACAACGCAACACATCCTCTAAGATCTGAATAACTCTCTCTGACTGACCATCTGACTGAGGATGATAAGAAGTGCTGAAGTTCAAACGGGTACCCAAAGCTGTATGCAGACACTCCCAAAATCTAGAAGTAAACCGCGGATCTCTATCTGACACAATGGACTTCGGCACACCATGCAGTCTAACAATCTCACCAATGTACAAATCGGCCAATCTATCTAAAGTGTAAATAGTATTGACTGCCAAGAAGTGAGCACACTTCGTAAAACGATCCACTATCACCCAAACTGAGTTCTTCTTCGTAGGAGTCAAAGGCAAACCCGAAACAAAATCCATGGTGATATTCTCCCATTTCCATTCCGGAATTCTCAACGGCTGTAGCAAACCTGAGGGAACCTGATGTTCCGCCTTCACTCTCTGACACACTAAGCACTTACTCACAAAGTCGGCTACATCTCTCTTCAAGCCAACCCAAAAGTACTCATTCTTCAAATCACGGTACATCTTCGTACTTCCAGGATGCATAGCAAACGGACTACTATGGGCTTCAGTCAAGATCGTACGTCTCAAGTCACTGTCCTCTGGCACAACTATTCTATCTTTGAAACACAAAACCCCATCAGTACTGAAACTGTAGTCTGAAGATCTACCCTCGGCTATATCTTGCACGTGATGTGCCAAAGATCTATCTAAGTGCTGTTTCTCTCGAATCAACTGGCCTAGAGTAGGTCTAACCTAAAGCTAGGCTATCAAGCCACCATCTCCGGACAAACTCAATCTAGCAAACATAGCTCTCAAGTCCACGGCCATCTTCCTACTCAATGCATCGACCACTACATTGGCCTTACCCGGATGGTACTCAATGGTAAGATCATAGTCCTTTAGCAACTCTAACCAACTACGCTGTCTGAGATTCAAATCTCGCTGAGTCATAATGTATTTCAAACTCTTGTGATCGGTGTACACTGTGCATCTCTCACCGTACAAATAGTGCCTCCAAATCTTCAGAGCAAACACAACTGCAGCTAACTCTATGTCATGGGACGGATAGTTGCGCTCATGGGTCTTCAACTGTCTTGAGGCATAAGCCACTACTCTCTTGTCTTGCATAAGGACACATCCTAGCCCTACATAAGAAGCATCACTGTAAACTACATAGTCCTTCTCGGACTCAAGTTGAATCAAGATCGGTGCTTGGGTCAAAGCTTCTTTCAATTTCTCAAAGGCTTTCTGTCTTGCATCTGTCCACTCAAACTGAACACTCTTCTGAAGTAATTGTGTCAATGGAGCGGCTAACTTAGAGAAACCCTTTATAAGTCTCCTATAGTATCCGGCTAAGCCTAGGAAGCTACGTACCTCTGTTACAGACTTCGATTGCTTCCACTCAACAATGGCTTCAATCTTCTTCGGATCAACTCTAATCCCATCGGCTGACACTACATGTCCTATGAAGACTACCTCTCGGATCCAAAATTCACACTTGCTTAGCTTCGCATACAACTGATGATCTAATAAAGTCTTCAAAACAAGTCTCAAGTGTCGGTCATGGTCTTCTTCAGTTCGCAAGTACACCAAGATGTCATCAATAAACACAACTACAAACTGATCTAGATACTGATGAAAAATCCTATTCATCATGTCCATGAAAGCAGCCGGTGCATTAGTCAACCCAAATGGCATGACTAAAAACTCATAATGACCATATCTAGTCCTAAATGTCGTCTTCGGTACATCAACCTCTCTTACCTTTAGCTGGTAGTAACCCTGTCTCAAATCAATCTTCGAAAAGACCGATGCTCCCCTCAACTGGTCAAACAAGTCATCAATTCTAGGCAACAAATATTTGTTCTTCACTGTCAACTGATTTAATTGTCGGTAATCTATACACATCCTCATGCTTCCATCTTTCTTCTTCACAAACAAAACTGGTGCACCCCAAGGTGAAGAACTAGGTCGAATAAAACCTCTATCTGTCAATTCTTGCAACTGAGTCTTCAACTCTTTCAATTCTTTCGGTGCCATGCGATACGAAGCAATCGAAACAAGAGCTGAATCTGAATAAGTCTCAATGCTGAACTCTACCTCTCTATCCGGTGGTAACCCTGGCAATTCTTCCGGAAACACATTAGGAAAGTCACACACTGTCCGGATGTCCTGAGGTCTAACCTCACTCATGTTGGGGTTCATCACATACGCTAAGTATGCTTCACACCCCAACTCAACTAATCTCTTAGCCTCTAACACTGAAACCACATTGGACAAGAACTTCACGTTCTCACCCACCACTACAATCTCATAGTCATCTGTGAGCCTCAAAGAAATCCGCTTAGTTTCAAAATCTATCCAAGCTCTATGCTCCGTGAGCCAATCCATACCCAAAATCACATCAAAACCGTAGAAAGGAAGTTCCATCATATCCACTGGAAACACATGCCCCTGAACCATCAACGGACACCTTCGGTACATCTTTCTAACTACTACCGTGTCCCCAAAGGAACTAGTAACACTGACTCCTACCTCTAACATTTCACAAGGCAAGTTCAAAGACTGTGCATGCTCACTCAATATGTAGGAATGTGTAGACCCAGAGTCAATCAAAGAAAGCAAACCCAAAGACTGTATCGAGAAGTTACTTGCGATCACATCGGTGTCATGCTGATCCCCACGCTGAGCATAAACTCTAGCCTGACCTTCGCCCTCTAGCTGAACTGCAACTACATGTGCTATGTTCCTCTGACCATCATTCCTCGGCTGGAAGTTACCTCTACCGCGCCCGCGGCCTCTCTGAAAGTCATTGGCTCTAGCAGGAGCCTGAGCTGGTGCCTGTCCCACCTGATGTGGACAGTCACGCCTAATGTGGTCTCTAGCCCCACAACTCCAACAAGAATGAAAATTTCCCCAACACTCACCGGTGTGGTTCCTCCCGCAAGTAGCACATGTGGGCAACTTCCCACCAGCTCTTTGACCCTGATGGCCCCTACCGTGGTTACCGCCACCACGCCTATGATCAAAATGATGTCTGTTGTCCCGATGCCTCTTGGCATCACCTCTATCAAAGTTGCTGGACCTCTTACCCGAACTAGATCCACCAGACCACCTGGTCAAACTCAAACTGTGCTCTAAGTCTTTGGCCCTCGCGACACAGACATCAAAATCAGTGTAGTCCGAAGCTAGAGTATACGTCTTGATCTCTTCACTCAGCCCATAACGGAAGTGGTTACAACGCTCCACCTCAGTAGGTACAAGCTCAGGTGCATACTGACTCAATCTGACAAATCGGATCTCATAATTGGTCACGGACATACTCCCTTGAAGCAATGCCATAAACTCCCTCTTCCTCTCATCGAGGTATCGCGGACCCAGATACTTCTTCCGGAATGCTGACTCAAAGAACTCCCAAGTGATCTTGGCCTCATCCATACCCGTAGTAATGGTGACCCACCAAGTGTAGGCATCACCCTGAAGCAAGGACTCAACACATCCCAACTTGTGTTCACCAGTACATCCCATCTGAGCAAGGATACAGACAGTCTTCTCAAACCACAACTCTGACCTCTCCGAAGTAGCCCCTCTAAACTCTTCGGCCCCAAGGCCCCGAAGTCTCTCTAAAGGCAATCCAGTGCCCTCACCCTGATGATGTGCTGCCTGACCTCCAGCTACTGCAGCCTAAAATGCCCCGGCTATCGCCTGAACCAACGGAGCTAAGTCAATCCCGGCCGGTCCTTGGCCATCTTGGCCTCCTTGTGGTTCCTCTCCTTCGACCCCGGCCTCGCCTCCTACTCCAGATGGAGGAGGTGGTGGTGGTGGAGGTGGTGGAGGAGCTCCAACTCCAACCACAGGCTCTCTCACTTGAGCCTCAACCCTAACTACTGGCTCAACTCCTAGAGCCGCTGCCCGTGGTTCCGGTCGAACCATCTTAGGCCTCCCGCATGGTCTCATGATACAGCTAGCAAGGTATAAACTACAACAAGAAACAGATAAGGATTACGTTAGCCAAAGCAAGGGTCCAATAGTGCTAGGGCTGTAAACGAACCGAACGAACACGAACGAGGGTGTGTTCATGTTCGTTCGTTTAACTTTAACCGAACAAATGAACGAACACGAACATAAACGAACACAAAATTTCTTGTTCGTGTTCGTTCATTAAGGAATGTAGCTTGTTCGTGTTCGTTCATGTTCGTTCGTTTAAATGGTAAACGAACATAAATGAACACTAAAGAACACAAACGAACATAAACGAACATGAACGAACATGAACGAACATATATAATTTGTTAAATATTGAATACTTTTAGTTAGTTCGATTTATTCAGTTAATTAACCGATTTTAAACCGAATTAATCGATAATTAAAATTTGAAAAAACTCTTAATTATTAGTCGAAACCTAGAATTATCTAATAGATTAACCCATTTTGTTTTGGTTCGGTCGGTAAGTTCGGTTTAACCGAATAATGAACACCCCTAGACATATGTGAATAAATTTAAATGAACATAAACGAACATAATTGAACGAACATAAACGAACGAACATAAATGAACATAAACGAACGAACATAAATGAACGAGCATAAACGAACGGATTACCGAACGTTCACGGACATAAATGAACAAACAAGCCTTTTGTTCGTGTTTGTTCATTTAATTAGACGAACAAAAAATCTTGTTCATATTCGTTCGTTTAATAAATAAACGAACATAAACGAACTTCCCGCCGAACGGTTCACGAACGGTTCGCTGAACGTTCGGTTCGTTTACAGCCCTAAATAGTGCTCAAGTACTCCTCTTTTCAAAAATCTTTTTAAATTAAGTAATAGTAGCAATGGGCACACACTCTACACCGGACACAACAATTCATGCTTCAGAACATCATACGATCAATCAAATATCAAGAATTCATGGCAAGGCATGCATCAAACAACACAATCATTTAACACATTAAGCTTACCTCACTTACCTGCCCGAGGTCTCGGTAACCTCAGGCTCTGATACCAACAAATGTAACCCCCTCGTCCCGGTCTGGCCGGATGACCGGTCCGAGTGGGCCACACGGGGAAAACCGAGTGAAACCCGTTAAGGTTCCCTTCGGTTAGCAACCCTATATTTTTTTCCTTCATTTTAATCTTGACTAGAGGCGTGTTATATCCTAAGTGATGACGACAGCGGAAAACAATCAAAGGAAATCACATTCGAACCATGGCCATGCATAAATAGTCCATTTTAAGCTTACAGGACAGGCCGTATCGATACACCTGTAACACCCCCTTCCCGGCCTGGTAGAGAACCGGGTCAAAGGGCGTTACTGACAAACAGAACGGTGAACGGAACGATAAATTCTAATTTTTTTTCTAATCAATATTCTTAAGCCTTTTTGATCTTAGAAACATTATTAAACAATAAAACAAATCTAATTATTCTAATACGAACAATGTGTATTCAATTAGGACCAATTTATAACTTTTACAAATTTAGGGACTAAAACGTAAATTTTACCAACTATAGGTCCTTAGCCGAAATTCATATTATTAAACTGTAATTGAGCTTACTAATTATTATCTTGCAAAAATTCGTTATCAACCAAGGTCGTTTACCTATCCGATTAGACGATACAATATTTTAGTGACCCTTTCGTAATTTGTCTAAAACTATTTTTATTCGAACTAACAAAGTATCTCAAACACTTAAAATTTTATACAAAACATAGGTAACGTATACACAATAGTAGGGCCACAAGACTAGTATAATTACTTTAACTACTTTGCCACCATACTAGGAGTTCATAAAGACAAAACACATTACTCTTTACTTGTGGTGACTTGCCGATCCTTTGACTGCTCTGATCTCGGACTGAACACTTTGTTAGCCTGAAACGTTATGCAAATGAATGCATTAGACTTACATAGTCTAAGTGAGGTAGTCAATAACAATAAATGAACATATTATGTGATGTAGCATGCTTCCAAAAATGATCATAATGCTAATTATGCAATAACATGGCATACTTCATATTCATAACAAAGCATAATATCATATCATGAGCATAGCATGGCATAACGTATCAAACACATATTATATTGGTACCATTGGATACGCGGATTCCCTGTACACCATATCATGAATCATGAATGAGCCGTAGCTCTGAGCCGTAGCTTCATATATCCCTTACACATCCATCCTTTTATCTCCCACATATAGGCTGTAGCCCTGGACCGTAGTCCTCCCTTACATGGTGAGCTTGAATAATCTTATGGCATGCCAATTGTATCCAATGTTCATAAATACACAAATTCACATATATCCATAACTTTCATATCATACCAATTATCAAACGAGTCGTAGCTCCATGTCAAGTAATATATTATTTTCATATATGTACACATACAACATATCATAGCATATCCAAATAATGCAGGGTACTTACCAGATGCAGATAAATTCATAATTAATGCAACGGGGCAGCACCGAGCCTACCCCTGACACGACTACACTCACCTTGACAGACAGGTGCTTTACTTTTATATCTTGGGCTTGACGGTTGTTCTGAATCGACTTCGTGTACTACGATAATTAATAAAACTAATTAAAATCGATAAGACAGTATCGAATAAATACAGAGATACTAATTAAATTCGATACCGAAACTTAGATCATTCAACGATTTAGGCTTACTCCGACGTCGGCATAGATTCGATATTACTATATCAAAAATATCGGACCACCAATCTAATTCTGAACTCGAACCCACCTAATTATCGCTTCTTCACTGACTTCCTTATTTTTCTTTCTTACTTGCGCACCATCACTCACATATATATATTCCCACTTGTTCCCTTAATTTCTCTCTTTCTCGGCTCCTATTTATATAGGAAGGAAATGGTTGATGATTCAACCTTATTTCCCTTGGAAATTGCCACATTTTGTGGCTATTGGTGGCCACCCTCCTTTCTTGGAGAAAGCCACGTAAGTGGCTATTGCCACATGCAATTGGAAATGGCCAAATGGCCATTAACGTGTACCATCCTTAACAAATTTTTGGCCGAGTGGCCTACTTGCGTGGCCCTCAATTTGAGCAATTCCTTCAAAGTGAAGGAATTGTCACGGCTTCTCCCCTTCTAATTCACCTACACGTGAATTGGTGGCATGGCCACCTTCCCTTCACTTGCCACGTAGTAGCATAATTGCCACCCCCTTCATTTGGCTTTTGCCATATATACATATAACGTGGGTTTCCCACGGCAAGTTCCTTCAATTGAAGGAATTGACGTGGTCCCATAATTTTTATAAATAATAATAATAATTAACTAAACTGTTTAATCTATTTGGGTACCAAATCGAACCAACCTTTAATTGAAACGAAAATATTTGATTGCTGGAACTTGTCCCCGAATTTATAAATTGACCCGAATATTTTAATAAGATCGAATAACTTATAGAATCAATACAAAATATTCGGTCATCGGAACCTAATTCCGACTAGACCGGTTTTCGGGGTGTTACAATACCAATCAAGGGTATCGATACGCCTTGACATGGTCAACCCAAACAGTCAACTCGTAGAAGACCGTATCGATACAGCCCTTGAGCGTATCGATACGCCCTCTTCAGTCAACCTCTCGTGGTCAACGAGATAGACCCGTACCGATACGCCCCAACACCGTATCGATACCCCAAAAACTCCCCAATTTCTCAGAATTCCAGTGACCAAAAACCGTATCGATACGCCTCGCGTATCGATACGCCCAGCCTAAACTGAGCCCTACAGGCAAGACCGTATCGATACGGCCCTTAGGCGTACCGGTACGCCCTGCACTGCAACTCCACAATTTCTAACTTATCGACCCCAAAAACGACTCTAAATGCATTTCTCGACTCTCCTAAGCACATACACACATTTAAGCAATCATACATAAGCCATAGGTAGCAATCAAACATGAGACAAATCATACATACATGGTATTCATGCAAAGACCATATTATAGCATAAAAGGGCATACATAAAGGCTCAAAAGGCCCTAAAAGGCACAAGTCATCATAAGAGGTTTGCTCACACACACAAGGCAACCTAAGCATCTAAAGCATTGCCACCACACACCAACATTCATCATAATATCTCATGCTTTACAAACCATAACCAAACCAAAACATCAACATTTAAATGAGTCATACAAGCTCATACAAAAACCCTTGCCACCTTGCTAGCTAATACAAAATTGATAACCGTACTTGAGCCACAAAACTTGGAAAGCCCTTCTTGCCTTGCCTCGAGCTAACACCACGCTAATGATCTACATTGTTGAACATTGAGAGCGTAAGCTATAAGCTTAGTGAGGGTGCTCTAAAACGAAAAACATCAACAATGCAGGGTTCAAGCATGTAAATCCTAACCTCACATACAACCTACAAAGGCATATAATCAAGTAGACCTAGCTAGTCTTTCAAGTGGCATAATATGATTTCTCATGATCTACCAAGCTCAATCATCAATATCAACATCATATATCAACACCATATACCACAATCATATATCACAACACATGAACAAGTTTAATTGGCCACTATTAATTACCCCGATTGTGCGGATTTAACCCTCAACAACACTTTACCTCGGTGGGATTACACTCATCACCGGACCTCGCATGTGCGGGATTCCACTCATCGCCACATGCCCTACGGATGGGATTCCACTCATCATCCCGTAGAAATATAAAAAAGCTTCTGGTGGAATATTACATCACCGTACTCCTCCTTGATGACTTAACGCCATCAAGGCCACGTACGTTTTGACTCAATTTGTGTGCACACTAATCCTAATGATCGATCATTTACAACCGATAATTATTTAGTGCCAATTTTCATTATCACATCATATATCATCAACCACAACTCATGCTCATCACATATATAAACATATCATGATATACATGCACCAATTAACCACAATCACAAGAGCATAGCTAAGTAAGCACAATAACATTTATGGAGAATAAAGGCTAAGTTAACAACTTGAATTAAATAGAGGTGGCCTACCAAGCACACTTTACACACACACTACACATACTCGAACCAAACTTTAAAACAAGTTTGAGACCACTCACCGCCCTTCCTTAGCAAACGAAACAATCCTCCTACGAACCCGGATTCGGTCCCAATGCTCCTTCAACGACTCCTCTTGCTTCTAGCCAAGAAAAACACATACATTACTTCACAATTCAATGCTAAAACTCAATCATCAACTTACTTAACAAACACAAGCCAAATTCCACCAATTCCCAATCCACATAATCCCCAAATACCTCAAATTCGTACTCCTTCAAACCTTGGCTGAAATACCCATTTCCAAACACCCAAATGACCCCCAAAAGGTCCCAAATCACTCTCATAACATACCTAAACCATCAGCCCTTTGTTTTCAACCTAAAACCCACCAAAAATTGAGTTTTTGACAACTCAAAAATGGGTCTAAGAACTCACTTCGGGTTTTCATCAAAATCCAACCAAATTAACATATAATGTGTATTTTGACATGAATAAACAAAGCCCCAACTCAATTTATCAAAACAAGATGAAAAGCCCCTTAAAAAACCAAACTTTAAAACAAAACCTAATTTTCAAAACTTCATATCTTTAAAATCTAAGACCATGGGTTGATATGGGATAAAGAGGAGAGTAAGAAAATGGTTTTACCTTTCAAAAACACCTCGAAACGGAGTTGCAATCCAATGGAATAGTAACTTGAAGTTTGAGAGAGTTTGGAAAGGGGGAGAGGGGTTTTCACGTTGGAAATATGGTGAAAAGGGGAGAAGATGACAACTTTCAAAAGTTGTCATCCTTTTAAAATCTTTTAGGGAAAATTGCAATGTAGGTCCCTCCCCTCTTTATTAAAGCTCAATTACATCACAATTTAGGTTGAATTGTTTTAATTAAATTTTATTAACTCGAACCATAAACCGGCTAACTCCTAACCCCAAAACACGGGTGTTACAAAAACCTCATCCAAAACCCATGTTTTCAACACCTTTTATACCCACAAATGATCCCAAATCAACACCTAACCATAGCACTATCAATAGTCCATCAATTCCAACCTAAAACAACCCCCAAAACTCAACTTAAAACCTCTCAAAACCCCCCCACAAAACCCAAATCCGAAAAATTCCATAAAACCTTGTAAAAATTAGTTTTGTTGGACCTTTTTGGTTGTAGACAACTCATATAACTTCAACAAATAGAAGACTTAAGTTAGAGACCTCAAAGACGACATTTTTAATCTAAAATCCTCCAAACTTCAAATCTCAAAACATGTACAAAAATGAAAACAAATGGTATTAACTTGTAGAGAATAACGAGGGCAAGTCAAAAACAAAGTTACCTTTGCAAAATCTTCAAAAATGAGCAAGATATTGGATGGAATAGTATCTAGGGGGAGAGGGGTTCATTTTGTCGTCAAAATGGGAAAATAGAGAGAGGTAAAAGATGAGCCAAAAGCATTTTTTTATGTTTGTTTAAAATTGGGGAGCTAAAGACCAAAGTACCCTTAATGAATTAAAGAAATCACAATAGGTGACACCCTTGGCTATATGGGCTTGTTTTGAAAATGGTCCAACTTAACTTATTCGTTTTTAACACCCGAGACCCAAAATATTATTTTATTATTAAAAATTTGGAACCGAAACCTGAACCATTATTTAATTATTATTTTCACCCGGCCCCCGAACCCGGGTGTTACAATATGTGTGCAAATAGTATATATTTATATTTTTATATGTTAATATTATTTATTTTATAAAATATTTTAAATTAATATGAAGTAGTTTAAGATATATAATATTGTGGTAAAATACTATATAATTTTATGTTGGTTTAATGGTTAAGGCTTAGCTTTATTTTTTAAAGGTCCTAGGTTT
Source organism: Hibiscus tridactylites (assembly GCA_958450335.1). Taxonomy (NCBI): domain Eukaryota; kingdom Viridiplantae; phylum Streptophyta; class Magnoliopsida; order Malvales; family Malvaceae; genus Hibiscus; species Hibiscus tridactylites. Next base: position 61,319,409 of record OY288290.1, read on the forward strand.
AAGCCACCTTAAGTGCATGGTTCTAATTTTTTTTCTCCAGTAAAACGGCGTCGTTTTGGGCCAAATTAAGCTTCAAAACAGCCGCATCAAAACGACGTCATTTTGACTTAACGGGAGAGTTAACGGTTAACGGCGGAGTGGCATTTTCGACTCAAATATTAAAGTCCAATGCTAGTTTTGAATAATTTTAAAGCTCGTTGGTATTTTCGACTCAGAGAGTATAATGTAGTGGTATCCGGTGTAGTTAACCCTATTTTTAAACAAATTAAAAAGGATGAGTTTAAATTTATACTATTCATGAATATTTAACTATATAAATTTAAGAAACAGTTTTAAAATCGAGTGAAACAAAATCAAATAACAAAATTGTGGATTATTAATATATTAAATAAATATAAAAAGAAAATTATTATTCTATCATGTTTTTGTTTTATCGATCATAATGAATTTAAACAAAACAATATGCATTATCAAATAATAATAATTAAAAATAAAATTTTCTTATATACAAAATAGTTAAATACTGACATGCTATTTTGGTATTACTTTTGGAAAACATGGTGGCAAAATAATTTTGAAAAAGGGCTAGTTTTGTAGGTTGCGTGGGAAGGATGTTATTAAATTTTATATTTATATCGGGTTGCGAAACGGAGATGAAGATAAAAAAAAAAAATTGACGGGGTTGCACCTTCCACGCCCAATTAGCATGCCTATGAGTTATCCCATAAAAATAACCAAATATTTTATTTTAATATTTTTATTACACTCTCACTAAAATTATTTATTGTTGTTGTTGTAAAAAAAATAATTTCTTATTTGAAATTGCTATTATTGATCAAATAAAATATGTATTTTTTTATTATACGAGAAACAACCATCTAGAGGCAGATGTACACAAGAGTATGGGGAGCATTGACACCTTCAATTTTGGAGAATTTTGAATTATACCTTTCAAATATTTAAAAAATTTTAATTAGGCTCTTTCAAAAAAAAATAAGCATATTAAAATTCTTACTTATTATCAGTTTCAACGATGGCTCGACATAACAAGTTCATATAGTTATTGAGAACCTAAAACATCGGTTATCATTAACATCTCTCTTTATTTCACCGTAAATTAATAACTTAATACTCGAATCTTTTTCTGTGATTATATTGTTTTTGATTAAGTTCAATCAATTAATTTCTTAATATATATATTTTATAAAATTCCTTTTTATGTTTGTGTTGATTTCGATTCAGTTTTAAAAAAAATCAATCTCCATTTAAAAATATGTGTCATTCAACTAAAATTATTATTTTTATAATTGAAACAAGTTGACCGGGTCCAAGTACTGCATAAGAAAAATATCTATACCACTTAATTATTGGAACAACAAGATCATGACAAAATTATTAATATTTTCTTAAAGGTCACTATCAAGTAATATTTTATTTAACAACAAACAAATATTTAAAATTTTAATTTGATAATATGTTATTTATAAAAACAAAACAAAATTATTTAATACGTTATTTTGTAAAATTTAGAAGAAATGTGATTGTTTATAATTTCACATGTGAAGTTTTAAGACTTTGTAACAATGAATAAAATAGATAGTTTTAAGCTCTGGTGTGAATAAAAAAATCAATAGGACCGACAAATAAAACAAAATAAGGAAGCAAAAGCAAAAGAAAAGAAAAAAATCCAATATAAAATTGGGAAAACTACACCGGTGGTCCCCAAACTATTACCGTTTTCTTATTTTGATCCCTAAACTATGTTTTTCGGCAAAACCGTCCCTTCTGTTACATAGTTCTCTTGTTTTGGTCCCCCGACGTTAAATAGCTAATGGTTTTGCTGACGTGGTTTTTTTTAAATATTTTTTAATCATTTCTCTCTCCTCTTAAAAAATGCCACGTCAGCAAAACCGTTAGCTATTTAACGCCGGAGACTAAAACAGGAGAACTATGTAACAGAAGGGACACTTTTGCCAAAAAACATAGTTTAGGGACTAAAATAGAAAAATGGTAATAGTTTGGGGACCACCGGTGTAGTTTTCCCTATAAAATTCAGATATGTAACGTGATGGGCTTTTTGACTCTTCCTCGTGCTTAATCTGGTTTCAGTGAATTAGCCTTCACAATACCAATCTTCGTAAAACGCGTGTACTTCACTTCTAATCTTATATCGCGACACTTCGCGTCGATGATTACGAAGGTCAATTAAGGCTGTAAACGAATCAAATATTTTAGCGAACTGTTCGTAAATTGTACGGGAAAAAATTATCTTTTAATTGTTTATTTATTAAACAAACAAATATGAGCAAGATTTTTTATTCTTTTAATTAAATGAACGAATACAAACAAATGACTCATTCTTTCATTTACGTTCGTGAACATTCTCTAATCCGTTCGTTTATGCTCGTTTAATTTATTCATGTATGCTCATTTATATTTATTATTTTTCACAACAAACATATTATATTTAAAGTTTTTAGAAATTTATATTAAAAATTTGAAATAAAAAAAAATCAAATAATACTCAATGTACGAGACTTCAGACTTTTAAGAAAAAAAATTAAACAATATTCAATGTTGGTTTACGTTTGCTTATCATTTTAACAAACGAACACGAACAAACTACATTCCTTAACGAACGAACATTGAAAAAAAATCATGATTATTTAGTTATTTGTGTTTGTTATGTCAAAATTAAATGAACGAACATAAACGTACCTTCGATCAGTTCGATTACATGCTTGGAGGCTTGAAGCCAATCCCTGTGAACTAGAAATATAGAAATGCCTATAGCCCTTCAAGTTGACTTCTTGAGTTTTTAACCATTTAATCATCATATATTGACAATATTCATAACATCAACCTAGAAAAACCTTAGAGGAAGATTAAGGGCTATTGCTGGGGAGTTCACCGGAGTCGTTCAAATCGAAAAACTTCGAAGAAGCACTACGACAAGTGGGTATGAGGAAAATCAAAAGGCAAAGTTGAAAATTGGTCACGCAATGGGCACACAGTGTTCGTAGACTACATAAGTAAAAGGATTCATCGAGAAACCCTAAAAGAAGCATGTGCGGTTTATGAATTTTTTTTTGGATGTTTACATAGCATACAACAACCCTAGAAAGATCAACAAAAAACACACCTTTACTTTTGTCAGGTTCGTCACACAAGAGGAAGCACGCAAAGCAATAGAGTGTAGTAGCAACAGAAAAATAGATGGATATCATATTAAAGTATTCTTAGCCAAGAGAAATATAGATGCTCAACCTCGCCGAACCAAGAGTATGGGGACAAAAGAAGAGAGAAAGGACAATGGCATTAATGTTTTTGCCAGATTCACCGACGAAAGATCATATAAGGAAGCGTTGTTGTCAAGGGAGGAGGCAATTCCTGGAAGGCAGAGTCACATCATTGTATTTGGACAAGAACAAGCTAATCAAGGGAGGGCATTGGTGGAGAAGGCTAACTTTGATCCGTTTCATTTCACTATTCCACCAAAAGGTTTAAAGTGGTTAAATAAATGTCTGATAGGACAACTAAAAGGCATGTACAACGCTTCTTTTGTGCAGCAAGCTCTTCGATTAGATCGGTTTAAAGTCAAGGTGAGTCTCTGATTAGAATTTTATGTAGTGATCCAATTTGAGGAAGAGGAGTAGATAGAAATCTATTGGGATCTCAAGGAATCCTTGTTGAAGAATTGGTTTGAGGACTTCCAACCAGTTGAGCAGTTTTCTAAGAACAGAAAATTTTGTTGTAAAAATATAAGTTTACTTAGTATATTTTAAAGAATCTCACATCTCTCGTTATATTACTTGTTTTGAGTTTAAATACAAAGACTTGGTATTGTAAGAGAAAAATATAATGGTGGTTGCGCGCACATGAGGTTTGGTCAAGAAGTTCAGTCCAGATGAAACCGGTAAATTTTTCCATGTGCATGAACTAGGGGCCTGATCCATTTTTATTATTTTTGTTTTATTATTATTTAAAATTCATTTTGGACCATCCATTTTCTGATTAATTTTAACCATTCATTTCAAATAAAAGCATCTTTATTCTTAACCATTCAATTTATTTTTGACCGATTTGCCATTATGGTACTATAAATACCATGCACATATTCCTTCATAATTCATCCAAAAATAGAATCATCTACTTACTTCCTTCTTCTTTTTCTCATTTTAAACGCATTTTAAAAGCTGAGTATTCATTGGTTCTTTGCTCTTTCTGTTGCCTGCTTTAGCAGAAGTGCTTGTTGAATCTTGGAGGGTACGCTTCACCGTGAAATATCCTTAAGGACAGTGTCTAGTGCACGCCTCAAGCAAGTCTTATTTTCAACCCTTTTTCGGTTTAACCAAACATTTTTCCTACAATCTTAAGGATATTTTTCTCATTTCCTATTTTAAACTGAAAATCTGCAACCTCTTAACAAAGATTTTTGTTGGTGTTGTTGTTGTTACGTTGTTCGTGCAGTACTCTAGTGCGTCCCTTTACAGTCGCGATGTTGTCTATACATCATAATTTGAACTCTACTGCTAAAATAGGTATGTATTGTCTATAAATTTTTTAGGATGCTTTTAGATAATAATTTTATTTATCTATGTTATAATATTAAATTATTATTATTATGCCTAATATCTATGCTTACAGAATTTTGTGAGTTGAGCTTTAAGCATGATTGAAGTTGGTTACAAACTTAAAATAATATTTTGAAAAAAAAAGAAAAAAAATTATTTTATATGTGGCAGACTCCATAATTGATTGTTAGTATAATGTGAAAGTGCATGTCTAAGATTGGTCCTATCAAAGACTTGGTATTTAAGAGTGTCTTTTACACCACCTCTCTTTCATAGGAACCTACCTGGTGTATTATTCATTGACTATGCCCACAATTTTTATCTCCAATTATGATGATACATTGAGGCACCATATAACTTAGTGCAGAAATTTCATTGAAAAATGATCATCCTGTTAAACCAAATATTAATTTGGGTGAAACAGATGTCGTTAATCCTGTTAAGCCAAATTTTTAATTTGGTTGAAGCATAGGAGATAATTTTTGTGATCATTTCTCAAAGTTGATGTATTTACGAATACAAAAGAGTGGATGATAGACAATGGTGCTACTAGGCACATATTTATGTCATACCCCCTTACGGAGGAAGGGGAAGAAACTGTCTATATTAAACACCGTTTGAAATTATACAAGTATTTGAAGAGGCAAGGTATTATTCAAAGTTAAAAAAACTTTAGCCTAAGTTTCCTTCAAATGTGACGAATCGATAATATATTCTGTGAAAAATGGTTTGTAACATGTTTATTCAATATTATTAGGCTTGCTATTTATATTTCTTGTATGATTAAATGTTATGATGATCTATATGACATGTTAATGTGAGAACTTATATTGTTATGATTGATTTGACATGATAGTATTAACATAACTTGTAAAATGTGTATGTTGGATTTTCTATGTGAAAATGATTAGAGACACCTTAAATTTATAAAAGTTATATGTTCTTGAAATATTTTTAAGTGTGGGGGTATTTTACCAAATTTATACTTCTAGTTCGTAAGGAAAGATAATTGTCTCTAAAATATTAGATTACATGTTCACAGTGTTGCATATATGCTTTATGCTTTGGATAATAACATATTTGGTTGAAATAAAATTGTTAAACAAACAATGACTATAATTTATGTCAATTTTAGTAGTATGTATTTTCGAGTTCATATTTTATTTCAAGAATAAAAGAATAAAAAGATGGGCAAGATAAAGAATATGCTTATTTTGCTTAATGACTATAATGAAAAAGAAATAATAATTTGTGATCTATCTCCTCTTATAAATTGGTGTATCATTAAAATTGCACGCTTGTTTCTTCTAATTTTTTAGCTAAACTTATTTGAAACTTGATTGTGAACATAATGATTTGAGAATATCCGAACGACCTAGAACTATAAAATTCTTTAAAAGTATTATTTTTTATATTTATATTTGGCTGAAAATGATACATTTTTTTTTCTGAATCGGTTTCTTCTTGCGATGCTTATCTTTTGAAAAGTGGTTAGTATTGAATGTAACTCATTTTGACAATGTTTGTAAATTAATTTTTTATTTCATAAAACAGAACTTATCGATTGCAAACAAATTTTAAGAATAATTATTTTATAAATATATATTGCAAAAGTCTTTACTTAAAACAATATAAACTGTTTTGATATTTTTACTCTATTTACAAAAATTTCTCCATTGAAATCTTTTTTTCTAGTTTCAACAGAATTTTATTATCAACCAAATGGACGTTAAAGTCATATTTTTGGTTACTCAAAAGGGATATAGTGAACAAGCCGAATAATGCATCGTATCAGGTCGTAAAATCAAAGTTTGCAAATTTCTCAAATCATTATATGTCTTGAAACAAACTTCCAAAATTGTGAAATGAGAAATTCAATCAGGTGATACAGTGAAAAACATGAATGATTATTTATTTATGTTGTTTTTTGTTTACACCAATCTGATTGACAATGTTTATGTGCTTATTATGTATTGATTATATGTATATCTTAGTAATTATTACGTGAGACTAAAAGGTGTCTTGCTGCAATAAAAGACATGAATGAAGCAAATGTTATATTAAGTATTTAAATCATAAGAAAGTGTGGTAGCAAAATGCTATCACAAAAACATAACGTTAAATTTTTAAGAAGTTTGGATATATTGATACCAAACCTGTAAATACTCATTGTGATGCTAATATTCAAATGAGAAAAATATACATGTGATCATGTTGCTCAATCCAAATATGCAAAAAAATATTAAATTTGATGCACTTGATAAATTTTACTACACCTGAGATGAAACATGTTATTTTTCAATGGAGCTGATATACACAACTCAAATCATTATTGTTGAGTTGATGTAGTAAAGTTAATAAGATATCAAAAGGATATCATGAGTTATGATATTCTACTTAGTGGAGTACTCGTTGTATTAAAAGAATACAATGATGATAATTAAATATCTTATTCACATGAGACTAGATCTACTAATGGTTATGTATTCACCCTTAGAGGTAGAACATTATCTTAAAAACTAGCCAAACAGAGATTTATAAAAAAATTACTATAAAGTCTGCATTTATTGCATTAGAGTTGGCTAATAATAAAGCTAAGTGGATTCTTCCATTTCTTAGCATGTATAATAAAGCTAAGTAGTAGAAAAACTTCTTAGCATGTGTAAAGAAGTTAAGTGGTAGAAAAATTTCTTAACCTTAATAATAAAGCTAAGTGATCTCTTAGCATGTACTTGAAGTTGAGCGGTTGAAAAATCACTTATCATGTATTTCATTAGGCACAAAAATGATAGATTCAATGTCAATGCATTGCAATTGCCAAGTAGCAATAGACATTGCAAAGAGTAAAAACTTTCAAAGGTTAAACTAGACATATTTGTCTAATGACATGAGGTAATAAAGCAGCTGCAAAAAGATGAAGTGATATCAATTGATTATGTGAAGTTAGAAATGATTTTGGCCAAATCATTCAACTAAACCCCTGGGAAGAAAATTAATATGTGAAACACCGAGGGAAAAGGGGACTTATGCCAATATAAGAAATCAACAGTGATGGTAACTCAACCTTTGTGATTGGCGATCCCATGAAGAAAGTTCATATGGATAATAACAAGTCATTGATTGATCTTGTAGAGAAAACACTACATTATTTTTTTGTCCCTTCCTATAATGTAAATAGCCTTTATAGGTGATGTATTGACCTGCAGAATACACTTGACGACTTGACCTATATAAGTGTGAAGTGGGACCGCTTCTATGAGATTTAAGGCAAAGTCTCTAGAGCACTTATGAAAACCAAGCACGCGCATGACCTATTAGCGCACAACCGCGATAAAGAGCAAGAATAGATATAATGTGATTAATGAGAATGTTAGCTTACAATAATGAGTTCTTGGTTCATAGAAACATGTTTCACCAATTACTTTGTAAGTTATATCTTATTTTTCTAAGTTTTGGTTCATAGTCTACAAAGACACCATAATGAATATGTTATGTCAGAATACTCAACTAAACCTTTTTATTTAACATTCTTTGAAATATGTGGGGGGTTGTTGTAAAAATATAAGTTTACTTAGTATATTTCAAAGAATCTCACATCTCTCTTTTATATTATTTGTTTTGAGTTTAAATAGTAAGACTTGGTATTGGGCTTGTAAGAGAAAAATATAACGGTAGTTGCGCGCACATGAAGTTTGGTCAAGAAGTTCAGTTCAGTTGAAACCGGCGAATTTTCCCATGTGCATGAACTAGAGGCCCGATCCATTTTTATTGTTTTTGTTTTTATTATTATTTAAAATTCATTTTGGACCATCCATTTTCTGATTAATTTTAACCATTCATTTCAAATAAAAGCATCAATATTCTTAACCATTTAATTTATTTTTAACCGATTTGCCATTGTCTAATTGCTATTTTTAGATGCCCTTTTTAGGCATGCATGGTACTATAAATACCATGCACATATACCTTCATAATTCATCCAAAAAGTAGAATCATCTACTTACTTTCTTCTTCTTTCTCTCATTTTAAACACTTTTTATAACCTGAGTATTCATTGGTTCTTTGCTCTTTCTGTTGCTTGCTTTAGCAGAAGTGCTTGTTGAATCCTGGAGGGTACGCTTCACCATAAAATATCCTTAAGGACAGTGTCTAGTGCACGCCTCAAGCAAGTCTTATTTTCAACTCTTTTTCGGTTTAACCAAACATTTTTCCTACAAACCCAAAGTGTGGGTTATCATGGAAAACTTTCTGCTGGTTGCATGGAATCATGACGTGTTGTATACGATAGTAAACAGATGGGGTACTTCTATAAAGATAGAAGAGGACACTGCCCTGAAAAACATATTCGACTCTGCCCAGATTTTAACTAGAGTTAGCTCCATCTCCGATATTCCATCAACGACAAACATTTTTATCAATGGAGAATGTTTCTCTATTGGAGTATTGGTAGCAGAATATGAGGACGATCGATGCTAGATTGATGGAGGTGTGGCTAAGGACTTTCTGGTTGCCTCGCTGGAGTACTGCTATCGAGAGTATGAAATTGTCAACATATTCTATAACAATATCGTTTTTCAAGACATGATCTCTAATGAAATGGTGTCTTATCTCTATGTGCTTGGTTCTAGAATGTTGGATGGGATTCTTAGTGAGACATATGGCACTAGTGTTGTCACACCTAAGAGGTATGGTACCTACATCAATTTTATAATCTAAAAGTTGTTGCTTCATCCAAAGGAATTGAGCATAATAACTTCTGGTCGATATGTATTCTGCTTTGGTGGTAGATAATGCTACACTATTTTGCTTCTTAGAAAACCACGATATGAGCATACTACCTAAGAATTGACAAGTATCGGAGGTACTTTTTCTATCTATCTTACAACCTCTATAACCCGCATCCGAATAAGCATGAAAATCAAAGGAGGAATTTATAGGATACCAAAGGCCTAAACAAGGTGTGTGTGTCTAAGGTATCTAAAGATTCTCTTAACGGCTATAAGGTGTGATTCTCTAGGACTAGCTTGAAATCTAGCACACAAGCAAACACTAAACATAATATACAGTCTACTTGCGGTAAGATAAAACAAAGATCCAATCGTAGAGCGATAAAGCTTTAAATCAACATTATTCACCTCCTTCATCTTTGTCAAGCTTTGTAGAAGAGCTCATTGGTGTGGCTTGAGGTTTCACATTCTCCAAGTCAAACTTTTTAAGCATGTCCTTGACGTACTTAGCTTGATTGATGAAGATGTTATTTTTCCTTTGTTTGATTTGAAGTCCCCAAAAAAATGAAAGCTCCCCCATCATGCTCATCTCAAATTCACCTTGCATTAACTTAGCAAAATCTTGGCAAAACAATTCATTAGTAGAACCAAAAATTATATCATCAACATATGTGTTGGGTTTCTAGAGGCTCGATTCCTTCAACCGTTCTTGCTCACCAAGTGTGGAGAAGTTGGATAATTGGGTGTTTTTGTGGGAATGGAAAGATAAGCAATTGACACAAGGATTTATAGTGGTTCAACCTTCTAACCAAGGTCTACATCCACTACCTTAGCTTCCCACTAAGGATTTCCAAACAAATTCACTAAGAATTTCGTCCCTTTTTCTCGGATTAGGAGGAAACCGTTACACCGATCAAGCTTTTCTACCCAAAGCTTGATCAAACACTCTCTTACACAAGAAAGACTTAGCAATCTAGAAATCCATCTACAAGGTATATGTTTGCACAATAAAGCTCTCACCCAAAACCTAAACACTTGAGCAAATCTAACAATGTTAAGCTCTCTAGTGTTGTCTAAGCAAGGAATTTACAATTAAAGCTCTAGACATAATTTATCATCATAGTGATGTAACAATTGAAGCATTAGCCTTCTCTTGATGCTTGGAGGTCCCTCTTATACTCCCAAATGAGTTTGTAGCCATTGAAGACCGTTGAGGATGTTTTGAAGCCATTGGAGACTTAATTTCCCACATCAAATGCAGTTCTGGTGTTGTCCGTATCAGAATAGTCGAGTTCGTATCGGAACGCCCCTCTTCAGAACTAGCCATTGAAGTCTGATGCAGCAATTCGTTTCGAAACACCTCTAGCTGTTTCGAAACATCTTGATCCGTATCGAAACGGTAACAACTCCATTTTGGAACGAGTGCCAATTGAGCTGCAAATTAAAAAGCCATTGGGAAAATAGCCGTTGGGGATTTTGACTGTTGAGGTCTTTGCCACATAGGTGTATCAAAACGGTGAAGCCCGTATCGAAATGCTATATAAAAATCCTCACCCATATTAAAGCCCGTTTCGAAACAGACAGAGTTGTTTCGGAATGTTTTGAAATCGTAAAAGGTTGTTTCGAAACGCCAGGGTGGTTTTGTAAAGCTTGGCTTTAGAAAACACTTCAAAACCTCTTAAAACAATCCTCGAACATATTTTTAAGTTATTTGGACTTAAAGACACTTTTGAAATCTTTTCAATTTAGTTCAAAACTATTTTTCAATTATTATATCAAAACATTAGTTCTTCAATCTCCCCTATTTTAATATAATAAAACCATCTTGAAAAATTGTTTGGGATTCTCCCCCTTTGTATTTAAAAATTTTGAATAAGAGATTTCAAAAATTAAAAGAAGTTAAAGCTCCCCCTTATTCTTTTGAAAATGCAATTTTTCAAACCATTTCTCCCCCTTTTTGTTATATCAAAAAGACTTTAAATAACTTTAAGTTCAAAATAACGTAGGAGAAAAAAATACAAAAATAAGGATTTTTATTTTAAAATTGGCTCCCCCTTACTCAAAGTATCATCAAAGAATGTTAGTCACAACATATGATAATCTAGTTGAAATAAATAAAATAAAGGCAAGAACAACTAGATTTTACCACACTTGAACCCAAGGGAGGATGTGAAGCCTTCCTTCTTCAAGTGTTCTTCCTTGTGTGTATGGAGCTCCCCCTCAAATTTTGACTTGTTGATCACTCTCCATCACACCTATCATAAGACAATCAAGTATTTTTTTGTATCCAAATTGCTTTGGATCCATAGACATTAGTGGCACAAAATTTAGTCCCCTTAGGAATCCATTTTTCAATTTCATCCTTTTTAATTGAAGTACTTAGTCTTTTGGGGACTCAAATACTTCTAAAAACTTTACCATTTACAAATCTAGGGGCACTAGATTTTCTTACATAAAAATTTGATTTTCCAACATTATTTTTCTTTTCAAGTTGTTTGGAAATCAAATCTTTTTCTTCTTGAACTTTATGAAGCAAATTTTGTAAATCAAAATATTTCTGTTCAAACTCGTTGAGTTTTGCTTCAAGTTCAATTTTGGTTTTAGAAATCAAGTCATTTTGAATTTTCAAATTTGAAATCACTTTCTTGTTTTTCAAAATGTGATTTTTAAATTCTAAAACCAAATCGTCATAGGCATCTTGTAATTCATCAAAAGAATATGAACATGAGGTAGACGAATTAGAAGTTACCCTTGAATCTTCTTCGATGGCCATAAGGCAAAGGTTGGCTTGTTCATCGTCGGTGGAGTCTTCATCACTCCAAGTAGCCACATATGTCTTTTTCTTATGGCTTGAAGTGTTTGCCCTCTTCTTCTTCTTCATGGATTCCCGTTCAAGTTCTTTCAAGGTTTTCTTCATGAAAGGGGCACACTTCTTGAAGAGATGAACTATCTCTTCTTCCTCATCCTCCTCTTCACTTGAATCTACATGATGGCATGTGGAGGATTTGAGAGCAATGACATTTGTGTTGATGCCAAGCCCTTTGAGCTTTTTCTCCCCCATAGCTCTAATATTTTCCTTCTTCTTCTCCTCTTCTTTGTTTTTCTTCATTATTTGGTGAGTGAGAAGTGACCCCATGAGCTCATCAAGCTTCAAAGTCTTGAGATTCTTGGCATCGATGATGGATGTCCTTTTTGAGTCTCATGACTCAGGAAGGGAGTAGATGAGCTTTCAGACAAGCTTCTCTTTCAGAATGATTTCTCCATAACCCTTGAGTCCATTGGTGATGGTGGAGAATCGGTGGAACATCTTCTCAATATCCTCTTCCGGGTACATTTTGAAGTTTTTATACTTTAGGTTGAGGAGGCCGATCTTGGTCTCCTTTACTTCGTTTGTACCTTCGTATGTAACTTCGAGCTTGTCCCAAACTTCCTTGGCACTATCATAAGAAGACATCTTCTCGTAGATGTTGAGGCTAAGTGCACAAAAAATGAAGTGCAATGCCTTGCAATTTAGCTCTATCTCCATACGATCGTCTGCACTCCACTCTGCCTTGCTTCCTTGTGGTACAAACGGGTCATCTTCAATGATATCCCAAAGTTTGTAGTCTTTGGATTTGAAAAAGAACATCATCCTTGCCTTCCAATAAGCATAATTGGTCCCGTCGAAGGAAGAAGGTTTGTCAATGGATTGAGCCATTGAGCCGGTTGATTGAGATGTTGATCGAGCTTGTCGGGTCGCCTCAATAAGATGTTAATCCTCTTCAATTGAGTCAAGCTCTGATACCAATTTTTGGATTTTTAGAGGCTCGATTCCTTCAACCGTTCTTGCTCACCAAGTGTGGAGAAGTTGGATAATTGGGTGTTTTGTGGGAATGGAAAGATAGGCAATTGACACAAGGATTTATAATGGTTCAATCTTCTATCAAAGGTCTACACCCACTACCTTAGCTTCCCACTAAGGATTTCCAAACAAATTCACTAAGAATTTCGTCCCCTTTTCTCGGATTAGAAGGAAATTGTTACATCGATCAAGCTTTCTACCCAAAGCTTGATCAAACACTCTTTTACACAAGAAAGACTTAGAAAATTAGAAATCCCTCTACAAGGTATATGTTTGCACAATAAAGCTCTCACCCAAAACCTAAACACTTGAGAAAATCTAACAATGTTAAGCTCACTAGTGTTGTCTAAGCAAGGAATTTACAATTAAAGCTCTAAACACAATTTTTCATCATAGTGTTGTAACAATTGAAGCATTAGCCTTCTCTTGATGCTTGGAGGTTTCTCTTATACTCCCAAATGAGTTTGTACTCGTTGAGGACCGTTGGGGATGTTTTGGAGCCGTTGGAGACTTAATTTCCCACATTAAATGCAGTTCTGGCGCTGTCCATTTCGGAACAGTCGAGCACACATCGGAACGCCCCTCTTCAGAACTAGCCGTTGAAGTCTGATGCAGTAATCCGTTTCGAAACACCTCTAGCTATTTCGAAACATCTTGATCCGTATTGAAATGGTAGCAACTCCGTTTCGGAACGAGTGTCAGTTGAGCTACAAATTAAAAAGCCGTTGAGAAAATAGTTGTTGGGGATTTTGACCATTGAGGTCTTTGCCACATAAGTGTATCAAAACGGTGAAGCCCATATCGAAATGCTATGTAAAAATCCCCACCCAGATTAAAGCCCGTTTCGAAACATGCAAAGTTGTTTCGGAACGTTTTAAAACTGTGAAAGGTTGTTTCGAAATGCCTATGGGTGTTTCGAAACGCCTGGGTGGTTTTGTAAAGTTTGGCTTTAGAAAACACTTCAAAACCTCTTAAAACAATCCTCAAACATATTTTTAAGTTATTTGGACTTAAAGGCACTTTTGAAATCTTTTCAATTTAGTCCAAAACTATTTTTCAATTATTATATCAAAACATTAGTTCTTCAATATGTTTGAACTACTAAGATGTCTTTGCCATTTCTTTTAATAATGAGTGTAGTGTCCACCTTTCCTTTGTTAAAACCTTTTTCAAGTAGAAAACTTGACAACCTTTCATACCAAGCTCTAGGAGCTTCTTTCAAACCATATAAAGCTTTAAAAAGTTTAAAAACATGATTTGGTACTTTGGATCTTCAAAACCGGGTGGTTATTCTACATACCCCTCTTCATTAATAAAACCATTTAGAAAAGCACTTTTTACATCCATTTGAAAAGGCTTGAATTCATGATAATATACAAATGCAAGCAGTATCCTACTAGCTTCCATCCTAGCTAGGGGTGCATAGGGTTCATCAAAATTGATTCATTCCTCTTGAGTGTAACCTTGAGCAACAAGTCTAGCATTTTTCCTCACTATGTTACCGCTCTCATCTAGTTTGTTTCTAAAAAACACATTTAGTTCGTATGGTAGACTTATTACTAGGTCTATTAACTAATGTTCATACTTGACTTCTCTCAAATTGATTTAATTCCTCTTGCATAGCCAATATCTAATAATCATCTTTTAATGCTTCTTTGATATTTTTAGGCTCAATGCATGAGATAAATGTAACATTGCAAGCATTTTTAAGAGAAAGTCTAGTGGTTACCCCTTTAGATAGATCACCCAAAATCTCACCATCTTTGACATAGTTGAACTCCTTTGGGTAACTCACTTCCTTTTCCTCTAGAGTCATGTCCTTCAATGCTTCTAAAGGTGGATCTTATGCTTCTTCTTCTTCTTTAGAGGGAACTTCATCTACATTTGATGATTGCTCACCATCATTGGCTTCAAAAATTCCTACATCATCACAAGAATCCTTCCTCAGAAGGAGGTTATCATCGAAAACCACATGTATAGACTCTTCAACAACCGAAGTTCTTTTATTAAATACATGATAGAATTTATAGTTTAGAGAATAACCTAAGAAAATAGCTTCATCACATTTAGCATTAAATTTGTCTAAATTGTCTTTCCATTATTTAAAACAAAACATTTGCAACCAAATGGATGAAATAGATAATGTTAGGCTTTTGGATTTTAAAATCTCATAAGGTGTTTTCTTTAAAATCGACCTAATCATTACTTGATTTACAGCATAACAAGTTGTATTAGTGGCTTCTGCCCAAAAATACTTTGGCAATTTTTTTTCACAAAGCATGGTTCTAACCATTTCTTCTAGAGTTCGATTTTTCTTCTCAACAACCCTATTTTGTTAAGGAGTGGGAGGAGGGAAAATTATGGCTTATACCATTTGAATTACAAAAATCATCAACACCTAAATTTTGAAATTTGGTACCATGGTCACTTCTAATGTGAGAAATGGATTGACCAAGATCATTTTGAGTGATTTTTGAAAATGTGATGAATTTTTATAAAGCCTCATCCTTAGTATTTAAGAATAGAACCCAAGTGTATCTAGGATAATCATCTACTAAAAAAATGTATATGATTTTCCACCCAAGCTCATAGTCCTAATATGGCCAAAAAAATCTATGTTGATTAATTGTAAAATTCTACTAGTAGAAACATCATTAATAGGTTTAAAAGAAACTCTTTTATGTTTGCCTTTTGCATAAGCATCACAAATTTTATCAAGAAAAAACTTTATTTTAGGCAAACCTCTTACTAGATCTTTTGAAACCAATTTTTCTAAAACATTCATGCTTGCATGCCCTAGTTTTCTATGCCATAACCATGAGTCATGTTCATCTTTTGCAACAAAACATGCATTTGAAATATGAATGTCATCTAAATTCACTATGTAAATATTTCCTATTCGATGACCAATAAGAACTATTTTGTTTGTTTCAATGTTTAAAATTTTGCAATCATTTAAATCAAAAAGAACATTGAAACGTTTTTCACATAATTGACTAATGCTCAAAAGATTATGTTTTAGATCGTTAACATACAAAGCATTATCTACAAGAATAGAAGAATGATTACCAATAGAACTAATTCCTTCAATGTGGCCTTTGGAGTTGTCATCAAACGTCACTACTCCTCCACTCTTTGATTTTAGCTCCAAGAATCGACTCTTGTCACCGGTCATGTGTCTCGAGCATCCACTATCAAGTAACCACGAGTTTGTACATGTAGCTTTGGCTTTGTAGCAATTCCCTCTACAAACAAAGATTAAGTCTTGATTTTTGGTACCCAAATCATTTTGGGTCTATGAGTATTAGCTCCCAAAATCTTGGATCCCTTGGGAATCTAAAAAGTAATATCATGAACATCATTATAAGCAATTAGTTCCTTAAGAACCCAAACACTCCTAATTCTTTTACCTCTAAAGGGCCTTTGGAAGCCTCTTTGTTTATGGTTACCAAAGTTTCTTTTTACATAGTTGGGTTTTGAAGATTCACCTTTCTCAAAACTAGATTTCTCAACATTTTTTTTAAAAAGCTTTAAGATCACCCACCTCCTTGTGGCGGTGATCATGAAACTCGAAAAGAAGGTTGTTTAAATCAATATTTTTCTTTTCAAAATATTTTTTATTTTCTTGTAAATCCAAAACCTTCTTTTCAAGTTCTGAATTGGTTTTAGATAAGGAATCGTTTTGATTTTTCAAATCGGAAATAATTTTCTTGCTTTTCAAAATTGATTCCTTATATTTTCAACCAATTCTTCATACACCTCTTGCAACTCATCATATGATTATTGAAGCTCATTGAAAGTAAAATTAAAAGATAATGAGTTAGAGGTTACCTTATGATCCTCCTCAAAAGCCATGAGGCAAAGGTTGACAACTTCTTGCTCCTCTTCATCGAATGACTCATCATCACTCTAAGTAGCAACGTTTGCCTTAAGCTTCTTCTTCTTCCAAAAGCTCTTCCTTTTGAGTTGGGGGAATCGATTCTTATGTGCCCCAACTTCTGTACTCAAAACAAATAAGTTGATCCTTTTCCTCCTCCTTGTTCTTGAAGTCTCATCTTCGATGGAACTTTCTTCCTTTATTGGACTTCATGAACCTTGTGAACTTTTTGGCTAGCATAGCCATTTCTTCATCATCATCCTCACTCGAACCGCTCTTCTCAAGAGAAGCTTTGAGAGAAATTTTGAGTTTTTTCTTCTCTACTTCCTTCTTCTTTACCTTATTCGCTTCTCTTTTCTTCTCTTATTCTCTTCCTTGCTTCATGATCTCATGAGTAAGAAGAGAACCCATGACTGCATAAAACTTTAAGGTCTTCAAATCCTTTGCCTTGATGATGGCAGTCCTCTTCCCATCCCATGACTTGGGAAGGGAGTAGATGAGCTTTTGAACAAGCTTGTCTTTGGGGATGATTTCTCTAAAGCCTTTGAGATCGTTGACGATGAAGGAGAAGCGATCGAACATCTTGGTGACTCTCTCATTAGGCTCCATCTTGAAATTATCATAGCTCAAGTTGAGAAGTCCGATCTATCTCATTTACGTTGTTGGTGCCTTCATAGATGGCCTTGAGCTTGTCCCACACCTCCTTTGCAGTTGTACCGAAGACATCTTCGAGTACTCATCCAATCCAAGTGCATAAAAGAGCATGTGCAAGGCCTTGTCATTTACTTGCAACTTCCTTCTTTCTTCATCAGTCATTTCTTGCTTGGCATTGGGTACTTATCTTTCTCCTTCTTGCTTCATCGGAATAGATGATCCATCTTCAATTACATCCCAAAGGAGGTAATCGTTGGATTTGATAAATAGCCTCATTCGATTCTTCCGATATGGATAGTTGTCCTCATTGAAGAATGGCGGTTTGATAGTAGATTGAGACTCGTACAAGTTGAGGCTAAAAGTAAATGTCATGGCTTTGATTGTCGATTGATGTATCTCTCCTAGAACCTACTCAAGAATATGCTAATCCTTTCAATGAGTGTAGCTCTGATACCAATTGTTGATATAATCAATCAATGGTGGAAGGCCAAGAGGGGGTGAACTGTCAATTAAAACATTAAAAGGAGGCAATTGAAAAATGAAAAATTGATGACACAAAGATTTATAGTGGTTCAAGCTTCTAACAAGCTCTTCATCCACTACCTTAGCTCCCCACTAAAGATTTTAACCAATTCACTAAAGAATTTTTCTTCTTTTCTAGACTAAGGAGGCAACCGTTACAAATTGATCAAAGCTTTCTACCCAAAGCTTGATCAAGATTCACTCTTTTACAAGAAGATGATAGCAAACTAAAAATTCTTCTCAAAGGTGATATGTTTACCCAAATACAAGTTCTCACAAACCTCAAACTTGAAACTAAAGGTTACAAATGAGATTACACAAATTGGATACAAGAATTTGACTCTAAAAGCTCAAAGTGGTTGGATTTTTGCTTGATTGCTTTAAACTTGTTCAATAAAATGTTGATGTAGTATTGGAGACTTGTTTTTATACCCCTTCATTGATTTCTAGTCGTTTTGGTGGTTGAAGTTATAAATAGAGCCATTGGAGGTCATTTTTCCACAATAAATGTTGTTTAGTGACCAGGTGTATCGGTACACGGAACACCCGTATCAGTACTTGTCAAAAGAAGAAAGAATTGTTGTGCGATAGCGTATTGATACGCGAAGAGGCGTATCAAAACGGGTATAGTGTAAATACATGGGCATATCGATACGGTACATACCGTATCGGTACGTATTTTGCTCACTGAAATTTTTGGGAAAAGTATGGTGAAAATGCATCGGTACGCCTAGGGGCGTATCAGTACGGGTAAACCAACTTTTAAAGTTTGGTGATTCCAATAACTGACAAGGCAACGGTGATATCATTAAATGCAAAGATTTGAAAATCTTATGACCCCGTATTGAAATGGGTAAGACCGTATCGATACACTTAACCAAGAACACAAACTCATATGAAGGTCATATCAATACAAGTACAACCGTATCGGTACGCTTTTGCGATTAAAATTCTAGTAGCTAAAACTCGTATCGAAGCACCTAAGGGTGTATCGATACGTCTGAGAGTTTTTAGTTAGTTAAGTATAAAACACTTAGAAAGTTTTGGGTTTTAAGTTTGACTTAGAAACAAATTTTATTTCAAATTCCTTGTTATTTTGTGAGACTTTTGAGTAGTTAAAAATTTATTTATTTTTACAATTTGATCCTTAAATAATTTGCTATATCAAAATCAAATATAAATTTTACATAATTAAATAAGGTTATTTTGCTAACTTTGGATACAACTATATGCTGATCTCCAAACTTTGGCATTGATTTTTTTATAGTTTTTTATATATAAATTTGTGTTTTTGTTTATAATTACTCATAGGGATGGACCAAGTCCCCTAAAAATTTGTAATTGATCTAAGATTTATAATTGTTTTTTAGGAATTTTAATTTGTCCCTAAAATTTTATAAGTTCGCTCCCCCTAAAAGTTGTATTTTTTTGCCTCCCCTAAAAGTTTATAAATTCGTCCCTAAAATTTTATAGGTTCGTCCCGCCTGCATCCGTTCGTTATTATTTATAATCAATCAATTTAAATCAAATACATTAAAATTTTATTAGTATATTATAATTCTTTCATTTTTTTTACTCCATTCACAATTCAAAATGTAATTATACTTTTACTATTCAAAAAATCTCTCAAACAAAAAGCAATTCCCATAGAAAGATCATACATCTAAGAGGTTTAAAAAATACATACATAAAAAAGTATAGTTGACACCAAGAAAAACGAGAGGAAAACTAAAAAAAATGTGTTTGCTTTTAAGAAGTATAGATTGTTTTTGAAAAATTAAAATATATTTTGAAAGTTATAGAGAGGTCTTTTTTCCAAACAAAACCTATCGAAAATTTTCTCATAATACAAGAAAAAAATACAATACACTAAATATTACATATATATATATATGAATATGATATAGGAAAAAGAAACTTTGATATGCATGCCGTGTAAATTTCAATTTACACGTGCTTTTTAGTTTTATGGGTTAGAGTTTTAGTTTAGGGTTTAAAACTTAGGGGTTTAGGTTGCAATCCTTAGAATTTAGGGTATATGATTTAATGTTTAGAGTTTAGTTTTTTAGGGTGAGGGTTATGAATTTAAAATTTAGGTTTTATAGTATAAATATGCAAGTTTGTGTTATATTATATATAACACGGTTATTATATTATATTATATTATATTATATTATATTATATTATATTATATTATATTATATTATATTATATTATATTATATTATATTATATTATATTATATTATATTATATTATATTATATTATATTTGTTCAAAACATTTTTATCCAAATATTACCTTAAAATTAAAGGTAAAATATACCATTAATAACTTAATTATAAATATTGTCCAAGAGTTATTATTTAGCCATTCAATTATAAATTTACTACAAACAGACCGCTTTGTCGTTAAGATTAAAACATTGTATGGTATGGTAACAGTTATAGCTCCAAAAACTTATATATTATATTAATTTTGTCTTATTTCGAAATAAATAGTTCAAAATTATTTTTATAATAATTGTGTTTATATAAGGTATAATTAGTTGTGTTAAGTCTGTTCTATTAGTCTGCTAGTTGTCCAATAGTAAAGTAGTTGTGTTTTTCTAGCTATCACATATATTGATTAATAAACTTATAGACAGTAACATAGAGTGTGACAAGCTGCCAGAGCTCATGGGTGTGTCATAAGGTATAATAGGTGTGTCATGACACACCTATCGAGCTATGACAACTTACCGCACTCCATGTTGTTGTTCATAAGCTCCGTAATCAACATATGTGATAGCTCGATAAATACATTTAGGGATGGAAATTGGGTGGGAAATATTCGAAAATCGTGGGGATCCGAACTAACAGGGATGGGGAATAATCGGAACCTTCACCCACGGGTACGGGGACGAGGGAAGTTTTATCATCGAAACTCAAATAGGGACGGAGACGGAGATTGCTATATTCGAACCGTGGGGATAACCGGACTGTAACCTTATAAATAACTGTGGGGATTCTCGAAAAATATCCGCAAGGATCCCTGATATTTTACATTTTTTAAATATATATATATAATTAACTCTCATATATATATACATATCTTATTATCAATATTTCAATTCATCAAAATATTTGTGTCTTTTATTTAAATCTTATTAAGTTTGAGGCTCTCTAGTAATTTATCCTTTTTTCTTAATTAAGAGTATATAATCTATTTATATCCCTATTTATGTCGTTCATATTACGCAAAAATCTTGTTCCCCTTCAACCATATGTTTAAGTGTATTGAATACATGACTTGTAAATTGAAATCGACCATATATATTGGTTAGTAAAATAGTAAATTCTATTTAACTTTTCAGGGATGGGGATTCTCGAAACTCGTAGTTATCCGATAGGTATGGAGATGGGACGAAAAAAATCACCGAAACATATAATGTGGATTACCCGCAAGTGCTGGGTACGGAGTGGGGAATACAAAATCCTCCCTGCACCGACCGATTTCCACCCTTAAATACAACCACTTCGTTATTGAACAAATGACAGATTAATGAAACATACCTAATATAATTAATTATATCTTATATAGACATAATTATTATAAAATAATTATTTTATTTTTGTAATAGTTTGTTAATGTATTTAAAATCGTTCACGGAGTAATATGTACGATAAAGATGAAGATTGAACAGGGACAATGATACTATTAATAATGGATTAGTTTTCTCATGAAAGATGAAGATTATGTTCAAGAGAATTTAAAAAGAAAAGTTCTCTCGATTTCATCCAGTCGTCCGCATTAAATCCGGGTAGGTAGGCAGTTCATTTAAAATTGTGAAGCCCCATTAAATTCTTTGATTAAAATTAAATGTAAAAAAGAAGATAAACCAGAGTTTGGTTTTCAATTTTGGTTTTCAATTTGTTCTTAAATATGATAATAGGTTCTTTTGTTCGAAAATATGATAATAGTTTGAGTCTACCTAATGATTTAAAATTATATAATATGCTATATTCTTATAATGTTATGCAATTAAAATAGTATCAACAATCAATTGGTTTCGATAAAAAAATAATTAATTTATTTAGTGAAATTAGATCCAAGATTTTTAAGTTAGTAATTCGAATGAATTGAATTATAAAAATCATCTTATATTATAATAAATTTTTATAATATTCAATCAGAATTAATTAATCAATAAATTAAATATCACATGTTAAAACAAACAACTGCCGGTTGTTCAATTTCAAATACAAATATAAAAGAAATCAAATTAAAAATTTATCAAATTTAGAACAAAATTACTTCATCGCAGAAAAGGATGACGGGGCCCATTAATCAAACATCAAAAGTATTTACCGGGTTTTCCCAATCAGAATCAGACGGCTGGCAATCAACGACGATGTTTAACGTTATTATTGGGTAATAGCTGTCGTCATCAATCGACCGAATCTTTTGATTTCCGCGCCATTTGTTTTTCCCCTTAAAAAATACCCGTTTATTGCAACGTGGAGACTTGTGGAAGGACTGGGGAGATCTGTTACTGTGTATATCGCTCACACAGAATCAAATTTAAAAATAAATAAACGGGTAGATATATATTTATATACTGAATGATATATAATTTGATACTTATTTTTTTATAATTAAATATTTGAATTTGTTTTTTTAATTATCGATATTTATTATTTAATTAATCCGAATCAAGTATTACAGAGTTTTATTAATCTTTAATTTGATAACATAATACATCTTGAAACTAAATTTATATACCAAAATATATGCATTTATCCTAATAAACATCCCAACGTTCTCTTAAACGTTTTTCTTTTTATTATGTTTCTTAAACGTTAATTCTGATAACGTATGGTAAATTAATTATGGGTTTACAAGTAATTATTAATTACTATAAATTTAACTGCTTGGTGTAAGTGCTATATTAATTTTGATTACAAAAAAGTGCTATATTAAGACAATTGACAAGTAAGTAGTAACATTAGATTAAGAAAAATGAATTTTGACAGAGTTTGAATTAAGTTCAGTTTTTATTTTATTATTTAAAATAGTCAAATGTTAACAAATATCTTATATTAAAAATTTAGAAGGATCAATTTAAATTCTGATTTAATTAAAAATAATCCATTTCCTAACCATATTTTAGATATTACAATTTTATATACAACTTTGATGTGATGTATCCATGAGTTAGATCCACGTGTGATAATTCGATTTTTTAAATTTTTTATTTTTAATATTTTAGTGTGATTATATGTAATATTTATTATTTACTTTTATCCTTTTGAAAATGCACATACAGTGCAGATAAATTGTTTGAATCTGAGTTTCTTAAAGATAACAACGTTCCAGTTCACATTAGGACCACTCAATATGTTATTTTTTTAAAAATTTTATATGTTTTATAATGAAAATAAATATACATTTTAATTACTAAATAATAATTGAATCAATTTGAATTATTAAAATATTTGAGAACTAATGTTCAACCAAACTAACCAACGAAAATTGGTCTAAGTAGTAAGCAACTTGTATCACTTAAGCAGATATCGAGTTCGAAGCATTGTGTATGCAGAAAATTTCCGCTAGAAAATTCACTCACCAAAATTAAGTGTGCAACGTAAATTTGTCCAGCTTAATCATGAAAAAAATCTGAGAAAGCGAGAGGGAAAAAATGTTCAGATGAATTCATATATAAGCAATCCTCAAAACATTAAGCTCCCACCTCGCCGCACCTTTTTCTAGTATTCTATTGTTTTCAATTATTTAATACATTCTGGAATCATCAATTGCATATTTTATTTTCGTAAATTGACTTTTATTTATTTACGTTGAATATTTTATATTTTATTTAGGTAAGCAATGAACAATTCGTTGACGTGGAAAAGGGAAAATGCTTAAAATATGACAAGTTTTTATTAAAAATGTAATTAGGGACCCAATTGTAAAACAACGCCATGAAAAGGGCTTCATCTTATCATTTAGATAAAGCTTAAAAGAAAGCACTAATTTTCAAACATTTTATTTTGCCTAGGATTCAATTTCCCATACCTTCCAAAATTGATCACATCCATTGGATCAAAGATTCCATCAATATTAGTCATTCGATCAAAGGTAACCCCTAAGTTGCAAAAGTAAATTATGATAAAAAAAAACCGTGAAGGACAATTTAAATAATAAACTATATTAATTAAACAATAACATATATCATTATTATATTTAGTAAGATTTATTCTTTTATTTTATTAAATATTTTAATGAATTATCATTTAATACATCATTAGTGAACTGAAAAGAATAATTTACTAGTGACTTTAAGATGATAATAATTGTTTTTAAAGTATTCTAAGATTTAAAAAAATATATGATATTCATGTTATATTAAATTCAGAGTTTAGATTATGGTTTAGAGTTTAAGAGTTTAGGTTGTATGATTTAAATTTTAAGATTTAGAGTTTAGGGTTAAAATTTTAGACTTTAGATATTGAAGAAGAAATGTATATTTTTTTACACATGTTATGTGTCAAAATATAATTTTTTACATAATTATAATATAATAAAGGTTTAACTAGAAAATAGGTGTCTAAAATATTTTTTTGTAATAGGTGCCTAAAGTATTTTTTTGTATAAAGAGGTGCCTAAAGTTTTTTTTTGTTTGTTTTAAAGTCAATTGAGGCACATGCTTTGACACATATTTCAACTAAAAATGAAACTTTAGGCACTTATTTCAGCCAAAAAATACTTTAGGCACTTATTTCAGCCAAAAAATACTTTAGATATATGTTTTAACCAAAATATACTTTAGGCACCTATTGCAAAAATAAAACATAGTTTAAACACTTATTTTGTAATTAAGCCTATAATAAATATAAAAAAATTAAAAAAATAACTAATGGAACTGAACATAGGACCTTGTTCCCACATAATGTCATAATCCAATAAAACATTGTAAATTGCTACATGTCAATGAATTCAAATTCTGCATTTTTTTTCTTTTAAAAAATAAAGTCTTTGGTCAATCAAGATTGGTCTTTTATTTTTACATAAACATAGATTCCTAAGGTTTAGGGAAAAGAAGAGAGCTCAGGAAAACAAAAAGGGAGGGATAGGGAAAGGGTAAGTGAAAGAGAAAGAGACATTCTTTCTTCTTTAATTAACATTTACTCAAAAACTCTGCTCTTTCACACACCAATTAAAAAACATAACCAAAAACCAGTTTTTTTTCCCTCGGAAGACACAATCTTTTGTTGTCTTACCAGCATCAAAACTCAGGTTTGTTTCTCAAGTTAGCCTCATTTCCCCCTCCAATGTTTTCTCCATGGTGTTTTTAAGTTTATATTCGTTGAGCTGTTTTCCATTTTCAAAACTATATTTAGATTTCTGTTATCAACAGTTGCCTCTGGATTTGATTTCCTGATTTGGGTTTTGTTCCTTTGGATCTTTAATGATTTTCCGTTTCTGGGTTTTGCTTATATTTTAATGGTACCTATGAATCTTTAACCTGAATTAGATTTACAGATTTGACGATTAACAATATTAGATTTGCTCTTTTAAGCATTGTAAATGTTGGAAATAATCTGAAAAAAAATTAACGACTTTTTATTCACAAATCAGACACCTTACAAGTTGCAACAGTAGCTTAATCTCAATGTATATTTAACCAATTGTTCGGTTTTTTTAATGATGTTTTAGTTAATAATTTATTTGTCTGGTTCTTTTTCTTAGTCTTGATGTCCATTCCTATGTTTTACTTTTTGTATTTTCATGCTTTATTATATACTCTTTCTTTTTCATTCCTAATTTGTTTTTATTTGATTACTTGTTTTCGTTTGATTTGCCGACCGGATCTAGTTTCAATTACTTTATGTTCTGGGAATTGTCATAACAGGCTATCATAGCATAAAAATATGTTTCTATGATATTGTAAACTAATATCAACGGTGGTTGTTCATTTAACAGCTATTTTCAAAGATATATCTGGGAGGGAATGTCTTTGATCTGAAGATTGATGGTATTTGCGGTTTCGATTTGTATCCGAAGCTAGGTAGAGGGTATTTTCTTCCTTGCGTTTTTCGAATCGGTGATGATCGAAAGTTTTGCTGTTAAGAATTAAGATTGTCTGTTAGATCTTATGATAAGGTCTGACAATGGTGTCGATGTTGAACATGGAGAAGAAATGGGTGTTTCCCCTTGTGATAAGTTCTCTCATATGCACCATCCTTGTTGTTACTTGTTTTAATATGGGGCTTGTTTCTCCGGTTCACAAAATCAACTCGATCTTCTCCATTTTCCCGGCTCGTATTTCGATGAATCAAAGGAAGCCGGGCTATGCCGAGTCGAAGATCGACGTAGGTCCTTTGTCACCACCTCCAGCTCCAGCGTTACCTCGTTTTGCATACTTGGTTTCTGGATCGAAAGGTGATCTGGAAAAGCTTTGGAGAACTCTTCATGCTCTGTATCATCCGCGGAATCAATACGTTGTTCATTTGGACCTTGAGGCACCAACAGAGGAGAGATTGACGCTTGCTTCCAGAATAAAAAACCATACCCTTTTTTCGAAGGTTGAGAATGTTTATATGATTACCAAGGCTAATATGGTTACCTATCGAGGGCCGACCATGGTTGCCAATACTCTCCATGCTTGTGCCATTCATCTCAATAGAAGTAAAGATTGGGATTGGTTTATCAATCTCAGTGCATCGGATTATCCTCTTGTGACTCAAGATGGTAAGATTGGGATTGGGATATTGTTTTCGGTATTTGTTTATTCGGTTCTGCATCAAATGGCCATTGATCAATTAGTTTGTTATTTGCAGATCTTATTCATGCATTTTCAGATTTAAACCGAAACCTTAATTTCATTGAACACACAAGTCAGCTTGGTTGGAAAGCGTAAGTTTTCTCATTCTTTCCGTCTCTATCTAAAACGTTTATATATGTTGATTGCTGACATATTTGCTGGTTCTTGTGCAGGGATAAAAGAGCTATGCCTTTGATTATAGACCCGGGACTCTACAGGTCAACCAAGTCTGATATATTTTGGACTACACAAAGGCGAACATTACCTACCGCATTTAAATTATTTACCGGTTAGTACACTGTCATATGCCGGACTTTTTTAATTTAATATCTGTAATTCGAACTTTTAAGATGTCTTCGATTCTCTCTTAAGAATATGAGCATTGCAATGTTTAAAGGAAAGCAGTTATACATAGATTGAAAATCTCATGATTTTTTTCTTCCATCTTTGTGGTCTCGATTGGTTTACCACATCCGTTTCTTCTTATAGGCCGATAATATTGTTTTTTCTGATCTCATATATGAACCATATATATCTAAAAGTAAATTATCCAAATGTGTTTAGTTAGATTATGCTCATTAAGCAAGCTCGGGTGAAACATTTGAAAACATATATGCATCGGTTTATTGATGCAGCTGGATGGATCTTCGCTCTTAAAGCAGTGCCCTGGTTTTGTTCTGCATAAGTTGGAACTACACATTAGATTCATACATATAGATAGCATATATTGAAAACTTGCTCGCACAAGGTAAATTTGTTTTGCTTTGCGAAACTGGCGGTTAACTGTTTCCGTACATCCTCTCTGGTTGCAGGTTCGGCGTGGACAGTTTTGTCGCATTCATTTGTTGAGTTTTGTGTTTGGGGTTGGGATAATCTACCGAGAACTCTTCTCATGTACTACACGAACTTTCTCTCCTCTCCTGAAGGCTACTTTCAGACTGTCGTATGCAATGCTCCGGAATTTGCTAAGACTGTTGTCAATCATGATTTGCATTATATTTCATGGGACAATCCCCCTAAACAGCACCCGCACGTCCTTACCCTTAATGACTCGGACAAGATGGTTCAAAGTAATGCGCCTTTTGCGCGGAAATTCAATCAAGACGATCCCGTGTTAGATAAGATTGATAAAGAGTTGCTTGGCCGGTCAAAGGGGAGCTTCACCCCAGGTGCTTGGTGCTCTGGCAAACCAAAATGTTCGGAAGTTGGAGACTTGAACAAGATCAAGCCAGGTCCAGGAGCTCAAAGGCTTCGTCAACTTGTGGCTCAGTTGTCTACGAAAGCTATTCATGGTCAGGATCAGTGTAAATAGGTTTCATGGTGAGGGATGTTCGATCAATGAGGCTGACACGGGTGAGAAATTTGTATCTAATAGTTTTGCTGCAATCAATAGGTATTCAAACTCATAGCCTTGTTTAGGATAAAAAATGGTTCTCAATAATCAATACCCTACTTTTTGTAAGACTCGAATTCGACAAAACTTAATACATCGATATCCAGTACTTGTTCCTTGATGTTCTTCCTCCACAGAGCAATAGTTTTGACATATTATTCACAAACTTGTTGATTCTTCATGTTTAAGTTTCATCTGATTATGAACAAAAGATCCTGATACCAGTTTTATGCTTGATTTGCCAAATCCGAATTTTCAATATTTGTTTAACAGGATCAAAATCCTCGGATTTATTTCTCTAGAACTGAGGAATTACATCATCTACATTAAAGTTAAAAAATCATGATCAAATCAAGTTGAAAAAAAATAAATTTAAGAATATCAAAAAATGGGGTTATGCCAAAGAAAAGAACCAACAGGACAGAAATCAAGAACCCTTTCTTCAATCTGCTAAACATGCTGCAAAATAACTTTAAGAAATGCATCTTGCACAATCTTTATATCAAAACTCCAACAAAATTATTTCAGCCAAGTCTGGTCTGTACTAGCTGATATGATTGCTAACCCTGGTACCGACAAATACAGTTTTCAATACTAAGACTTTACAAATCTAGAACACAACAATCTTGACAATCAGCTCTACAAGAATGGACCATATTTTTGCAAATTACAGTTGCTGAGTGAGAAAAAAATGCACATAGGACGAATCACGGACAAAGGTTTCCAAAATGAGCTACAAGCTTGACTATAATATATGAGCCCGTGACTAGCCATCTTCCTAAAATCACCGGCCTACGATCCTATGTTACTCGGAAACATACTTGTATTTGACACTAATGCCCGGGTACGAGTAACATAGCACCACCCTATACAAAAAAAATATCCCCTTGACAACTTGGGTGTATATGCAGTGGTAATCTTCACAATGCTCAACTTTTGCTGTTTCTAGAAAATTTCGTTCAATGACCAGAAATAAATAATGAAGTGGTTGATAATTGATTCCCTTCTAACTGAACCTTTTTCTTCTTTGCTTTATCAAGTCGTGCTCGTCGAACAGCTTCTTGGATATGGCGATCGTGATCCCTGAGCATTTGATCCATGTTGCCTGATGGAGCTAATAATGGACCTGAATAGTGAATTTTGCGGCCCTTTGATCCATAACCAAGGTGGGAACAAACATCATTGAGAAGAATGTGTCATAGAAAATGGATAAAAGCAATCAAAGCATAAGAGCTAGCTGAACTGCAAAACTGAAAAACATAATACGAGAATCAATGAATTATAACAACTTCTTTTGCACAAAGTTGACTACTTACCAAAACTGGATCTTTGTTGTTATTTCTTCCATCTTTCTGCTGCACATTATGTCCCTGTAGGATGGAAGAATCTGAGGCCTCTTTAAAAGACCCTGGAAATCTTGCAATTAATTTTGGAACTTCAGTTTGCGACGAATCAGATTGTTCTCTGCTATCTTCAGATATAAGACTATTTCTCCTTGCTGCCACTAAACCTGACATCATTGACAGATTAGCCCCAGTCAAATTTTTTGGAAGATCATCCTGGTTTTTCCAAGACTTTGCCCATGCAGTCCGGTGAGTCAGTGGCCCGGAATGGGAGCCTCTCTTGTGATGATTCTCATGTGCATCTGCATTTGATTCGACTGCTTGTGATGGTCTAGGTGGATCTATAGGAAAGCCTGAAGCAACTTCTTCAGGATGCGGATTAAACTTCTCACTACAGCTCTTCGAATTGGATTGATTTTGTCTTTTCTGGAGTGGAAAAGCAACGTTAGTAATGTCAAATTAATGTATCTGCTCTGAAAAGAAAAAAAATGATGCAAAACAATGACAAACTATATTCAAACGAACAAAATTCGTCTGCCCCTTTTTGTGTCCCTTTATATGCCCCACCAATGATTTTATGCCTCGTGTATTAATGATTATTTTTCACTGCTTTATTGATTATTTATGTTTTATTGATAATACACGTGGCATAAAATCATTGGTGAGACATATAAAGGGGCAGGCGAATTCTATTCAAACTTATTCTGCCTCCTTTATCTCATTTTTAAGTTGTTTTGGGGGTCAATTTCTGCTTAAGTTAATGAAAGCCTGCCCTTGGTTGAATGAATAAAAGGGGAAAGAACTACATCTCAACCATGTTTAAAAAGAGAGGGATGACTTAAATAACACGTCTAGAATGGATGTTTTATAATGTAAAATTTATAGATCTTGTGAGTTGACATTGGTCTACATCTTGATGCATGCATAAACTAGCTAAGAACGCCCATTTCCAAACATGTAGAAAAAAAAAAGCAAGGGACTGTGGAAACTATTGACAAAATTATACGTTACCTGCATTGACAAAACAAGTTCGGCGTTAGCATCAGGTGCTGGGATGGCTCGAGTCTCTCTTGTTGCTCTCCTATCAAGTTCAGGTCTCTGGTCCTTGGTTCCTGCTGTTCTTTGTCTGCCAATACAAACAAAAGTAATTTCTTAGCAGCTAGACCAACCATGCGATATTTCAGGCATTAGGCAGCAATGACCAAACACTTAAACGATAATAATAGCTACAAAAACCAAGTTTACACCTAAACCATAATAATAGCTGCAAAAACAAAATTAAAATTTCGTTGTAATTAAATATATAATATGAACCTTCTAGCTTCCTCATCCCTCATTTTTGCATCAAGTTCTTTGCTAGGAGGATACTTTGGCAAGCTCGAAGGATCACAGGGAAGAGGATTTGTAGTAAAGAACTGAAAAACATAAATCAAAACAAGTCAAGGACACTAGATAAACAACAATGTGATTTTCAACTAGAAGAATTACATTCTACCATTTAGAAAATGCATATGTAGACATGCTTGCTAACATGCATGGATTATAATCTATATTATTTGAACTTGGGTGTGAATATCGGGATGGTAGTCATATCCCCTTACTCTTGTCCGAATATGTGTCGAACACATACACCATGAAAAATGAATAGTTGGAGCAGCATATGTTATAATCACCTAAAGTTTTATGAAACAAAATTTCTAAAAACACATTATACCTCACTCTTCAGGGCAGAACCTGCAGATCCACGATCAGAAGGGTCAATGGAAAGTAAGATCTCCATGAGAACTAAAGCTGGTGAAGGAAATTCCTTAAACGTTTCTGCAACACAGCGTCTATAAGGCCGCTGCGGCTTAAAAATGGTTGCATGAGGCAACTTTGATTTTCTCCAATAATCTTCAGATGGCGAGCCGCAAAGTTTGAAAATTTTATGTAACTGTTCCACCTACGAGGTAAAAGACAAACAGCAATCATTTAATTTTTGCAACCAAAGCTTTCCAATTAGACAGTTTGATGGAACCATGTTAGATAGCATCGAATAAGACAGACAAAACATACTTCAAGACAACTTAAAAGCTATGCCAGGCAAATACAAACAAATTCCTATTTGAAAAATAAGATAATAACAACATACATACACTTGAATGAAAAATACAGGCTGACCTACAGTTTGAAGCTCTAACAACCACATATCACACATTGTGTCAAAATGATAATTATTACGCGTCTTACTTTTTAAACTAAAGTTTCCACTTAAAACTCTTGATGCTTAGTCGGAAGCGTTCCATTTAAATGATAAAAGCGGATGCGCACCTCAGTTCTTCCGGGCATAATAGGCTTGCCAGCATATAACTCAGCAAGTATGCAACCTGTACTCCATAAATCCACAGCGGTACTATAGTAAGTGGCTCCAAGTAAAAGCTCTGGTGGTCTATACCACAGTGTTACGACACGGCTTGTTAAGGGCTGATTTTGATGGAGATCATAAAAACTAGCCAGACCAAAGTCCGCAATCTTCAAGATGCCATTGTTGTCAATTAGAAGGTTGGAACCCTTTATGTCACGATGTAGGACACCACGGCTGTGACAATGATTGAGACCACACAAAAGTTGTTGCATATAACACTTAACCTGCTCAATAATTCAATAAACTGTCAGGATAGCTCTTCAATGCAAATAAAAAAATGCAGAATATTTTTACTCATTAAAACTGCAACTTAAAATAACATAAAATAAAAATAATCTAATCCCCATGTTTAAAGGACCTCTTATGTAAGCTTATTTTGGACCGTAGTTACTACTTGTAGTTAATAGCAAGTAATTTTTTTTTTCAAAGAAATCAAGCTGCAGCTAAGAGAAAAAGGGAAAAAAACAAAACTGGAGTACCTGTGATTCTGAAAACTTGAGATCGGGGTGTGCAGCAAGACCAGCCAAATCATGTTCCATGTAATCAAAAACAAGGTACAGGCTGCAAGACATCCTCGAGGTAACAAGACCTTCCAGCTTTATAACATTTGGATGATCAAGTTTACGAAGAATGTGAATTTCCCTTGCCATAAATCGAACACTCTCTGGCTCGAGGTTATCAAATCTTACTTTCTTGAGAGCAACAACTTTTTTCTGATCTAAATCTCGAGCCCTATATACATTACTGTAAGTTCCCTGGCCAATCTGCATAGAAAATACAAGTTCATTTAAAGATGTGACGACTAGCCAACAAAACAGTCAATTTAGTGCAATAATAATAAAAAAATAACAGAATTCCCAAAGTCTACCTTCTCAAGCTCCATTGTCCTAGTTACACATCTAGATGTCCGTTAAAAGGTGACAATTTCATGAGAATGGTGGAAAATGACAAAAATGTTAAGATGCCTTAATATTGGATAAGTGTCTATTATCACTGGATTTAGAGATAATTATTGCTTCTAGTTGCAAATTGGTAATGTGTTGATTTTATTGAGTTTGATTTAGCACAATGTCTACTTGTTTCTGTGTT
Source organism: Hibiscus tridactylites (assembly GCA_958450335.1). Classification (NCBI taxonomy): domain Eukaryota; kingdom Viridiplantae; phylum Streptophyta; class Magnoliopsida; order Malvales; family Malvaceae; genus Hibiscus; species Hibiscus tridactylites. Next base: position 61,352,637 of record OY288290.1, read on the forward strand.
CATCTCAACAACTAATATTCGGGATATAATACCAAAAAGGCAAATCTCAACAGCTAATGCCGAGACTAACAGGGTACTACATAAAAATGAACTGATAAGTTAAATAAAGAAATTATCAACGATTTTTGCAACAAGAGGATCAGGCATATACAACAAGCAACAATGTAACCAAGGAGCCACATTCAAGTAAGAACATGATTTATGATTACTTTATCTAGCTTCTCGAATGAGTCTGCACGCCGTGGTAGCCATCCCCTGATTGCTTCTCCTGCTACTGAAGCTAACCAAGCAGGCCAGCCAGCCGCCACCTGCTCTCCTTCTATAGCTTTTGGAACAATACCCCTCGCCGGGTGTGGACTAACAACACGCTTCATCTTCTCCCTCTTCCTATCAAAATTCTCACCATGGATTTGAACCAGGCCATTCACTTGTTTATCAATGACTGTTTTCCTCGCTTCATTGTGATCGTGTTGATCCTTTGTTCTTCGTGCTTCCTCCCTCCTCGAAGAAGTTACCCTTGGTACCCTAACATCTGAAGAGGCCTTACTTGAAGGCCTCTCCCTAGTGCTTTCCTTACTATCTTCAATAGCAGATGACTTACAGCAAATGCAACCCATCATAATACACCAAATCCACCCCTCAATAAAACCTTCTTCAGTTGTTCTTACAGTCACTAACTACCCTTTTCCTTCAAGAACTCAACTATAATCTAACATCTCAATATTTCATTCATCCAACTTAACCAAAAATCCCACATTTCCTCATCAGCATTCAACCAAATGATTATAATCAAGAGCCTAGTTTTCCAAGGGGGAAAATAATAAAAATAAGGCTGATAACTTTACTAAAAACCCATCATTCAATGCAAATGATCCAATCTAATCAAATCACATCTCTTGAGCAACAATTACGCGAAATGAACAAATGACAATAGCTCATCTCCCTGTAAAAATCACTAAAAATACAAACTTCCAGAAAAGAAAATCCACTTCCAAAAACAAGTTTCCAAAAATGAACAAAATAATGCAAATTCAATGCCACCATTTCAAAATGACAGCTATTTGTAGTTTTGTACACTCTGATTTCCTTCTAGTTCCCTAATCCTATAAAATCATTCAAACCCACAATGCTAAACTACCTAAAAGCCTAAAAAACAAAACAAAAAAAAGTTAAAATTCCCAACTTTTATTCAAATACCTTCAAGAAAAAGCTTGTTGTTTTGCCGTAAAAAATTATATATATATATAAGGAAGAGATTGGGAGTCTGAAAATCCTAGAGAAAGTAAAATGCAGGTGTAAAGGAAAGAGAGAAAGATGGATCTAAGGTGGCAAACAAAAGGAAAACTATTTTTTCTATTTTCAGAATTTTTGTCACAGAGGGGGAGGAGAAGTTAGTGATACTTGGAGACAATAATTTATTAGTTTATGAATAAATTATGGAGCACACTGTCGGGATTAAATTAGTCTATTATGTTGTGAATAAAATAAAGATGAACAAGAATAAGAACAAGAAGAACAAAGAGATGAGAGAAAGAGGGAGATTTGTATTATTTTCAAATATAGAATTGTATACAATGCCTTCAATGAATCATCTATTTATAGGCATAAGAAGTACATAATACATTAAACTCTAATTCATAGAGATAATATTCTTAATAATAAATAAATCAAACTCCTTTAATAAAGTTCTAATCATGATAGACATCCACATAGATAAATATTCATAACACTCCCCCTTGGATGTCTATGAAGATAATGTGCCTCATTAAAACCTTACTAAGATAAAAACCCAGTGGGAGAAAAAAAAATTCTTTAGTGAAGGAAAAAGAGTACACACATCTTTGATACGCATAACTTGTTGCCTCATTAAAAACCTTACCAGGAAAACCCATTGGGACAAAACCTCGGTTAAGGGAAAAAGAGTGCAACGCGTATTTACTCCCCCTCATGAAAACATCACAGAAGATCTTTGAATCTTCATAATTTAATCTTGAATATTATTTTTCTAAAGATCGCGAGGGATGAAACTTTGGAGTAATATGTTCCATGATGTATCAACTTTCAAACTGAGATATACATCTTGCTTTATCTTCACACAAGATAGCTTTTATCATATCTTGTAAAAGTAAATCCACATATCTTTTGGATATGTTGGGTCAATAATCTTAGCCAAACACATTTTTTTGGCTTGCCTCGTGCATAACAATTATTTCTACGACATTTGAGGAGGCATCAACGAATGTTTGAAAATCTAAATGTAATGATCTTTGTATATTCATAGATATTTCTTGACCAACTAATATATAGTGCTTCAAGACCAAGAAAAGATATAATTATCTTTATTCACATCCAACAATCTTACAACTATTGGGATACTCAATAGATATGTTCTATTCATATTGAATCTTCTTTAAGATTCTTTCAGCTTATGTCTATTCATAGACAAAAGAAATATATAAAAATGCTCGATCTTCAGGTCGAGATAAACTTGATGTCAAGATTCAAGTACTTGCATTGAAAGTACTTTATGAGTTTCCAGTTTGAAGCTCTTTAGGAGTTCTAAAATTATCATAATGGATCTTGATCCAAACTCCTTTATAAAATACATAAGGAAATCTGATCATTCTTATAGTATTTTCTCAATTAGTATTCACTAAGGCGATTATACCAAATGCACCAAAAATATTCATGAGACATGTCTAAATAAATTTCCTCATAAATTTCCAAATGCTTATAGCATTTTAGATCCTTCAAGGATAAATATGGATCCACAAATAATTAGACGCATGTAAAAATTTCAAAACTGCCAAAGTAATTGCATCCACCATGAAGTAATTAAAACTTTTCATAAATCACAGTTCAAGTCGTATTTACGACTACTTATTTGTGCCTCACTTGCATTACACCTTTAGGTGTTTGGACTGGTGGTCCAAATACTTCTATTTTAGAAGTTCAAAGCGTCTTTCAACATTGGCCAATTCAATATCTATACTTCCGGATAGATTATACAAGATCCTCGATTTCTTTCTTTACTTCTATAGAAGTATTTTATGTAAAATTGTTTGTAAAATCGTTGTCGACAACTTTCCAATTTTCTAGTTCCATTCTCGTAATGACATAACTCATCGAGATCTCTTCAAGATTTCAATCTTTATTCCAGGTACCTGAAACTCTTCAAGAGTTTTATTATTTGTTATGTCTTGGGTCTCTTCAGGAGCACCCGCCTCCAATATATGACCATCTCATATTACTTTCTATTTACGAGAATTTTGATCATTTGGAACCATTTCAACTATCATGCTTCAGGCATGATTTACATTCTCTCGCTCTAACATGTAATTTAAACTTAGAGCATTTCAGCTGGTATATGAGACTTAATTACTCTCATTGGGTCAGTAAATATGTCTGGCAGTTGACATGTAATAACATGAATTATCTTATGAACTTCTAGTTCATATACGAGGATCTAGATAATGATAATTCATTTTCCTCTATCCAGCTGATTATTATCTCCTCCTGATGTTGAGAAAAACCATGTCATAAATGATTCTCCAATTAATGTTTAAGAATTTAAACATAAAAGGAGATTCGTACTCAATATATATTCTCAACCCTTTTTATTTACCCATTTTGTGCGTTGTGGTGGAGCAATTCATATCGCACATTCAAAAATCATAAAATGGGAAATGTATGGTTTCTGACCAAAAACCAATCATAACGGGGAGTTTATTATAACTCGTTGGCTTGATGCGTATAAGTGTTGCTATATGGGAACACCATATAAATAATAACTCTTTTGTTCTCATAGTTTAGCTATTAAATAGGAGGCATCCAATTGAAATTTTGCTAAACTATATTTTTCATAATCAACAGGCTTTGTAACAACTGATATAGCCTAAAATATAAACCCACTAGCTTTTCAAGACGAATAGTCTAACTGCATAATCTGAATATTTTTAGAATCAATCTCACAAACTTCTGGTTGTAAGTCGATAAAACAATGTATATGCATCTACTAAAATCATATAAAACTTTCCACATTGTGGATATATGGGCCCATATTTCGTTCAGATATGCAAGACATACAGTCTCAACTTCAATACACGAACTTTAAGTTCTAATTCTTTTGGTAAGTGGGATCATCTATATCCTTTGAGAACAAACAACACAAGAACTTCAGGTTCTTTTAGTAAGTGGAATTTAATCAATTCCTTTAAGCAACACAAGAACTTCACGTTCTTTAATAAGTGGAATTTAATCCATTCCTTTGAGAATAAGCACCACAAGAACTATAGGTTCTTTTAATACATGTGCATGTAAATCTCAATAATTTCTGCACCATTATTGATCAGGATGGTCTAACCGATCATGCCAACTATATATATGTGTGTATATATCTCTGAATTTGTAAACTCATTATTTACCATAACATGTAATTCAATCTCACTCGTACATGTCTAGTACGACCATCAAAATTGTTCCTTTAAATAGGAATATATTTATCTCTTTCGGAGCTTTCAATTGAAATTATCTTTTGGTATCAATATATAGCTCTTCTAGAGCTTTCAACTGACTTTTTAGCTACCAAAACTTATATCCATATTGGCTTATTTCGAATGCCAATTGATAACATATGTTATCTATAATTCCCAAAGGGATAGTTTGCGAACTCATATTCATCTCTTTATGACTTTGACGAGTATAACACAATGTGAATATGGAATAAAGTTCCATTTGACAATAACATATTTGCTCAACCAGAGCCTTTTGTGATATTAATACTTCCGGATATAGTACTCACATTATTCCATTGCATTTTAATCGAGAAATGCATAATTGTGCACCTTTCAAAATGTGCTTTGTTTCATTTACTTCAGGTAATGAAAATATGTACTTTGTATCATTCACTTCGAGGAATGAAAAATATAAAATATAGCACATCATATCAAGTCGATTATCTATCAGAGATAAACTTTCAGGTGCTCTTCCGAAGTATTGATATTTTAATACTTTGAGAAATACTACTCATATTTCCCCTTGCATTTAAATGGGAAAATATTTCTTATGCTTAAGTACAATATGAGTACTTGCATTATCTGCTAGGCATAAATAGCCACAATTCATTGTATATTTTATTCCGGAAGTAATCATATTCTTCAAATAATAAATTAACATAAATCGTAAATAAATAATATGTGAAATAAATAAACATAAAACAAACCAACATAAATAAATAATAAATAAAACGAATTAACATAAGAAAAACCAATTATTCATGTTAGAGGTTATAAGGGAAATAAAATAAATGGTAAATTATTCCCTTCAAGGGTTATGAGAAAATTAACAATATCCAATTGAGTTGGATCAATAACGCCATAATTATTTTCGCCATAAACAAACTTTGTTTATATTTTATTTCATTTATCATTCATGATTATGGATAAAGTCCATAATACTTTGGCGTTTGACAAGTACGAAACCAATGGTTTATAACATCACGTTGGTAAAAGGATTTCACTTCCTTAGAATGATCTTTATCACTCTTGTCATCCTTATAACTTCGCTACCAGCGGGTAGAAGTATTCTTAAAACGACTATATTTTCCATGTGTATATTCATAGTCTCGACCACGATCACAACTTTTAATGTGATTTTTTATTCCTTCCATAATATAATCTCACATTCACTTCAGGGAATGGAGTAGAGCCAGTGGGCCTTTAAAACCTTTTTCACATATCCTTATCACAGAGAACAAAGATTTAATCCTCGTACGTGACATTGTTAAACCTGTCCACAAGGTCATTTAAAAACCTCCTTTGAGACCAGTAGCCTCGCAGAACGGGATGTCCAGCCAATTATACTTGGATTATATCGAAATTATGTCTCTAATTGAATAATGATTTACCATGTTTGCATTCACTTCAGGGAATGAAACAGATCCAATAATTGCATGGAATAAACATCATGCTTGCATTCACTTCAGGGAATGCCCCATTATTGATAATTGCATGGAATAAACATCATGCTTACATTCACTTCAGGGAATGCCTCATCATTGATAATCGCATGGAATAAACATCATGCTTTGCATTCACTTCAAGGAATGCCTCCCATAAAACTTTTTGGATCAAGAAGAATTTTCATAACTTGAAATTGGGAGAAGTCTATGGTCGAGTTTTTCGACAAAGAAGAAAAATTGCTTTCGAGCAAATGTAGACTTTATAACAATCTTTTTATAGATTGAAATTCATCATGATTTATCGCACATTAAAATCATAATTTAAAGAATAAAAAATAAAATAAGAATTTACCGATATTAGTTTTCCTCTCGAGAAAAATGGAGACGTAGCAAATAACCAAAACATCTTCTCATAATGTCGTGTCTCTTTCCAAGTCATTTAAATACATGTAAGACTCAATACATGGTTAAAATATCAATATCATCAAATAAAATATTATAAACACATATTGATCTTAATACAAAGTTTAACCATTGTGTCAAAAATAAACATATATGAAACCATAATAATAAGATCTATATGTATGAGCTGAATTGAATATATTAAAAATCAGAGGATCTATGTCATAATTCTCACTTAAAAAAAAAAAACTAAACCAACAAAGGTGTTTCATTAATGTACAGATCTTTGTTACTAAAAAAAACCTTAAACCTAGAGTACGTATTTTAATAAATTTATATGAAAGACTACCATAGTTCTACGTACATAACTTTGTTATTCATGATTACAAAGTATAGTCAGTAAATCGAACATGCTTTATATGCACCATCATCAAACTTCATGAATTTACAAATATACAAACACAAATAATAATAATTAAGTATGAAAAGCATAAGCAATTGAGTACCAAAAATGAAAACTCACAAATACTTTCGCTCAACAAACCTTAATCGATTCCATCGTTCCCTACTTTAAAAGCCGAGGAGGCAGGTAAGGAAAACATCGCGACATTATCGATTTTTTTCGCTAATTAACCCTTTTAGGAACAAGAGAAAACACACGTAATTTACACCAAACATAACCTCTTCGTCTCTGTCGATTCGTCTTTTGGTTTGTGAGAAGCCACAAATTTATCTCTTTCCAATGTTCGAATAAAATCAAACATACTTCCAAAATTTTCAAAAATTAAAACAAAGTTAAAATATAAAGAGAAAGACAATCGGTAACTAAAAAAAATAAGGAGGAAAAAAAACTTATCTTTGATTTATTCTATAATCGAATTCTTCCCGGTAACTTCTTTTGAATTATAACGATGAAGACCTCAGTTGATTAGAGTCTCGTGCTGATAACGTGTTGTGAATAAAATAAAGATGAACAAGAATAAGAACAAGAAGAACAAAGAGATGAGAGAAAGAGGGAGATTTGTATTATTCTCAAATATAGAATTGTATACAATGCCTTCAATGAATCATCTATTTATAGGCATAAGAAGTACATAATACATTAAACTCTAATTCATAGAGATAATATTCTTAATAATAAATAAATCAAACTCCTTTAATAAAGTTCTAATCATGATAGACATCCACATAGATAAATATTCATAACATATTATACTTAATTATCATACATTGATTTTAGTTGTGAATGAGTTTATTTTTATTAAATATCGATATATTAAGATAAATGTCGGGATTCACTGGCACTGCAATACAAGTATTTGTGACCATTCGGTCAACTGTCAATTTTAAATAATATTTTTTATATTATATATTTATATTTTTTAAGTCTTTAACAAGACGCACATTTGTATCAAAGTTGTTTGTACTTAAATCTCTTATAATAACTTCATCTAAATTTTAAAATTAAACTGATATATTAATCTATAATTGAATAAGAATCGAAAGGTTCCGTTGAAATTTTACCTTTAAAATTTTCTCTACTTTTTATTTTTCTTTAAATCAAGTTGACTTAAATCCGAGTTAAAAGAAATAAAAATATCACATAAACAAAATTGAAACCGACAACAAATCAAATTAGCATATAAAGAGTAGTAGTTCTTTCTTTCTTTCTTTCTTTATCCATATGATATGATCATAGATAAAATTTAAGGCACTGTCTCGTTTCAGTCAGACAATTTAGCAAACACTTGGGGACCCATTTTTAAACGCTACAACTTCTCGGCTCCCGTATGTCTCCATTCATTTCAACCTTCGGTAAAGCTTCTCATGATTATGGGGTTTTATGTATATATATTGTATCTTACCTATCCTTTTATTTAGAAATGTGTAGGGTTTACATGTGATTTAAAAAAACATTTAATATCGTAAGCCCTAATATTTCATCACAAGTTGCTACTCACTTTTTTTTTTTCATTTGTGTTAGACCGAGGATCACATCAATTTTGGTGTTGATTGTCGAAGATATATACTATGTTACACCGATACGGGTACAAAAACATATACATGGACGGGTACGTGAACGAGAAACGATAATTTTTAAAATTAAAGGGTACGAGTACGAGTACGACAAGGATACAACATATAAAATAAATTTTAAAATTCTAAATAAATGTAAAAAATTTATAAATATTCATTAAAGTCCATACCTTAGTTTTAAAAGGCGCAAGGCACGCCGAGGCACGAAGGGTCATTGGAATCGAGGCACAAGGCGTAAGCGCGCGTCTTTTGTAGGCGAGACACATTTTTGTGTTTATGGTTTAGAGTTTAAACTATAAGATTTAAGTTGGGAATTTAAATTTTAAAATTTTAAAATTTATAATTAAAATAAGATTGTGTATTTTTTACACCATTTATTTATTAAAATATAAATCAAATTAAATGTTACTACTTGAAATAAAAGACTACAATATATAAGTAAAATGTTAATCTAAGTTACTTATATCTTTTATTTCAATTAAATATTGTTTGTTTAAAATAAATCAGTCGAATAAAAATTAATTTTAATTTTAATATATATATATTTTATCATGGTCTTCTGTTGAGTTGATCACACAATTGCAAATGGCCAAGAGGGGGTGAATTGGCAATTAAAAATTTAGTGGGAGGAATGAGTGAAAAATAAAAGATGACACAAGTAGTTAGAGTGGTTCAAGTTCTCCAAATGAACTTTACATCCACTACCTTAGTTCCCACTAAAGATTTTCAACCAATTCACTACTTGAATTCTTCCCCTTTTCTTGGATGATGAGGTAACCTTACAAATTGATTAAGCTTTCTACCCAAAGCTTAATCCACTCAATTTACAAAGAGAAGATTTTGGTAAACTCAAACAATTCCTCTCAAAAGATAAATGTTTACCCAAACAATTTTCAAATTCCACAAACTCACAATACAAGATAACAAATGAAATCACTAGAGTTTGGTACAAGAATTTGACTTTGAATAGCACTAGGGTTTGGATTTTTGCTTTGATGTTGCTTGTGGGTTCAATAGTTGTTGTTTGGTAATTGAAGCTTGTTTTTATACCCTTGCATTGATTTCTAGCCGTTTGGGTAGTTGGAATCATCAATAGAGCCGTTGTGGACATTTTTCCCGCAATAAATGCAGCTCTGCAGCCTACCGTATCGATACTCGGGAAGGACGTATCGATACCTGCATGAAAGAGGAAAGAGCCGTTGTGCCTGAAAACAGAGCGTATCGATACACATAGAAGGCGTACCGGTACAATTTTAAGGGGCGTATCGATACAAAATGTCGTATCGATACTGTCTTTACTCACTGGAATCCCAAGTCATGTTTACATAAAAAAACGTATCGATACGCATACCAAGCGTATCGGTACGATATAACGGTCTTTTAAAAATTGGGAAACCAACCAACTGACAAGTAACAGTCATATAATTAAATGCTCAGATTTTTCAAAGATGTGCTTATCGTATCGATACGGTTGCAAGGCGTATCGGTACGGTTTCATGAAAACAGTTTCCTAGATGAATATCGTATCGATACGGTTGCAAAGCGTATCGGTACGGTAACTCCATTAAAATTCCAGTGGCAAAAGAGGGTATCGATACGCATAAGGGTATCGATACGCCTGAGCGATTTTGTGAACTTTGGTTTGAAAATAAAATTCCAGTAGCCAAAGAGGGTATCGATACGCATAAGGGTATCGATACGCTTGGGCATTTTTGCATACTTAGGCTTGAAAAACATAGGAAAAGACTTAGAGAACTTTATATGTTTAAGAGTAGGTCTTTAAATATTATTTTGTTTAAAAATACTTGTCAATTGTGAGACTTTAAAAAGTACTTAAAAATTTATTGTTTTACAAATTGGTCCTTAAGTTTATGTGTTATATCAAAATCAATTTTAGTTTCACATTTTCATTTCCAAAAGAAAAGAAATAAAAATATCATAATTTTGCCCAATAAAAAATGAGATTTAATATTTTTTAAAATAGTCTCATATATGCCCAATTATTTAATAAATAAAATAAATTGGGATGCATGCCCAATTATATAATAAATAAAGTAAATAGAAATTTAGATTAATAATAATGGGCATGTTTTTAATTAGACTAATAAGTGTTGTAATTAGAGTTCCTTTATCACAAACATTAATTTTTCTCTGTCACCGTCCCTCTTTTCTTCAACCTTCAACTTCAATAAAAACAGAAAAAACACAAAAAACTAGAGGTAAACATCAAAACGTCCCCAAGGACACATGTGAAAGTCTCGTGTCGTCCCCGAAACGTCCCTAAATAAACATAGAACGTCCCCGACTCCATTCAGCTGTATCCCGCCAACATAGCACGTCTACGATACGTACTCCAGCCGTACTCGTCTCGTACTCGTGCTGAAGGCGTATTAGGTACTTGAAATGATACTACTATATCTTACTTGTGCTTCTCAGGATATACACTCTTTGTCTTTATTTTTTTATTATACATATTTTTCATTTTTTTTGTTTCTTCTCTAGCGCTTAATAAGAATAATAATGTCGTGACACGTTTTTATATGTATGCTTTTTAACATGTTTTATTCTTTCACGGATCGTATGACTGGTCTTTATATATTTTTTAGTTTAGTGATTATGGGAAAATGTCTAGATTAAATGTTTAGTTTACGCTTATGTTTGTAAACTCTCATCGTAAAATTTTGCTTCAAATGAGTACTGAACTCATAATTTAAAAAATATAATATGACGTCAACCAAAAGCTTTTAAGCATTTATTCTAAAATTTGTTGAGGTAAAAATATTGCTTTAAACAAATATGATTCAATGTAAAAAAATAGCTTTTTCAATTGAAATTGGACACGTGATTTTGATATTAAATAAATAGTATGATTTTTGATATTTACCCATAGTTTGATTTTGTTACAAAAAAAATTGGTAATAACTAATCGCCGCTCTAAAATTTTAACCTATTTTTTTCTTTACACTATCGTCGTAGCCTACTCTCTTTCGTTTCTTTGGTCGGTAGTCGATAACTCATTTTAGTATTAGTTGTTGATAACTGCATCTATTACTTTTATAATTTTTATATTTTTAATAAGTTTTTTTTTTTGTTTTTCTGGTACATTATATTTTTTTGCCTTTGCGTCACGTTTTTTTTATTTCGTTCATTTGTTGTTTTGACAAGATTTCAACATACTTTAGACGTCGTTTGATGCTCGTACAGAGATCTTCACGACATTAGTTTCTAATTATGGTTCTGTCGGTGGTCATAGAAAGATAGATCCACACTCGATTGATGGTTGTTTGTCGATGTAATCAGTCTTGGGTAGCGAAGCAATTGCCTGATAATTTGGCTCGCTCACCACTCTTTTTTCACTCTTAAATGCGTCTCGTACGGATAAGGACAAGAAAATTCAGGAACACTTCTAGATTTTGACGGTTTGCTAATATCTATAGAAGTATTTACTTTTCTTTGCACTTTTGAATTTTTGTATGAGAATTTGGTAGATTAATCTCATTATTCCCCCTTCTGGATGCATTGTATTTGTAATATCTTTCATAATTTTTTTTAAAAAAAATTAATTGTTATTGTAAAAAAAATCTTAGTAAATACGAGATTTTTATTATCAAAATATAAATGCGAGATTATTATCATAGTAAAATATGAATTAAATTTGTTCGTAGTATATGATTTATATAGTTTGAAATAACTCAATCATAATGATTCAAAGTAACCTTGCGACGTTCTCTCTTTTCTTTTTTCTAGCGAAGCGTTTTTCTGTTTTAAATTTATTTTTTGTCGACGGTGACATTAATTTTAGTATTAGTTGTCGATCGTTGGCGTTTCGTATTTTTTATATTTTTATATCTTGCTTACTTTGTTATTTTCCTTTAGTTTTATCCTACCTTTTAATAAAAAATTCTTTTGTTTGATTTTTTTTTTTGACTTGAAAGAGAGTATAAAATTATAAGCAATTAGAGCTGCTAAACATAAGACTATCTTGCTCAATGAGCCTAGCAATCGAGGGTGGTGGGTCTTCAAGGAGGATCAAATCATTAGACGAGCAGTCCGCCAACTTGGCGAGTCCATCGGCTGGCCTATTGGCATCCCGGGAGATCCAGGCAATCTCAACGAACCAAGCGCGACAACAGAGCTTGCGGATTGCCCGCACCAAAGAGAGAGGAGAGTTCCCGACGTCCACATCCTAAACAAGCGCAACCGCTTGCTTGCAATCAGATTGCACTTCCAGCATTTCATAACCATATTCCCAAGCATGGAGAAGGCCGACATACATTGCCCAAAGCTCTGTCTGTAGGACGCTTGTGGAGCCAACGTGTTTGTAAAATCCCCATAACCAGTTACCATTTGAATCGCGAAGGAGCCCTCCAATAGTGCAGCGCTTCGTCGAAGAAGAAACGGAGCCATCCACATTAAGGCAGACCCTTCCATGAATCGGGGGGCGCCATGCAACGGCCCTGCGATGATGCAGCACAGCAGGGTGCATTGCTTGCAAACTGCCGTAGCACTTCGCCCAAGCAATCGAGCGGCGGAGGATTACTGCGACTGGGATATCAGCATTATTGAATACAACGTCATTCCGATTCTTCCAAATCTGCCATAGAGTAGAAGCAAAGAGAACGGACCAATGCACCATAGTTTGTGTATCGACGAGTCTGCTAGACAGGTTGCTGCAAAGCCAGGACTCGATCGGCATGGCGAAGAACGTGTCACGCAGGGTAGCTGGTAGCAATCTTTTCCAAACCTCCGTGGCTGCCGGGCAATCTCGCAGCGTATGACAGTTAGATTCCTGGGGGTAAGCACACAGAGGGCAAGCCGAGTCATCAGTGAGACATCGTTGGCAGCGCACAGAGTTGGTCAAGAGCTTTTGCCGAAACGCAAGCCAACAGAAGATTCGCACCCTTTGCGGCACAGGGCACTGCCAAATCAATTTCCAAACCGATGATTCAATGTCCCAATTTGGTTCCTGCAAATGTTTATAAGCCGAACTAATGCTGAACCTTTGCGAAGTGCTCCAACGCCATACGCAAGTATCAGCGCAATCAAGAAGGTCCGGGCATTTGATACCTTTAATATGCTCAATCACAGCCGGTGGAAAAATAGAGGAGAGGAGGGGGAAATTCCACATACCGTTCTCATTGACAAGTTCATTAACGGTGAGATGATCAAAGTCCTCAGAAGGGCGCAGGGCAAGAGGCCGAAGAGGGCCAAGTTCCGGAATCCATGTATCATCAAGGAAGCGGGTCGATTGACCATTCCCGAGGGACCATGCCACACCCGAACGGATATCTTCCCAATGAGCAGCAATGGCCCTCCAAAGAGGAGTAGCAATCCCACATTGTATCGACGATGGACAAATATCAACCACCCTGTACTTTTGACGAAGCAAAGTCACCCAAAGAGCAGTTGGTTTCGAGATGAAATTGAATCCGATCTTATGAACAAAAGCAACATTATAATCAAACATATTGCGAAAGCCAAGGCCACCATTAGCCATAGGTTGCCGGATAGCTTCCCAATTTACCAGAGGGATTTTACGGTCAGTACTCGAGCTACCCCAAACAAATTGGCGAACAATTCTCTCAATGTGATCACACACACCTTTGGGGAGGAGAATGGATTGCATAAAGTAGACCGAAATTGCCGACAACACAGATTTGGCCAAGGTTACCCTTCCCGCCAAAGAAAGGGTTTTAGCAATCCATCCACTAAGGCGAGCCTGAAGCTTGTCAATGATGAATCTGTAATCATCGCGGGAAATTCGCTTGTGTATAACCGGAACTCCAAGATAGCGCCCAAGACAATCCACCTCTTCAAAGCCGAGAGTAGTAGTAATCGAATTCCTGATGTGGGAAACCGTGTTCGGTGAGAACCAAACTTGAGTCTTTCGCTTGCTTACTTTGTGTCCAGAGGAAGCGCCAAAGTCAGACAAAATTTTGTCAATTACCTGAGCATTGGCCATATCAGCTTTGGCATAGAGAATAAGATCGTCCGCAAAGAAGAGGTGGGACAAAGGTGTGCCATTGCGAATGAAGCGAAAAGGGGTCCAACTCCCATCCGCCACCGCCGTGTCGATAAGATGGCCCAGACGTTCCATGGTGATGACAAATAAATACGGCGAGATTGGATCCCCTTGGCGAATGCCTCTCTGGGGGGTAAAGACCGGAGATAGGGATCCATTCCATTGTACCTGAAAAGACGACGAAGTGATGGACTCCATAATGATACGGATGAGAGGTCTCGGAATGGATGCTTCTTCAAGGGAGTCATGAATGAAATCCCAACGGAGCTTATCAAAAGCCTTTTCGAGGTCTACTTTGATCGCCATCCAGCCAGCTTTTGTTTTCTTCAATCGCATAGAGTGGACTGCCTCTTGATTAATAATAATATTGTCTTGTATTGTTCGCCCTTTGATAAAACTAGTTTGGTTCTCTCGAATCAAGCATGGGAAGATAGCTTGAAGTCGTTTGACAATGACTTTAGAGAGAAGCTTGTAAAGGACCGTGCAGAGACTAATAGGGCGGAAGTCTGCGAAAGTTTCCGGTGCTTCTTTTTTGGGAATGAGCACTAAGATAGTGCGATTCATTTCAGGGTCAAGAGAGCCACCATTGAAAATACCTTGTATAATACTGCAAATATAAGGACCAACTGTGTCCCAATGTGTTTGAAAGAAATGTGCATGCAGACCATCCCAACCAGGCGATTTGAGAGGAGCCATGTCCATTAATGCTGCATGTATTTCAGCGTGCGATGGAGCATCGGATATACCATGAAGGGAAGCCGATGGTATATCTGGGTATGAAGCAGTCGAAATAAGAGGACGAAAGCCTGTAGATTCAGTTGCAAAGAGGGATTGAAAATAGTCATTTGCCGCCACCCTTAGCCGGTCATCGTCTGAGCACCACTCATTATTGGACAGCTTCCAAGAAGAAATTCTCTTTTTCTGACGCCGGATAATGGCCTTGCAATGGAAATACTTAGTGTTTCGATCTCCATCTTGGACCCAATTGGTGCATGATTTTTGCCGCCATAGAAGCTCCTCCTGATCAAGGATCCCTTCTAATTCCTGGAGCAGCTCGGATTCCAGTAAAATTAGGAACTTAGAAGAACGCTGACAGAGGAACTTCTGAATTCCTCTTAGACAAGCCATAAGAGATCTTTTCTTTCGCCCAATGTAGCCAAATACTGTATGATTCCATGTATCAGCCGCGTGAGTGAAGCTTTTAATAGTATCTGATAAAGACTCCGAGGGATGCCAGTTATCATGCACCATTCTAGCGAAATCCTCGTGAGAATTCCAACCGGATAAATACTTGAAAGATGGTGGGACTGGAAAGGAGGAGGAGTTACCCACATGAAGAGAAATAGGCCTATGATCGGATCGCATGCGAAGCAAGTGTGACACCATAGAATCTGGAAAAGTCTCGTCCCAAAGATCATTACAAAGGAATCTGTCAAGTCTTGCATGAGCCATGCGACAGGACCAAGTAAATTCAGGCCCGGAAAAACCCATATCACGAAGACCATTAGAGAACACAAAAGATTGAAACTCCCTGCAAGGAATAGAAGAAGAGGCACATCCACGACGATCAGAATCAAAAAGGGTTGCATTAAAGTCTCCGCATATAACCCATGGGGAGCAGATAGAAGTAGCTAAGTCATGCAGAAAATGCCAGAGAGCCCGACGCTTTGTGGGGTTAGGGCTACCATAGACCGCAGACAGAAGAAAAGAAGTACCCGAATTCCTGTGCAGGATTCGACAATGAATAAATTGGAAGTGGTTGGAGAGGACCTCAACGTCGAGAGAATCAAACCAACAAACCCAGATACCCCCAGCAAAACCCTTAGCTTCAACCCTGTGAGAGTTAGGCAAGCCAAGCTTCAAAATAACCGTATCAGCCTTGGAACCAGAAATTTTTGGTTCCATCAGAATAATGATATCATGACGAACATCTCGTATATACTCCTTTGCAGCCGAAATAAATTTTGGGTTTGCACAACCCTGAACATTCCAACAAATGCACTTAAAATTCATAGAAAATAAGTAGAGATGAAGGGAGAAGCAAGCATTACTGGGACGAAACCATTTGATGGTCTTCAGTGGGAACTACGTCCGGTGCAACAGTGCCATTGACAGTGGGATTACTTGGGGACAGACACGGTATAGGTGGGTCCGGTGGACGGGCTTTGATACCCCCTGCACACTCCGATGCCGGCAAAGATGAGTCAACGGCCATGGATTGAACATTAGGGTTATCGTTTTCATCCATAACAACCACGACATGTCTGGACGCGTCTAGACCGGGCGCTGTGTTTCTTTTCGAGCTAGAAGCCTTGTTGGAGCCTTTATGGCCAATAGGGTAGTCCGCAAGAGTGGAGGACAACGGCTTGCGAGTGTGAGCTGCCTTGTGAGGTTTAGAAACAACTTGTAGCTTGCCTTTGGACCTGATATCTGTCTTCACCGAGGACCGAGCTGGTTGGGGCACTATAGGGATCGGTTGGGGCACTGTAGGGGTCGGGTGGGTTGCTGCAGCGCCTGGTTGTGGGATCATAGGAGAGTCCCTGATCGTGAGGGGGGCGGTCGGAGGGTTCGTATCCAGATCTTCATATATGGGGTTGTATCTGGATCCCGTCATTCCACGGGGGGTGGTCAAAGACGACGGTGGCGGAGGAGCAACTGATTTCTTTGGTGCCCTACGTTGTCGATGCTCCACCAACATCCATGGTCCAAATAAAGCAGAACCTGGAGTTTCCGCAACTTGATGTGGTTGAGCCGGTTGGTCAGCAGCTGTGGCAACAGCCTGTACTTGGCCTGTAGCATCAGCGTGATGTGCAGGGGCAGCTTGGTCAGCAGTGGCCTGCTGGTTGGCGTCATGCATAGAGGATGAATCGGGAGAGGGCTGCGGAGGTTTTAGGTCCGGGCATGAAAGGTGTGAATGGCCATACTTCCCACAATGGAAGCAAATGGATGGGAGGGATTCATACTCGATCAATTGGATATCCCCATTGATAACAATCTTCGAGATGAGAGGCTTACCAAGATCAACCGACACTGCCATACGAGCAAATCTACCACGGCTTATGTATTCGGTTTTATAATCAATTCGATACACAGAGCCAATGCATTCTCCGATTGCCGTGATCAAACTCTTCTTGTAGAGCATAGCCGGCAGCCCTGGAAGACGGATCCAAACAACCTGCTTCGTCGGAAAAGGCTTAGAGGAATCAAAATCGATCGTCCATGGTTCCACCGTCAAATAATGGCCAAAGATGACCCAAGGACCATCCGCTATCGCCGAAAGGTAATCCGTATGGTTGCGGAACGTGGCCAGGTAATAGTCATTATCAATATCCATCAATTTGATAGGCTGAGTTGGTTTCCAAAGATCTTGGATTTTGGTTTTGAGCGTATTATAGCCAATTCGACGACCCAATAACTTAAGCACAAGTGTTCTGTCAAAGCTCTTGGCTGCTAGGGTTTGGATACGTTCCGAAAATTCGATTGAAATAAGGCCGTTATCAACACCCCGGTGGACATCGCCCTCAAGGAGTTCGATGTCATCATCGTCCATATCACCATCGTCATCGGAGGAACACTTGTTGTCAAGCATGAGAGAATCCTTATAGGAAACCGGGGTTCTGGCGCGGGGAGAAATAGTGCCTGTAGTGTCTGTGGTAGACGACCCTCCCTTGTCAGGTGGGTCATCGTCTTGGCGGCGTGGCTTTTTAAGAGATGGGGGTTCGTCGGGGTTGACGGCGGCGGATGGGGCGAGAGGGTTAACGGGAGGGTTCATTAGGGTTGACTACTTTGTTTGATTTCTTTCTTTTCACATATTAGCGCATGTTCGTCTGCCTTTGTGGCACGTTTTCACTCTTCTCTCGTGGCACGTTTCTTTTGCCTTATGGCACGTTGTTTGCCTACCTCTGCGGTATATCTGCGATCATGTAGAGATTCTCACCTCGTTGTATCTGATTTGCGATTGTCTGTGGTCTTTCAAAGGTTAGATCTTTTTTTGTGATTTTTGTCGATGTACTCAGATCTGTTTTTGCGAAACAACTTGTAAGTTTGCTATGGTTTCGTTCACCACTCCTTCATCATCTCAAAAACGTCTAGTTGAATAGAGATAAAGTAATACTATTGACGGTTATTGGATTACAATAATTGATGAGCGTCAGATTCAAAAGAAGGCTTCGACTGTCATGGTGACTTTAGTTTTTTCTTTTTTCATTTTATTATTTGTTTGAATTTTGGTGGACATAGTCCTCAAATTCTTCTCTTTAAGTGGTTGCATTGTTACAGTTATATATTCTTTTATTTTAATAAAATTTAATATTGTTTTAAGAGTAAAAAAATAACTCAATCATAAAAAGAAAACGCTAAAAATGAGAGAGGGAAGTTACAAAGACGTTCTACTAAGGGGTGGAGGGATATTTATTATTTTTAACTTTGTTCAAGTTATTTATGAATTTATGCTCTACTTTTAAGATTTATGTTTATCTTTTAATCTCAAATCCGTCCCCAAAATGTTAGGCATCACTTTTGCTTCCTAATCCAACCAAAGTTGTTTATAATCCACTATACTGCTCAATTTTCTTTCCTTTGGGTTGGGAAGTTGGTAGAATCAACTTTCCATTTTGTAATGCCCGTACTTTGTGCGGGTATATCTATATATACTATATTTTCTCTATAAATAAAACTTAAAAACAAGCAATAGATAGATAGATATTAAAAACTCATATTAAATAAAAGACTAAAGGGATACTTTTGCCCCTGAGTTCGACCCAAAAATGCAATTTCGCCCCTTGTCGAAAAGTGCACTCAATGTGGCCCTCCAGTCCATGAAATTGATCAAATTGACCTTTTGACTAACGTTGACCATTACGGTGCTGACGTGGCAGTTAACGATGTGACGTGGCAGTCCATGATGCCGACGTGATGGTCAACGGTGCTGGTGTGGCAGTACACGTGGGATGATGACGTGACAGGAGGAGCTGAGTTGATTATTTTAACCGAACTCGAGGGCATAATTAATTTTTTCCCGAGTTTAGGGGCGTAATTAAAAGTTCAATAACTTATTTAATCTTTAAGCTAAAAAACTATTAATATTTAAAAAATATTTAAATATTCATAAAATATTAAAAAAATATATAAAAACACCATGATGAATTAAATATAAGTAAAAACATTAAAGTTATAAATATAAAAAATTAAAAAATATTTATACACCTGTAGAACCAGATTTTTGTCCGGGTATACATATAATAATAATAATAATAATAATAATAATAATAATAATAATAATAATAATAATAATAATAATAATAATAATAATAAAACTCAAATATATTAAGAGTCCAAATAATACAAGGTCCAAATGTTTTATAGAGCCCATACATTACAAAAAGCCCGAACCAAAAGCCAAGACCCTTTACAACTGTTGACAACCCACAACTCAGACCCAGCTCATTACAGCTGCTAATAGTAGGGGTGTTCAATCGGTCGGTTCGGTTAACCGACCGAACCGAACTTCCAAAATTTCATTAACCGAATTTTTTTCATATTAACCGTTAACCGAACTGAAAATTTTCGAAAATTTTTAACCGAACCGAAAAAAGTTTGGTTAATACGGTCGATTTTCGAATTAACCGAAATTTGTTAGAAAATTTTGGGTAAATCACCCAAATGGTCACTAAACTATTTTAAAATAATCTTTTTGGTCACTAAATTTTCAAAAATTATAAAATAACTATTAAACTTATCGAACTATTACAAAATAGTCATTAACTTGCATGTTATAAATTATTGATAAATTATTTTGCACTAATTTGATAAAGTTTAATGACCATTTTATAATATATAAAAAATTTTAATGACTATTTTATAATTTTTAAAAATTCAATGACTAAAAATTCAATGACTAATTTGATAAAGGTTAATTAACCGATTTTGAACCGAATTAACCGATAATCGAAGTTTAAAAAAAATCATTAACCGTTAACCGACCAAACCTAAAATTAACCGACCGATTAACCGAAAAAATTTCGGTTCAGTTCAGTTAGTTCGGTTTTAACCGAAGTTTGAATGCCCCTAGTTAACAGCCCAAAACCAGCCCAACAACACACAAAAATCCCTTCGAACCCATATGTGTTTCTTTTTCCCGCTCGATTTTGAGCCCAAAGGGACACGTGTCAGCACGATATTGGCTCATTCTTTTTCACTCGGATTCTCACCAAACTGGGACCAGCTGGCATCGCCAGCCGTGCAAGAATGACGTCACTCCTGATGCAGGTATAAATACCTACGAAGAGAGAGAAAAAAATAATTAATGCAGTCATAATTACAGAAATAATTTACAAAAAAATCAAAGAGAGAGAGAGAAATTACCTGAGGGTCTGAACCGATCGGGGAAGATGACTGAACACGAAGATCTCACTGGAAGCTCACCGGAACCGTCTGAACACTGAACTGAGGTATTTCTACCTCTATTCTTCTCCTTTTCCCGTCTTTACCTATTCGAAAAACACGAAAGCAAGTTAGATCTCTAAAAAACAGAAACCAAACATGTCTAAAACTAGATCTCAGACATAAAACACAACTCGAACCTAAACCTAAATCCAAATCAGATCCATAATGCATGTAAAAAAACTAGATCTAAGGTAAATAAAACGGATCTAAGAAATATAAAACAGATCTAAATCAGGTCTACTTCGAAACTAAGAAAATACTAAAAAAACAAATAAAAAATAAAAGAGAAAAAACGAGCGTTTGGATCTTTGTCGGAGTCGAAAAACAGTGATGAGAGGAAACTGGTCTCAAGTAGGTAGCTTAGGATCGAGAGAAGAGGGGTGTTTTTGATGAAACAGGGTTCAAATCTAGGATTAGGGTTTAAAAGGAGTCTTTTGGGTAGATTTAGGGTTCCATCAATGGCGGAGACGGTGGTCGGAAAAGCCAGGTCTGGCCGGGGAAGATGATCGGAGAAATTCCGGTCATCGAAAAAAGGAAGAAGAAGATGGGCAGTGGTCGGAAGTTGCAGGGACGTCGGAGAAGATGACCGGAGAAGGTCCGGTCATCGAAAAGAGGAAAGAGGAGAGGAGATGATATCCGATGGTCGATATCATCCCGGCGGCCAAGAAACAGGTCGGGGAAGAGTTTTGGAGAAAATATGGATTGAAACGGAGTTTTTAGAAAAGTTTCGATGTGTTCTTAAAAAAATAGGGTTTTTGATCTTTGAAAAATAAGGTCTGGGATGGTTTGGGTGTTTGTAAAGATCAAATGGAGGATTTTAGATGTGTTCTAGATCTGTTTTTGGAAAAAGGTGAGGTTTGATCTTTGAAAATTGTTTTGGAAAGGGATTTTAATGTTTTTGAAGATTGAAAGAATAATTTTTTGAAGAAAAAATGAAGAAACGAAGCAAAATAGGGGTTTTGATCGAAAAACATGTTGGGTTTTTGCGTTTTAGGTGTTAGGGTTTAGAGAGTTTAGAGTGAGAGAGAATTGAGGAGATAGAGGGAGAACAAATCAAATGATCGTTCCAACTCGGTTCAGGGCCTTTCATACCGAGTTAGGAACGGTGTCGTTTTGGGAGCCGGGTCACAGAGGGTCTGCGCGTTTCTACGCGGGTTCGGGTACGGGTCCGTGACCCGGACTAGTTTAAACATTGGGTTTGGGCTTGGTTAATTTGAATGGGTAAATGGTTTGGGCTTGGTTATTGGGTTCAGGCTTGGTCTTTTAGGGCTTTTAGATTTGGGCTCTTACATTTTAATTCCCTCATAAATCAGTCTCTATTCCTTTGTAATTTGGTCGCCTAAAATGCAATTTAATTCAATTCAGTCCTTTTCATAATTTTTTTTAAAATTTCTTTAATTAATTGTTTTATTATGTAATTAATTAATATGCTTGAATGTTTTAAAAAATAGCATGTCATTATATTGTGTGGACAATTAATCACATGTTAAATTAGATTAGTGCCATTAGTGTAGTTTACTAAACCATAATTGAATAGGGACATCATTGTAGAAAATATGTAGATATTTGAAACAATTTTAGAATGCTCAATATTGGATAGTGTCACAATGTAGAGTGATGTTAACCAATGAACATTCCGATAAAAGTTTCAATTTTCTACTTTAACTTAGAAAATGGAATTAAATCACTAACTAGGTAATTTAATAAATAAAATAAAAATAGGGATAATAATTAGTGTCATTCTAATTAGGAATGTTATTATTTTTGGGTTTGATAAAGAAAGTGTCCAATATTATTTTGAATGTTTTCTTCTATGTCCAAAATTAATAGCATTCATAGAATTTTAATTAAAGCAATTAATGGAGCCTAATTAGGGTTTACTTAAAAATGACAAGACAATAATAAATCATGCATTAAACCTTTTATGTTGAGATACATTTTCCGAATATAAGTTGAAGTGTCCTAATGTAATTGGATGTTTCATAATCATATTCACTCGAAATGTACTTTCTTACAAAAGGATACTCCCATTCGGAATAAAATTCGTTTTACAGTTAAAAGATTTAATTAAATTCAAATTAATGTTCGGAATGCCAAAATGCCACATGTAATTAATAAGGTACCGATAACGAGTGTTTTTAGGGGTGCTAACCCTTCCCTACTCGTAACCGACTCCCGAACCCGAACTTTTCAAAAAGAATCTCTGGTGCGTTTTTATGGTGTCCGGCCTACCAAAGTGGCCAGTGGCGACTCCAAAACGATTTTCAAGCAAATAAAGAGGGTTTTGACTAAAAATGAAAAATTAATTAATTACAAGATTAAATTGGTCAAAATCCTAATTTTCCAAAAACCCTGATCTTTCAAATATTAAACATCATGGCTGTTTTTTATTCTAAACCCTAAAGAAGCGGGCTTTCAAAAAAGGGTCGCGACAACTTGGCGACTCCGCTGGGGAGGAACTTGAGAGTCAAGCCTAATAATTAATTATACGTGTCATCTTGGCATTCCGAACATTAATTTAAATTTTTAATTTTTTTTGAAAGACTATTCGATGAATCTTAGGAAAAATGGGGGTAGTTTTTGTGTATATTATACATGTCATTCATGCATAAACCCTAAACCCGGGTTTTTTACCTTTAAGTAAGAGTAAGACAATATCCGACGTGATGCTCTTCAGCTCCGAGTTCGGATATTTGTCTTCTTCCGGTATACTAACCTTACGCACCGTGGGGCCCACGCTTCCGTTGTAAGGGACCTATACTACCGAATCGATGTCTTACTGTCGCAGTAGGCAGTAACGACAGTTCGAGAACCAAGAGTCTAGATCCAAGCCCACATGCTGTTTTAGAAGCCTACCCCATTAGAGCCAGATAAGGACCTAGGATAGGTGCTGCCGATTTAAATTCATTTCTCTGTTTATTTTGTTGCATTAAATATTGTTATTTTAATTCGAGTAGTTATTAATCTCGTAGTTTGTTTATTTGCCTTCAATATTAATTTAAGATAGTAACACAAGTTTTTTTGGTTTGTTTGTTGTTTGTTTGTTTGTTTTGTTTATTTTTGTCATCAATTGCATTTTTATTTTCAACATTGAATCTGGAGTCAGTCAAATTTAGAAGTACTCAATATGTCACGAGGATTTAAAGTAGGAGAGGATAATACTGTTGTATGGATCTGGTCTGAATAGACACAACACGAAAAAGGGGATAGCCTTAGAAGATGAGAAATATCCAAGATGAAGGGATATGCAAAGCTAACCACTAATCAGGAGGCAAGTTTATTAGATTTCAAACATATCTGGGGTCAGTGGGATAACAAGATGAAAGAGTCATTTCGAGATGAACTCGGGGACATAGCTCTATTGCTAGAAATAAAGGTTGATCAAGAATTATTAAGGGCGATAGCTCAATTTTGGAACCCAGCCTATAACTGCTTCACCTTTGGGAAAGTAGATATGACACCGACATTGGAGGAATACAAGGTACTGATCAACTGCCCGAAAATAGAAAGTGACTAGATCTATACCAAGTCACTCAACAACACCGGACATTCATGGTTCCTCAAAAAGTTGGTAGCATTAACAGGAAAAAACAAGGAGTGGTGGGATCAAAGATTGGCAAAAAATGACAGCACCAACCAAAATGAAGACATGCAACGAGTTAATTGGAGAATTCTCAAAGAGCTGATACTAGCAAGTAGTGACGAACCGGTTGGAATGAGAAGTCTATTTGCTCTGTGTATTTATGGTATGGTAATCTTCCCAAGAACCCATGAACACGTGGATTCATCGACTATTGGACTATTTGAACGACTGAGTAAAGGAGTTAACCAGTGCCGGTAATTCTGACAGAAACTTATAGGTCACTCACCAACTGCAAAAAGATAGGGGAAGCAAAATTCTGGGGGTGTGCACAATTGCTAGAAATATGGCTCAGGAGCCACAAATGGAACGCACCCTACAGAGGAGCTAGATACCTGGATACTTATTCACTGATCAGAGAGCACCTAACTGATTATGTCTTGGAAAAGAAGACTGAGAAGCATTGGATTGAATATCTCAAAGACTTGAAGGATACAAATGTAATATGGAGAACTCATTGGCTGAATACGGGTATGACCTTTCTATATCGCTGTGGAAACAAGGACTGGGTTCCTTTACCAGGAATTTGGGGAGGAATAGCTTATTGCCCATTGCTAGTCTCGAGACAATTCGGATCAAGATAATTTGTGTTTGTTACTGCTGGAATGGCTAAGTTCGAATATGCTCACAAAACCAATGATTACAATGGGCTAATTTTGCAGACCTCAAAGGCTTGGGAAGCACCAAGAAGGGTTCAACCTTATCCAGGATCTGAAATAATGGCAAGGTACGATGAGTGAAGGGCCCAGAGAGTCAATGACATTATGTTTCAAGAGATGCCCCAAAGAGCTGGAACTTCAACATAAGCAACCCAGGAGTCACCTTCAGCTTTAGAGAAACTCAGACATGACCGAGAACAAGACTTGAAAAAGTATGAAAAAGGAGTCCAGAACCTTAAGGAAGAATTAACGATGACACAGTTGCAAGTAGAAATCCACAAAGGAAAGGAGAAGGAGCTGGTGGAACAGAACAAGAAAGTGAATCAAGAACTAAAAAAGCTGCGAGAATTGTACAATGGCTACAAATCCAAACAAAAGGGTGGAACAAGCAAGATGATAAAGGATTTGTCAGAAGAATTGGACAATTACCCAAGACAGGGATGATTATAAAAAGATGTATGACAGAAAAACACGAGCAAGCAAAGAATCGAACGAAAAAGCGAAAAAGAGGCTAGAAGAAGAACAAGCCCGAAATTTCGACTTGACTGGCCAGGTGACACAACTTGAAGAGTTAATCACCAAGTATCACAACGAGGATAAAGTCGAAGCAGAGATAGCAAAAGAAAGAATGCAGAAAAGAGTAACTGAGCTGGAAGTCATTGTTCAAGACCTGAAGGACAAGTTGGCTGGATACGAAGGGGCAGTAATGGCAGAGAGCGGAGCATGGAAAGACAAATATGAGGTAGCCCGACGAACGGTCCAGTGTCAGAACGATGAACTAGTGAGATTTAAAGCCCAAGTCAGAAGTATTGCTTCGTATGTCCAAATCCTGTCAAGGCAAGCTACAAGCCTGTTGGAGCAGCCTAACATCGAAGAGGAACATGGGGAAGCTATTGTGCGCCTGTTGCACGATTTAGTCAACTTAGGAGTTAAGGCTAGTGTTTTTATATAGCAAGTTTATCTCCTCTGTGTAATTAAATTTTTGGATGAATGTGGTGTTTCAAAGGAAGACTGGTTCCTGAATTTGATGTTCTTTTATTGCATTCATGCATACATGCACACATTTATTCATTTTAAAATCTTATGATAAATAAGGAATTTAATAAGAGAAAGGTAATGACAGAATCAACTCTAAGCCGTAAACATTCCATATTCATACGGAACTCACCTGCGTTCACGATCCATGGCTTTTGAGGATCGACTTGCCAATCTTAAAAACGAACGCGTGGGAACGCAGAATCGTTTTGACAGGATCGAGCAATCGATTAAAGATTGCTTTACTCAAACCCAGGCAGAAATCATCAACCAGCTGACTGCTCTATTGGGCCCTAAGGAATCTGGGAAGGCCAAAGCAGCCGAAGGAGCTTCCAACGAGGTGAATGATCAAGCAGAGACAATGTCCCACATCAGGATGCAGCCAGAAAAACCTCCAACAGCAAAGAAGGTCCATATCAACTTAGCTAGAGTAACACCAAGTCACCCAGTACACATTGGCGCAAACTTTGAGAATGCTGAAGAGGTGCCAGACTTGAATGCTCTTGACGAGATTGGAAAAATACGTGCTGAAATTTAGCGCAAGTACGAGGAGCGTTGCAAAGCTCTAGAGGATCACTTGTTGGAATTGCAGAAAGCTAATGAAATGGGACCAAGAGCCGTGGAAATGAGCCTGGTAGCTGATCTAGTACTTCCTCCTAAGTTCAAAGCTCTAGACTTTGAGAAATACGATGGAACTTCATGTCCCAAGGCCCATCTTATGATGTATTGTAGAAAAATGGATGCCTACCTGAGAGATGAAAAGTTGCTGATACACTGCTTCCAGGACAGTCTGACTGGTTCATCTGCTCGCTGGTATACACAATTAAGCCGGGTGAATATCCAATCCTGGAAGGACCTGTCAGGAGCTTTTGTAGAGCACTATAAGCATGTCACAGAAATGATCCCAAGCCGAGTAATGTTGCAGGGGATGGAGCAGAGAAGTAACGAAACGCTCCGAAAATATGCCCAAAGATGGAGAGCTATTGCAGTACAAGTACAACCCCCCACTAATGGAAAGCGAGATTGCTCATATGTTCATACAGACTCTGAGAGGACCACTTTTTGAAAGGCTTATCAGCAACGCCACTCAGAATTTTGCCGACATTGTGATAACATGAGAGCTGATAGAAGCTGCAATAAAGCGGAAGGATTGAAAGTGGAGAGAGTTCTCGCAGGAACTATAAGAGGAAAGATAATAAAGTGAATAATACAAGCACTTATGAGGCACCAAAAAATGTGACCATTACATCACTCGGAACCTCGGCTGGAAATTCCCAGAACTCAAACAAGAGGGATTCCTAAGGACCGAGAAATGATAGAATGAACTTTACACCCATCCCAATGTCATATGCAGAATTATACCCTCAGCTGCATGAGGTGGATCTAGTGAGACCGTATCATCTAACACCTCTATAGCCTCCTTACCCTCCATGGTACAAAGCTGATGCCCACTGTGAATTTCATGCTGGAATACCGAGACATTCAATTGAAACATGCACATCATTCAAGAAGGTGGTGCAGAATTTGATCAATATTGGGATATTGAAGTTTGATGAACCCAGTATCGCTGCTAATCCCCTTCAAAGTCATAGAGGACGTAGGGTGAACATGATAGAAGAATATGATGAGGCAAAGAGGTGAAAGACTGATGTTTCAGAGATTCATTCTCTGTTGAGATGGGTGTTTGAACATCCATATAACGCCAAGATGATTCAAGTTGGCATGAAAGTTGAGATGGAAGTACCTACCAAGGTGTATTGTTAATATCACCAAGAGTGTGTCATGAATTTCAGCACTGTCAAGAGTTCAGGGACCTAGTTCAAAAAATAATGGATAACAAAGAAATTGAGTTCTTTGAAAAGGTTGGTACAAGGAGAGAGGTTGAAGTGTGTGCTTCGGAAAACTCTAGAGTGAGATATGGAGTGCACAAACCTTTGGTTGTGACTGTTAAAACGAAGGCTGCAAATGCGAAGCTAGTGGTGGCACCAAAGATAGTGATTTCAACTCCCGCTCTGTTTGCCTTCAAAAGTACCAATACAATCCCTTGGAATTACGCGGCCAGTGTGTCAATACAGGAAAAAGAAAAGTTGCAAGAGACGAAACTGAAAGAAGAGACAAAGGAAGGACCAAAGAAAGAACAAATGTGTAGAAATAATGTTTTGATATAATAATTGAAAAATGTTATGGACTAATTTGAAAAGAATTCAAAACTTGTGTTTAAGTCCAAACAACTTGAATTTATGTTTGAGGGATCTTAAAAGGTTTTAGGCAAAGTTTTTCATGATTTAAAACAGCCAAACTTGCATTTTCAGGTTGCCCACACCGATACAATGTAACCCGTATCGATACCTTTTTGCCCAGGTTTGGTTACTGCCAAAACCCGTATCGAAACAAGCTTTACTGTTTCGATACGGAGAGGGATCGTTTCGATACGCCTGGTAAGCGTACCGATCCCTATTTTAACAACCCCAACAGATAGTTTCCCAACGGTCTTTTAAATGTCATACAGTACTGATACGCCTAGGCTAGCAAGAGCCCAACGACTAGTTTTTGATTAAGTTCGTACCGATACGGGTCTATGCGTATCGATAAGGAAGGCTGCAGAACAACATTAAAGATGGGAAATTAAGTCTCCAACAGCTCTAATTCAACCCAACTGCTAGTAACGGCTACAAACTCAAAGAGGAGTATAAAAGGGACCTCCAAGCATCTAGCAATGGTTAATGCTTCAATTGTCAACAACAAATGATCAAGAAATTGTCTTAGTGCTTATTTGTCATTTCTTTGTATAGACAAACACTAGTGAGCCAAAATTGTTAGATTTGCTCAAGTGTTTTAGGTTTTAGGTGAGAGCTAAATTGTGCAAACAAATACCTATTAGAGGGATTTGAGTTTGCTTATCTTTTCTCTTGTTAAGAGGGTTTGATCAAGGCTTTGAGTAGAAAGCTTGATCGGTGTATAAGGGTTTCCTCCTAAGCCTAGAAAAGGGGACAAATTAATAGTGGATTGATTGGAAATCCTTAGTGGGAAGCTAAGGTAGTGGATATAGACATTGGTTAGAAGGTTGAACCAATATACATCATTGTGTCCTTAATCTTTTTAGCTTCCACACCACTTACACCCAAAATCCCACTTCTCCATCACTTGGCAAGCAAGAACGGTTGATGAAATTGAGCACCGTAAAACCCAACAATTGGTATCAGATCTTGGCTCAATTGAATAGGATTAACATCCTATTGAGTAGATCCAGCAAGCTCGATCATCATTTCAATCAACCGGCTCAATGGCACAATCCATCGACAAAGCGCCCTTCTTCGACGGAACTCACTATGCCCATTAGAAGACAAAGATGAAGTTCTTCATAAAGTTAATGGACTACAAGCTATGGGAAAAAGTAGAAGATGGTCCGTTCGTGCCTCAACGAAGTAAAGCGAAATGGAGTGTCGAAGATCACAAGAAGATGGAGCTTAATTGCAAAGCCTTGCACATCCTTTTTTGTACTTTTGGCCCAACCATATATGAGAAGATGTCTTTTTGTGAGATTGCCAAGGAGGTATGGAAAAAGCTTGAAGTCACATACGAAGGAACCGATGAAGTGAATGAGACCAAGATAGGCCTCCTCAACCTAGCGTATGAGAACTTCAAGATGGATCCGGAAGAAAACATCGAGAAGATGTTTGATAGGTTCTCCACTATCACCAATGGTCTCAAAGGCTATGGAAAAGCCATCCCGGAAGAGAAGCTTGTCCGAAAGCTCATCTACTCACTTCCCGAGTCATGGGACTCAAAGAGGACCGCCACCATCGAAGCTAAGAATTTGAAGACCTTGAAGCTTGATGAACTCATGGGGTCACTTCTCACTAATCAAATAATGAAGAAAAACAAAGAAGATGAGAAGAAGAGGGAAGAAATTAGAGCTATGGGGGAGAAGAAGCTCAAAGGGCTTGGCATCAACGTAAATGTCGTTGCTCTCAAATCCTCCACATGCCATCATGTAGATTCAAGTGAAGAGAAGGATGTAGAAGAAGAGATAGTTCATCTCTTCAAGAAGTGTGCCCTTTTCATGAAGAAAGCCTTGAGAGAGCTTGAACGAGATTCCATGAAAAAGAAGAGGGCAAGCACTTCAAGCTATAAGAAGAAGGCATATGTGGCTACTTGGAGTGATGAAGACTCCACCGACGATGAACAAGCCAACCTTTGCCTTATGACCATCGAAGAAGATTCAAGGGTAACTTCTAATTCATCTACTTCATGTTCATATTCTTTTGATGAATTACAAGATGCCTATGACGATTTGGTTTTAGAGTTTAAAAATCACATTTTGAAAAACAATAAAATGATTTCAAAGTTGAAGATTCAAAATGATTTGATTTCTAAAACCAAACTTGAACTTGAAGCAAAACTCGAAGATTTTGAACAAAAATGTTTTGATTTACAAAATTTGCTTCATAAAGTTCAAGAAGAAAAAGATTTGATTTCCAAAGAGCTTGAAAAGAAAAAATAATTTTGGAAAATCAAACTTTTATGTAAGACAATCTAGTGCCCCTAGATTTGTAAACGGTAAATGTTTTAGAAGTGTTTGGGTCCCAAAAGGACTAACCACTTCAACTAAAAAGGATGAAATTGAAAAATTGATTACTAAGAGGACTAAATTTTGTGCCACTAACGTCTATGGATCCAAAGCAATTTGGATACCAAAAATTACTTGATTGTCTTATGATAGGCGTGATGGAGAGTGATCAACAAGTCAAACCTTAAGGGGGAGCTCCATGCACACAAGAAAGACACTTGAAGAAGGAAGGCTTCACATCCTCCCTTGTGTTCAAGTGTGGTAAAATCTAGTTGTTTTTGCTTTTATTTGATTTATTTCAACTAGATGATCATATATGTTGGACTAACATTTTAATGATGCTTTGAGTAAGGGGGAGCCATTTTAAAACCAAACATCTTAATATTTTTAAAATCTAAACATCTATTGTTATTTTGAGCTTAAAAGTGTTTTAAATTCTTTTTGACATAACAAAAAGAGGGAGAAATTGTTTGAAAAAAATGAATTTTCAAATGAATAAGGGGGAGCTCAAATTGATTATTGATTTCAAATTTTTCATCTCTTATTCACATTTTTAAACTTAAAAGGGGAGAATCCCAAACAAATTTTCAAGTTGGTTTTATTATATCAAAAAGGGGGAGATTGTAGAAATAATGTTTTGATATAATAATTGAAAAATGTTTTGGACTATTTTGAAAAGAATTCAAAACTTGTCTTTAAGTCCAAACAATTTGAATTTATGTTTGAGGGATCTTAAAAGGTTTTCGGAAAAGTTTTTCATGATTTAAAACAACCAAACTTCCATTTTAAGGTTGCCCATACCAATACGGTATAACTCGTATCGATACCTTTTTGCCCTGGTTTGGTTACTGTCAAAACCCGTATCGAAACAGGCCTTGCCGTTTCAATACAGAGAGGGATCGTTTCGATACGCCTGGTAAGTGTACCGATCCCCATTTTAAAAACCCCAAGGGCTAGTTTTCCAACAGTATTTTAAATGTCATACCGTACCAATACGCCCTCAAGCGTATCGATACACCTAGCCTGGCAAGAGGCCAACGACTAGTTTCTGATGAAGGCCGTACCGATAAGGGTTCATGCGTATCGATACGGAAGGCTGCAGAACAACATTAAAGATGGGAAATTAAGTCTCCAACGGCTCCAATTCAACCCCAACGGCTACAAACTCAAAAAGGAGTATAAAAGGGACCTCCAAGCATCTAGCAATGGTTAATGCTTCAATTGTCAACAACAAATGATCAAGAAATTGTCTTAGTGCTTATTTGTCATTTCTTTGTATAGACAAACACTAGTGAGCCAAAATTGTTAGATTTGCTCAAGTGTTTTAGGTTTTAGGTGAGAGCTAAATTGTGCAAACAAATACCTATTAGAGGGATTTGAGTTTGCTTATCTTTTCTCTTGTTAAGAGGGTTTGATCAAGGCTTTGGGTAGAAAGCTTGATTGGTGTATAAGGGTTTCCTCCTAAGCCTAGAAAAGGGGATGAATCAATAGTGGATTGATTGGAAATCCTTAGTGGGAAGCTAAGGTAGTCGATGTAGACATTGGTTAGAAGGTTGAACCACTATACATCATTGTGTCCTTAATCTTTTTAGCTTCCACACCACTTACACCCAAAATTCCACTTCTCCACCACTTGGCAAGCAAGAACGGTTGAAGGAATCGAGCACCGTAAAACCCAACAAAATGAATTCGGAGGCAGTAAACGAAGTACGTCATTTCACTCGATGTGGTAGATGTTACTCCCCTAGAAGTCATGAAAGAAGCTGAGAAAGTTAAAGAAAAGGTATCTACTGCCCCTGAAAAGATTTTTGAGGAAGACCTTGCTCCAAAGATAAATGAACCGGTGACGGAGGAGCAAGCCCGAGAATTTCTGAGGTTTTTGAATTACATCGAGTACAACATAGTAGAACAATTGAAGTGACAACAAGCAAGGATTTTAGTCCTGGAGTTATTACTAAGCTCTAAGAGGCACCGTAATACTTTGATGAAGGTGCTAAATCAGACGTTTGTGCCAAACAACATCTCAGTAGACAAGTTGGACAGAATTGTGAATCATATTGCTGCTGACAACTAAATCACATTTACCGATGGCGAAATTCCAGAAGGAGGAATGGGGTCAGTAAAAGCTTTGAATATCACCAAGCATTGTAGAGGATATGTGCTGCCAGGTTTCCTGATTGGCAATGGATCAGCCCTCAATGTTATGCCGATGGCGACCCTGCAAAGGTTGCCTATCGATGACTCCCATATGAAGGCATATCAGAAAACTGTAAGAGCCTTTGATGGAACAATCCGAGATGTGCTTGGGAGGATAGAAGTACCATTGTTGATAGGACCGACAATTTACAATATAGATTTTGTGGTGATGGATATTAAACCTACCTATAACTGTTTGCTTGGACGACCCTGGATTTATTCAGCAGGGGCAGTCCTATCCTCTCTACACCAGAAACTAAAGTTTGTTATAGAAGGAAAGTTGGTTAGTGTTGGAGCAGAGGAAGACATCATTGCCTCTATAACAACTGATGTACCCTACATCCAAACAGATGTAAACGCCTTGGAGTGCTCTCTCCGGGCGCTGGAATTTGTAAATGCTACCTTCGTGGCTGAGAGGAAGCCATTTCCACAGCCATGACTGTCAAACTACACCAAAATGATTGTTCGCGAGACACTTGGAAGAGGTGCAAGGACATGGAAGGGGCTTGGAAAACATTTACAGGGAAGTTTGCGTCTGAGGCCTTTTCTGATGAAGACAAATCATTTTGGATTGGGGTTTGCTCCTATAATAAAAGACCGATTGAGAGTGTAACGCCCCAATTTTGGGCTTAGGAGTTTTGGGTTTCAGACCGGTTCGGTCGGAGTGCGGTTCGAATATATAAAGGTGAATTTAGGAAATCCTAGTTCGGGTTGCATTAAAAATATGGAAAAATATCCTAAAATCCTCTTTTATTATATATAAGAGAATGGTGGAATCAATTTTGCAAAATGAGGTTTGGAAGGGTGACATTTTGGTTAGTGACCAAAATGTAATTTTTGAAAACTGCGAGATTGTTTTAAAAAGGATTGAAACTTTGAATCTTTAAGGAGCTATTTACCCAATGGGAGTTTCTCCAGATTTTTCTAAAATATTAAATGATTAATTAATGGTTTTAAATAAAACTAAAAAGGAGGGAAGATATTTTGGCATTTTCCAACTAACTTTCCATTTTCATTTTCTCTCATCTTTTCTCTCAAACCAAACACTTTTCTCCAGAAAATTTCCCTCCGATTTTGACATCCAAACATGAGATTTTAATTCTCTTTGTATCTTCAATCATCTCTTCAACAAAACCTTTGCAATTGCTAAGTGGATTTTCAAGAATTTGGTTCCAAAAGGGAGAAAACTCAAGTTTAGAGGTATGAACGTCCTTCTCCTCTAAATTCTCAGTTCTTTACTGAAATTCCTAAGTTCTTAATCCTTGATTTATGATTTATTAAAGGTTTTACAATTGAACTCTTGATCTTGGCTTTTAAATGCAAGATTTGGTTGATTTTTGGTAAAATTCGTGTGATCTGTTTAAGCAGTGATTTGAGGTGTCTTTTTAATGTTAAATGAATGTTAAATTGATGAGTAATTGAGGTTTAATCAATGCAATCCCGGATAGGTTAAATTTCCTAAGTTTTGCTTGAGTTTTTGGTTGATTTTGGAGTGATCTTGATGATCTGTTATAGCTGGAGGTATAAGCACGTGGTTAGATCCTTTTTGGATGTTAATTGATGTTTAAGGATGATTAGATTTGATGGATCTTGGTTGGGTAGTGTTGTGGAGTTGTTTGGATGCATTTTCGGTTGTGTTTGGTAGCTGAAAATAGAGTGTGGATGAGAGCAGCGAGTTTAGGTGCTTTCATTGAAGCTATTAATGCATGATGATGCATTAATCCTCTGCTTTGATGTGTTTAAAACAGGGGAGTCATCTTTGGATCCTAGTGGTGGTGATCCGAAAGCTTGATTGGTGTTTTGGCAAGTGGTGAAACGGAATCGGTGAGTGGATTTTGGTTTTCGGCTTTGAAACCAATGTTTTGAAGGTTTGGGAGCTTAGTTTAAGTCTAAGCAACTTAGCTAAGCTCAAGAGTAAGTTTTCGGAAAAACTCTCTTAATGATGAACCATGGATTGGTTGTATGCAATGTGTTTTGTTGCATGTTTTAAATGCTGTCTGAAAGCATATTTAGCATGTTTAGTTGCTGATTTTATAAGCCATGTGATGAAGGATGCTCAAGGTAAGAGATCCTTGTTTTTGAACAATGTTTAAATGTGGTTTGATGCTTAAAGATGCATGTTGTTTATGGCTTTGAAAAATGCTTTAAAACAATGGAATATTGTTGTTAATGATGCATATTGGCAAGTGATGGTTAAGGTCACAAAGGTGGTTAAAAGTCCTTGTGTGAGCCTTGTTATTTAAGAACAACATGGTGGTTAAAAGTCCATGGTTGGTTCTTGGTTAAGATCACAAAGGTGGTTAAAAGTCCTTGTGTGAGCCTTGTTATTTAAGAACAACATGGTGTTTAAAAGTCCATGGTTGGTTCTTGGTTAAGGTTCAAGGTGGTTAAAATTCCTTGTGTAAGGCTTGTTATTTAAGAACACCAAGGTGGTTAAAAGTCCTTGGGTGATTCTTGTTAAGGACACAAAGGTGTTTAAAAGTCCTTGTGTGGTCCTTGTCATGGTGTTTAAAAGTCCATGGAATGATTCTTGTTAGGGACACAATGGTGTTTAAAAGTCCATGTGTGGTCCTTGGAAATTGTAAGATCACAATGGTGTTTAAAAGTCCATGTGTGGATCTTATGTTAATTGTATCACTTGTGGCCAATATGACATGTTATGATCTTGAAGCACGAAATGCTTGTTTAAATGCTTATGTGCATGTGCAAATGATGTTTTGATATAAGGTTTATAAATGTGTTTTTATAAATGTATTATTGTGTGGTTTTAAACGAGCAAACCTCACTAAGCTATTGCTTACGCTCTCTCTTTTCTTAAACCAATAATGCAGAGCATTAAGGTGCATTGAGGGCGGCAAGGGGGACAAGAATCCAAGTGGTGAACAAAGCTCATGTATGGTGAAGGTTTCTTAAACACTATTAGCTTTTGGCATTTGGCAATGGGGAACCTATGTTGTTGATTTAGGAGATGTTTTGGACTCCTTGAGTTGGATTTATTTTGATTTTGATGTTGGAACATGTAAAAGGCCTTTATATGGTTGGAGTGGTATATTGATGCTTGAATGGTTTTTCTAGTAGGTAGCATGCCTATAGATTTGGGGATTTTCATAATTGATGCTATGTTGATGTTTGGTTGATGCAATTATGTTCCTTGGATGTTGAATGACTTGCTGGTATAAATTGGTTGCATTTGGAGCATGTTTGATGGGTCAATTATGTGATAAACCAGCTATTTTTCTGCAATCTGGGCAGGCCGTATCGGAACGGGTACTACCGTTTCGGATCAGGGGCCTGAAATGGCCTAGGCATTCCGAAACGGAAGAAACTGTTCCGGAACGGAAATGCCACTGCCAAGCATCGTTTCGGAACCAGTTTCGGAACGGTCCCACGTTTCGGAACAGGTCCTCCCTGTTTCGGAACACTCGACCGTTGGGCTCTGAATTTGATGGTTATATGTTCTGAAATGTTTGCGTTTTGGTCCTGAATCTTGTTTATGCAATTGTATGAGTTTGAGATGTCCATTTGAGCTAAAATTTGGCAGGGAAGCATGAAATATGATTATTTTTAAGATGGTAACTTTTAATTGGGTTAAGTCCCTATAATTTTCATAATTTACAATTTGGTCCCTAAAGTTGCAATTTGTGCAATTGAGTCCCTGAGTGATCTCTGATGGTTATGATCTCTGAGTATGTTGATCTTATGAATATATCTAGGGATAATGTGCATCTAGAAAAGAAAAAAAAGAAAAAAAAGGTCGTTAATCAAGGTTGACTTTCGGGTTGACTTTGGTTTTCCCCGTGTAATCTTCTTAATTCGGGTCAACCGTCTAGGCCGGGTTAAGGGGGTTACATTTGGTGGTATCAGAGCTGAGTTCTCGAGTAATTGGAAATGGTTGTGTGGTTGATTTAAGTAAGTATGCTTTATATGCTTGTTGAATGAAAGCATGTTGATTGAATTGTGATTATGTTGCAATTGTGGTGTATGTTGGGGTGAAGCATGTTGTGGGTACCCATTGCCAAATCAAAGCTAATGTAATGATGTTGTTTTTAAGTGAAATGAGCTTGAGTACTTGGATTGCTTACCTTGCTGGGCCTAACTTTGTTTAATTGCATTGTGATTGCATTGCTAGTGTATGGCACCTCGTAGAGAGTTGAGAGTTAATACACGAGCTATGGCTCAAAGTGAAAATGAAGAGAATGCTGAAAATGCTATGGATTTACCTCCTCCGCCTGGTGGTGGTGGTGCTGAGGGTGAAAGAGCTGGAGTTGCAGCTGGTGCTGGGGTCGCTGGACCTGAAGCTGGTCAGGGGCAAGCTATTCCTGACATGACGATGTTAGTGCAAGCTATTGCTGGTGCTTTTCGAGCAGCAGTAGCTGGAGCTCAAGGAGCTGGGCATCAGGGAGATGCTGGAGTTAGACTACCCTTGGAACGCTTACGCAGTTTTGGAGGGACTGAGTTCAGGGGTTTGTCAGCTGAAGGTTCGGAGTCTTGGTTAGAGAGTACCAAGAGAATCTTGGGTCAGATGAGTTGCACTGATGTGCAAAAGCTGGGGTGTGTGGTATCATTGCTGCAAGATGATGCGTACACTTGGTGGACAACCACTATCGCTGGGATGGCGGAAGCTGATGTAACTTGGACGTTCTTCCAGAACGCGTTCAAGAGAAGGTATCTAGGTGTAAGGTACCTAGATGAAAAGAAGAGGGAATTCATGTCTCTTACCCAGGGGAGCATGTCTGTGGCTGAGTATGAAGTTCAGTTTGTTCGACTCAGTCAGTATGCACCTGAGCTTGTTCTGAATGAGCGGGAAAGGTGTGAAAGGTTCCGTTATGGTTTAGTGACGGATGTGAAGATGTATGTGCTGGCTACTGAATATGATGATTTTGATGTGCTGGTGGGCCGAGCCAAGGATATTGAGATGAACTTGGGTTTGTCTGCTAGAAGTGCTGGTTCTAGTGCTGGAAAGCGAACAACTGAATATAGTTCCGGTGGTGGACGGAACAAGAGGGGACGTGATCAGAAGTATCAGTCCTCAGCTAAGCGAGGTGGTGGTGCGCCTGCTCGGGGAGGCAACGCTAGAGTTGATCCGAGTGCATGTTGGACATGTGGTTCACGTGGCCATATGAAACGTGATTGTCCTCGAGCTGTGAGGGAGGTGCAAGCTCCTGTTGTGGCAGCTGGTAATGCGTGTTGGAACTGTGGATCTGCGGATCATTTGAGGAGAGAGTGTCCTATGTTGGATGGTGGCCAAGGGCGTGCTCCTGTTGCTGTTGCACCACAGAGAGGTCGTGGACGCGGCCGTGGTAATTTTCAGCGGAGAGAGGAAGGTGGTCGGGGTGTGGCCCATGTTGTGGCTATTCAGCCTGAAGGTGGCGGCCAAGCCAGGGTGTATGCTCAGCGGGAGGGAAGGAATGACGCGGATGTGATCGCAGGTACCTTTACTTTGCAATCCTTGTCATTACTTTCCTTGATTGATTCTGGATCTACGCACTCATACATTTTGCGTGAGCATGCTGAATTGCTTGGTTTGCCTGTTGAGTCTTTGGATGTTGGTGTGCGTGTCACTAGTTCTTTTGGTGAGACTGTTGTGACTTGAAAGCTATATAGAAGATGTCCCTTGGTTGTTCAAGATCATGTTTTTCATGTTGACCTTATAGAGTTGCCTTTCTATGGTTTCGATGTAATCCTTGGTATGGATTGGCTTGCTGAGCATCGTGCTGTAGTGGATTGTGAAAATAAGCGAGTTTCGCTGAAGCTTGCGGATGACTATGAGGTTGTTGTGGTTGGTGAGAATGTGAAGTTTCTTGCTAATGTGGTGTCTACATTGGAGGCGAGCCGGATGCTGAGGCAAGGCTGTGAAGCTTACTTAGCTTTTGTGATGAATCCTAGCTCCAAGGAGTTGCGTGTGCAAGATATCAGGATTGTACGAGAATTTCCTGGTGTGTTTCCTGAGGAGTTGCCTGGATTACCTCCTAATCGTGAAGTGGAGTTTGG
The DNA here is from genome assembly GCA_958450335.1 of Hibiscus tridactylites. NCBI lineage: Eukaryota > Viridiplantae > Streptophyta > Magnoliopsida > Malvales > Malvaceae > Hibiscus > Hibiscus tridactylites. The sequence continues at coordinate 61,391,592 of OY288290.1, forward strand.
GATTGAGCTGTATGAGAATACAACTCCTGTGTCCATTACCCCTTATAGAATGGCACCTAAAGAGTTGAAGGAGCTGAAGACGCAATTGCAAGAGTTGCTTGATCGTGGGTTCATTCGGCCAAGTGTATCACCTTGGGGTGCACCGGTCTTGTTTGTGAAAAAGAAGGATGGCACTATGAGAATGTGCATTGATTATCGTCAGCTGAACAAGTTGACTATCAAGAATCGGTATCCTTTGCCGAGGATTGATGATCTCTTTGATCAATTTCGGGGAGCAGCTATGTTCTCTAAGATTGACTTGAGGTCAGGGTATTACCAGTTGAAGGTAAAGGATGTGGATGTGCCTAAGACAACTTTCAGGACGAGGTATGAGCATTATGAGTTCCTTGTAATGCCGTTTGGTTTGACAAATGCTCCTGCAGCTTTCATGGACATGATGAATCGTGTGTTTCATGAATACCTGGACAAGTTTGTAGTGGTGTTCATTGATGATATCCTCGTGTACTCGCGTACTGAGGAGGAGCATGAAGAGCATTTGAGGATTGTGCTGCAAGCTTTGTTGGAGAATCAACTTTATGCTAAGCTGAGCAAGTGTGAGTTCTGGTTAAGTGAAGTGGTGTTTCTTGGGCATGTGGTTTCTGCTGAGGGGATTCGTGTTGATCCTCAGAAGATTGAGGCGGTGATGAATTGGAAGGTTCCTAAGTCTGTTCATGAGGTTCGTAGTTTCCTTGGTTTGGCGGGATACTACCGGAGGTTTGTGGATGGGTTTTCTAAGATTGCTGCACCTTTGACAAAGTTGTTGCAGAAGGATGTTAAGTATGAGTGGACGGAAGCGAGACAACAGGCTTTTGAGAAGCTTAAGGCAGCTTTGACGCAAGCTCCTATCTTGGTTCAACCTGAATCAGGGAAAGAGTTTGTAGTCTATAGTGATGCGTCCTATGTTGGGTTGGGATGTGTGTTGATGCAAGAGGGTAAGGTGGTGGCTTATGCATCGCGGCAGTTGAAAGTGCATGAGCGCAATTATCCTACGCATGACATTGAGTTGGCTGCGGTGGTTTTTGCTTTGAAGATTTGGAGACATTACCTGTATGGTGAGAAGTGTACTGTGTACACTGATCACAAGAGTTTGAAGTACCTGATGTCTCAGAAAGAGTTGAATCTTAGACAGCGGCGTTGGGTGGAGTTGCTCAAGGATTATGATTTGACGATTGAGTATCACCCAGGAAAAGCTAATGTTGTAGCGGATGCCTTGAGTAGAAAGGTAGCTGTTGAGTTGAGGGCTATGTTTGCCAGTTTGAGTATCTCGCGTGATGGTGGTCTTGTGGCTGAGTTGCAAGTGAAACCATCTTTGGTTCAGCTGGTTAAGGAAAAGCAATTGTTGGGTGATTCCTTAGTACCTCATGTTCAGGATATCGCGGAGGGTAGGCCTTCGGATTTCTGCTTTAATGATGATGGAGTGTTGTGTTTTGGGAGTCGAGTAGTAGTGCCCAATGATGCTGAGTTGAGGTGTGCTATTCTGACTGAAGGTCATAGTAGTCCTTTTTCTATGCATCCTGGTAGTACTAAGATGTATCGTGATCTTCGTGATGAGTACTATTGGGTGGGTTTGAAGAAGGATGTTGTAGAGTTTGTGAGCAAGTGCATGGTGTGTCAGCGAGTTAAGGCTGAGCATCAGGTTCCTTCAGGGTTGTTGCAACCGTTGAGAATCCCTGAGTGGAAGTGGGAAAGGATTACCATGGATTTTGTATCTGGGTTGCCCTTGTCACCGTCAAGGAAGAATTCTGTGTGGGTGATTGTGGATCGCCTGACGAAGTGTGCGCATTTCTTGCCTGTGCATACTACGTATTCTTTGGATAAGTTTGCGGAGCTGTACATTGCTGAGATTGTGCGGCTGCATGGTGTGCCTAAGTCGATTGTGTCGGATAGGGATCCGAGGTTTACATCGCGGTTCTGGCAGTGTTTGCATCAAGCTTTGGGTACACGGTTGAATTTTAGTACATCTTATCATCCTCAGTCGGATGGTCAGTCTGAGTGTGTTATCCAGATTTTGGAGGATATGTTAAGGTGTTGTGTGATTGAGTTCCAAGGCTCTTGGGAGAAACATTTGCCTTTGGTGGAGTTTGCCTATAATAATAGTTATCAGGCAAGTATTCAAATGGCACCTTATGAAGCTTTGTACGGGAGGAAGTGTAGGACTCCTGTTTGTTGGGCTGAAACGGGTCAGAAGTTGGTTTCGATGCCGACTTTGTTGAAGAGAACCACCGAGAAGGTGAAGCTCATTTGTGAGCGTTTGAAGGCAGCTTCTGATCGGCAAAAGTCTTACGCGGATTTGAAGCGTAAGGAAATTGAGTATGCGGTGGGTGACCGTGTGTTTCTAAAGGTTTCGCCTTGGAAAAAGGTGATGAGGTTTGGTCGGAAGGGTAAGTTGAGCCCTAGGTTCATTGGACCATACGAGGTGATTGAGCGTGTGGGTCCTGTTGCGTACAAGTTGAGGTTACCTCAAGAGTTGGAGAAGATTCATGATGTGTTTCATGTTTCTATGCTTCGGAAGTATATGTCGGATCCTTCACATGTGATGCCTGTGGAAGAAGTGGAATTGAATCCGAATTTGACCTATGATGAGGAACCGGTGAGGATTCTGGATTCAGATAGCAAGGTTCTTCGAGGCAAGACCATTGAGTTGGTAAAGGTGTTGTGGAAGCATCGTGGTGTTGAAGAACCCACGTGGGAACGGAAGGATGACATGCTGAAGCAGTTTCCGTACCTCTTTCCTTCAGGTAAATTTCGAGGACGAAATTTCTTAAGGGGGGAGAGTTGTAACGCCCCAATTTTGGGCTTAGGATTTTTGGGTTTCAGACCGGTTCGGTCGGAGTGCGGTTCGAATATATAAAGGTGAATTTAGGAAAGCCTAGCTCGGGTTGCATTAAAAATATGGAAAAATATCCTAAAATCCTATTTTATTATATATAAGAGAATGGTGGAATCAATTTTGCAAAATGAGGTTTGGAAGGGTGACATTTTGGTTAGTGACCAAAATGTAATTTTTGAAAACTGCGAGACTGTTTTAAAAAGGATTGAAACTTTGAATCTTTAAGGAGCTATTTACCCAATGAGAGTTTCTCCAGATTTTTCTGAAATATTAAATAATTAATTAATGGTTTTAAATAAAACTAAAAAGGAGGGAAGATATTTTGGCATTTTCCAACTAACTTTCCATTTTCATTTTCTCTCATCTTTTCTCTCAAACCAAACACTTTTCTCCAGAACATTTCCCTCTGATTTTGACATCCAAACATGAGATTTTAATTCTCTTTTGATCTTCAATCATCTCTTCAACAAAACCTTTGCAATTGCTAAGTGGATTTTCAAGAATTTGGTTCCAAAAGGGAGAAAACTCAAGTTTAGAGGTATGAACGTCATTCTCCTCTAAATTCTCAGTTCTTTACTGAAATTCCTAAGTTCTTAATCCTTGATTTATGATTTATTAAAGGTTTTACAATTGAACTCTTGATCTTGGCTTTTAAATGCAAGATTTGGTTGATTTTTGGTAAAATTCGTGTGATCTGTTTAAGCAATGATTTGAGGTGTCTTTTTAATGTTAAATGAATGTTAAATTGATGAGTAATTGAGGTTTAATCAATGCAATCCCGGATAGGTTAAATTTCCTAAGTTTTGCTTGAGTTTTTGGTTGATTTTGGAGTGATCTTGATGATCTGTTATAGCTGGAGGTATAAGCACGTGGTTAGATCCTTTTTGGATGCTAATTGATGTTTAAGGATGATTAGATTTGATGGATCTTGGCTGGGTAGTGTTGTGGAGTTGTTTGGATGCATTTTCGGTTGTGTTTGGTAGCAGAAAATGGAGTGTGGATGAGAGCAGCGAGTTTAGGTGCTTTCATTGAAGCTATTAATGCATGATGATGCATTAATCCTCTGCTTTGATGTGTTTAAAACAGGGGAGTCATCTTTGGATCCTAGTGGTGGTGATCCGGAAGCTTGATTGGTGTTTTGGCAAGTGGTGAAACGAAATCGGTGAGTGGATTTTGGTTTTCGGCTTTGAAACCAATGTTTTGAAGGTTTGAGAGCTTAGTTTAAGTCTAAGCAACTTAGCTAAGCTCAAGAGTAAGTTTTTGGAAAAACTCTCTTAATGATGAACCATGGATTGGTTGTATGCAATGTGTTTTGTTGCATGTTTTAAATGCTGTTTGAAAGCATATTTAGCATGTTTAGTTGCTGATTTTATAAGCCATGTGATGAAGGATGCTCAAGGTAAGAGATCCTTGTTTTTGAACAATGTTTAAATGTGGTTTGATGCTTAAAGATGCATGTTGTTTATGGCTTTGAAAAATGCTTTAAAACAGTGGAATATTGTTGTTAATGATGCATATTGGCAAGTGATGGTTAAGGTCACAAAGGTGGTTAAAAGTCCTTGTGTGAGCCTTGTTATTTAAGAACAACATGGTGGTTAAAAGTCCATGGTTGGTTCTTGGTTAAGATCACAAAGGTGGTTAAAAGTCCTTGTGTGAGCCTTGTTATTTAAGAACAACATGGTGTTTAAAAGTCCATGGTTGGTTCTTGGTTAAGGTTCAAGGTGGTTAAAATTCCTTGTGTAAGGCTTGTTATTTAAGAACACCAAGGTGGTTAAAAGTCCTTGGGTGATTCTTGTTAAGGACACAAAGGTGTTTAAAAGTCCTTGTGTGGTCCTTGTCATGGTGTTTAAAAGTCCATGTAATGATTCTTGTTAGGGACACAATGGTGTTTAAAAGTCCATGTGTGGTCCTTGGAAATTGTAAGATCACAATGGTGTTTAAAAGTCCATGTGTGAATCTTATGTTAATTGTATCACTTGTGGCCAATATGACATGTTATGATCTTGAAGCACGAAATGCTTGTTTAAATGCTTATGTGCATGTGCAAATGATGTTTTGATATAAGGTTTATAAATGTGTTTTTATAAATGCATTATTGTGTGGTTTTAAACGAGCAAACCTCACTAAGCTATTGCTTACGCTCTCTCTTTTCTTAAACCAATAATGCAGAGCATTAAGGTGCATTGAGGGCGGCAAGGGGGACAAGAATCCAAGTGGTGAACAAAGCTCATGTATGGTGAAGGTTTCTTAAACACTACTAGCTTTTGGCATTTGGCAATGGGGAACCTATGTTGTTGATTTAGGAGATGTTTTGGACTCCTTGAGTTGGATTTATTTTGATTTTGATGTTGGAACATGTAAAAGGCCTTTATATGGTTGGAGTGGTATATTGATGCTTGAATGGTTTTTCTAGTAGGTAGCATGCCTATAGATTTGGGGATTTTCATAATTGATGCTATGTTGATGTTTGGTTGATGCAATTATGTTCCTTGGATGTTGAATGACTTGCTGGTATAAATTGGTTGCATTTGGAGCATATTTGATGGGTCAATTATGTGATAAACCAGCTATTTTTCTGCAATCTGGGCAGGCCGTATCGGAACGGGTGCTACCGTTTCGAAACAGGGGCCTGAAATGGCCTAGGCGTTCCGAAAGGAAGGAACCGTTCCGGAACAGAAATGCCACTGCCAAGCATCGTTTCGGAACCAGTTTCGGAACGGTCCCGCATTTTGGAACAGGTCCTCCCTGTTTCGGAACACTCGACCGTTGGGCTCTGAATTTGATGGTTATATGTTCTGAAATGTTTGCGTTTTGGTCCTGAATCTTGTTTATGCAATTGTATGAGTTTGAGATGTCCATTTGAGCTGAAATTTGGCAGGGAAGCATGAAACATGATTAATTTTAAGATGGTAACTTTTAATTGGGTTAAGTCCCTATAATTTTCAGAATTTACAATTTGGTCCCTAAAGTTGCAATTTGTGCAATTGAGTCCATGAGTGATCTCTGATGGTTATGATCTCTGAGTACGTTGATCTTATGAATATATATAGGGATAATGTGCATCTAGACAAGAAAAAAAAAGAAAAAAAAGGGTCGTTAATCAAGGTTGACTTTCAGGTTGACTTTGGTTTTCCCCGTGTAATCTTCTTAATTCGGGTCAACCGTCTAGGCCGGGTTAAGAGGGTTACAGAGAGAACTAAAGAAGCAGAGGGAACAAAGGAGAGCCCGCATGCAAGAAAATGATACGTCCTCCTGCCTGGTGACATCTTTTGACATGTCAATGATCTTCAAATCACGTGGGTTCACCAATGTTGAAAAACAGATGGAGGAGGTTAATCAAGAAACAATAAAACTACACGAGGAGGAAATCTTCGGCAATGACCTAGATGGACTTTTTGTTGGAGGAATCTTCGAGAATGGTCGACCCGACAATTATTTGAGATTGATTCGTCCCTGTGCCCTAGGCAAGACATTGAAAAACTGGACATCTGAAGATACTTCCTTTATAACCAAAGTTAAAACATAGTAAATATTGGGACCACCTTATACCTTTGCCCGCGGGTATAAGGGGATTATCTGTAAAGGGTCATTATACCATTATTTTAATAAAGATGCTTTCCATGCTGATTCACAAATGGAAAACGGGTTTTTAATTTTTCGTATCATTTTCGAAATATATTATCATTTGCTTTCCAGGTCTCCAACTATCAATTGCATGAATGATCCTAAACCTGATCCTAGGGTAGGACCTGAACAACCAATATGTCTAACGGAAATCAATAAAGTTGAGGATGAACTAGAATGTGAAATCCTTGAAGAATTACTGAGGTTGGTGGAAAAAGAAGATAAGCAGATCCTTCCCCACAAAGAAGAATTAGAGGTTCTCAATCTGGGAACAGAAGAAAACAAAAGAGAAGTAAAGATCGGGGCAACATTTTCGTCCAGAAAGAAGCAAGAATTAATTGATATGCTGTGTGAGTTCAAAGATGTCTTCGCCTGGTCTTATCAAGATATGTTAGGGTTAAACACTGACATAGTGGTACACAAATTGCCCATTAGACCTGAATGCAAACCGGTTCAACAGAAACTTAGAAGGTTGAGGCCGGAAATGGTGATGAAGATAAAAGAAGAGGTGCAGAAGCAGATTGATGCCGGTTTCCTTGCGGTGTCTCAATATCCAGAATGGGTGGCTAATATAGTACTTGTACCAAAGAAAGATGGGAAATACGAATGTGTGTCGACTACAAGGACCTAAATCGGGCCAGTCCGAAAGATAATTTTCCTTTGCCACACATAGACATTCTGGTCGACAATACTTCGGGGCATTCATGGTTTTCATTTATGGATGGCTTCTCGGGATATAATCTGATAAAGATGAGTGTAGAAGATATGATCAAGACCACCTTTATAACCTTATGGGGCACCTATTGTTACAAGGTGATGCCCTTTGGACTAAAGAATTTTGGGGCAACATACCAGCAGGCAATGGTGACCTTGTTTCACGACATGATGCATAATGAAGTCGAAGTATATGTAGATGACATGATTGCAAAATCCCATACTAAGGAGGAGCACATCAAAAATCTGAAAAAGTTATTTTTGAGATTGAGAAAGTACCAACTAAAGCTCAATCCTAACAAATGCACCTTTGGAGTAACATCTGGAAAACTTCTTGGTTTTGTTGTCGGCATAAGGGGAATCGAGATAGACCCCGATAAAGTGAAGGCTATCCAGAACCTGTCGCCACCCAGCTCATAGAAAGAAGTTCGGGGGTTCCTTGGCAGACTGAATTATGTTTCTCGGTTCATATCACAATTGACCGATAAATGTGATCCAATCTTCAGGATGTTGAAAAAGAATAACCCTGAAGAGTGGAACAAAGAGTGTCAAGAAGCATTTGACAAAATCAAGAAATACCTCACCAATGCTCGCATATTAGTAGCACCGGTTCCTGGCAGGCCATTAATCTTTTACTTGACGGTCTACAAGAACTCAATGGGGCGTGTATTGGGGCAACATGATGACACTGGAAAGAAAGAAAGAGCCATCTATTACTTGAACAAGAAGTTCACTGAATGTGAAGTGCGGTACCCACCAATTCAAAAGCTTTGTTGTGCTCTATTTTGGGCAACTCAAAGGTTCAAGCAATACATGTTATACCATACAACATGGTTGATCTCTCGTCTTGACCCGCTAAAATTTATGATGGAAATACCAGCATTGACTGGAACACTGGCACGCTGGCAAATGCTGTTGTCAGAATTTGACATTGTGTACGTGAGTCAGAAAGCAATAAAAGGAAGTACTATAGCAGATTTCCTAGCCAATCGTGCAATGGAGGATTATGAGCCCCTGAACTTCGATTTCCCAGATGAAGATGTGATGAATGTCTCCATGATAGAAGCCAGAATTCTAGAAAGAAAAACTTGGAAATTGTATTTTGATGGAGCGGTTAACGCCCTTGGACGAGGAATTGGGGAAGTATTGATCTCACCCGATGATGTACACTACCCACAAGCAGTCTAGAATTTCTTTGTACCAATAACATGGCAGAATATGAAGCATGTGTGATGGGCCTGCGAGCTACCATTGAAAGAAAAGTAGGAGTTTTAAAATTGTATGGAGATTCGGCGTTGGTGATTTACCAACTTCGTGGAGAATAGGAAACGAAAGATGTAAAATTGACCGAGTACCGAAAATAGATCCTAGAGCTAATAAAAAAGTTCGAGGAAATAACCTTTACATACATCCCAAGGAAGATAATCAAATGGCGGATACCTTAGCTACACTGGCTTCGGTATTCCTAGAAAACATATCAGAAGATATGGTGCCTATCCGAATGCAGAGTTATGAAACCTACGCTCACTGCTACAATATAGAAGAGGAAATTGACCAACATCCTTGGTACCATGATATTTTGCAATACCTAAAATATCAGACTTATCCTCTGGGAGCAAATGATAATGACAAAAGAACTATCAGAAGAATGGCTTCAGAATATGTACTCGACTAGGAAATCCTATACAAAAGAAGCAGAGATCAGATCCTGCTAAGATGTGTTGATGCCAACAAAGCAAAGACTATAATGGCAGAAGTACATGACGTGATATGTGGCACACATGCAAATGAGCTCTCAATAGCCAGAAACATTATGAGATATGACTATTATTGGACGACCATGGAAGGAGATTGCATTTAATACACAAAGAAGTGTCATAAGTGCCAAATATATGCTGACAAGATTAACTCTTCGCCAGTTCCTTTGCATACAATGAATTCACCATGGCCTTTTGCAGCCTGGGGCAGGGATGTTATTTGGCAAATTCATCCCAAAGCTTCAAACGGACATCGCTTCATCCTCGTGGCGATATATTATTTTACCAAGTGGGTGGAAGCAGCCTCTTATACCAACATCACAAGAACCACAATCAGTAAGTTCCTGAAGAAAGAAATAATTTGCCGATATGGACTACCAAAAAGAATTGTTACTGATAATGCTACAAATTTCAATAACAAAGTGATAATGGAAGTGTGTGAGAAATTAAAGATCATTCACCACAATTCAGTAACCTACCGCCCAAAGATGAATGAGGCTGTGGAAGCGGCAAACAAGAACATAAAGAAGATCATATCGAAGACAACATAAACTTACAAGGACTGGCATGAGAAGCTATTGTTCGCCCTGTTTGCATATCAAACATCAATCCGAACCTCGACCGGGGCAACACCTTACTCCTTGGTCTATGGAACAGAGGCAGTATTACCCATTGAAGTTGAGATCCCGTCGCTTCGGGTATTGTCAGAAACAAAATTAGACGATGCGAAATGGCTGCAGGATCGATTCTACCAGTTAAATCTCGTTGAGGAAAAAAGATTGAGGGCAATCTGTCATAGTCAGATGTACCAAAAGAGGATAATGCGGGCATATGATAAAAAGGTGTGCCCGAGGGAATTCCTAGAGGGGGATCTTGTGTTAAGAAAGGTCCTATAAATACATCGAGACGATCGTGGGAAATTGATGCCTAACTGGGAGGGGCCATACGTTGTCAAGAAAGCCTTCTCCGGAGGAGCATTGATACTGACTGAAATGGACAACAAAGAGAAAAATAAGCAGTGAATTCAGATTCAGTTAAAAACTATTATGCTTGAAGAATAAAAAAGAGATTGAAAAAAAAGAAAAAAAGGCAGATTGAAAACCCGAAAGGGCGCTCTCGCAAAAAAAACTATGGTGAAAACCCCAAAAGGGCGCCTTAGATATCAAAAAGAAAAAATAATAAAAATAAAATAAGGGGGGTTCAAGATGAAAAGTCGTTTTTTATTCCAAACCATCTTAAAATGGTTGATATAATAAAAAAGCAGACAATTTCCTGGTATTACTTGGTTTTAAGAAATGCAGGTGGACCTTGTCACTCTAGGAATTAAAGAAGAGTGTACAAGATGAGGCAGTGCAAAATTGAAGGTTGATCATGAATGTCGCAACGGAGATTGTCACCCAAAGAATAATGGTTTATCTATAATGAGATGATCAGAAATATGAGGGCAGAGCATCACAAGATCCTTCTGAGTTGATTTTGGCGTGTGCCGAGAAAAGAAGTACTCGTAGCTCGGTAGAAATTCTTGGGAACAACAAGGTTTCTTTATTGGTTGAAGCAATATGTGGTTAATCAAAATAAAACCTCTTTGATCATAATACTTTCAAAAGAAAAAGAAAAAAAAAGAAAAAGGGAGGTGAAAACATGAAAATGTGCCTTTCAAAAAAAAAGAAAAAAAAACCAAAGTGAAAACCCGAAAGGGCGCTTTAGAGCAAAGAGCCAGAAACGTGGAAAGAGGGTTACAATGGCGAAGTCCTGGTATGGGATAGATTCAGACGAGGACCATCCAGAAAGAGACCAAAAAGAGCAGAAGCTGATTGATGGATCTAAGTAAACCAAAGTTCATACATCATATAGAACATTAGGATCATGTTAACCTGCATATTTCACTTGTTTTAATAGGAAAATAACAAACAAGGATTCATAATGAGAAGAGTCTGTCCAGCAAAGAAGGATTCATAATGAAAAGAGTCTGCCAAGCAAAGAAGGATTCATAATGAGAAGAATCCGCCCAGCAAAGAAGGATTCATAATGAGAAGAATTCGTCCAGTAAAGAAGGATTCATAATGAGAAGAGTTCGTCCATTGAAGAACGAGGAAGTTTCAAATGAGAAGAGCTTACTTATTCAGTTCCGTTGGAGAAAAGACCAGCAAAAGAGCTGTAACACCCCAATTTTGGGCTTAGAAGTTTGGGTTTGAATCGGACCGGACGGATTTTCGGTTCGAATATAGAAGGTGGATTTAGGAAAAGCATAGTTCGGGATGCATTAAAAATATGGAAAAATATCTCAAAATCATATTTTAATATATATAAGAGAGTGGTGATATCAATTTTACAAAATAAGGCTTGGAAATATGACATTTCGAATTAGTGACTAAAATGTAATTTTTGAAAAGTTCATGACTGTTTTGTAAGGATTGAAACTTTGAATCTTTAAGGAGCTAATTTACCCAAGATTGATTTCTCCAGATTGTTCTTAGTTTTTAATGATTCATTTCATGTTTAATTAATTAAAAGAAGATGGGAAAACCAATTTTGAGATTTCATAACTAACTTTCTTGAAAACTTTCTCATCTCATTTTCTCTCAAAATTCTTTCAGCCAAACACATTTCTACAGCAACTTTTCTTTTGATTTTCACACCAAATGATGAGATTTCAATCCTCAAATGATCCCTAATCATTTCTACATCAAATCCTCTTTATTTGCTTATTGAATTTTCAAGGATTTTGGCTCTAAACAAGGAGAAATCCACATTTAGAGGTATGAACGTCCTTCTCCTCTAAATACTCAGTTCTTTACTGAAATTCCCAAGTTCTCAATCCTTAAATTGAGTTTTATTAAAGGTTTTAATGTTGTGATCTTGATTTTTGGCTTAAAATTCAAGATTTGGATTTAATTTTGAAGAAATTCGTATTGGATGTTTGGGCTCTGTTTTGAGATGTCTTTTTGATGTATTTTGGATGTTTAAATGATGTGAAATGGAGATTTAATCAATGCAATCCCGAATAGGTTGATTTTCTTAAGTTTTTACTTGTGAAAAGGGTGGTTTTTGGGGTGATTTTGGTGTTCTGTTAATGCTGGAGGTATAAGGACGAGTTTGAGATCATTTTGGATGTTTATTGATGTTTAAAAATGGTTAGAAGTGATGGATCTTGGCTGGGTTAAGTTTTGGAAGAGTTTGGAGGTGATTTCGGTTGTGTTTGGTAGCCGAAATGTTGGATTTATGTAGAGCAGCGAGTTTAGGTGTGTTGCTGGTGATTTTAATGCATAATGATGCATTAATCATCTGTTGTTATGTGTTTAAAATAGAGGAGAATGATCCGGAGGCAATAGAGGTGGCGTTGGAGGTTTTGGATTCTTGGAAGGCTTGTCGGCTAGCATAGTTTGTGTATCGGTGAGTGGTAAAGAGTTTTCCAGCTTTGAAACATTTTGGATGAGGCTTTGGGAGCATAGTTTAAGTCTAAATAACTTAGCTAAGCTCAAGAGTAAGTAATGAAATTTCTCTCTTGGTTGGGCTATGCTTTGGTTTTTAAATGCACTTGGGATGATTGTGTTTAAATTACTGTTTTTAAGCATGTTTGGACATGGTTTAATGTTGGTTATTAATGCCATTATGTTAAAGATGCATAAGGTAAGTTATCCTTGACTTGCATGTGTTGGGTGCATATGATTAAAGCATGTGATGCTTGTGGATTTGGCATTTTGGTTATGCTTGTAAAAACAGTGGATTAATATGGTAAAATGGTTATATTGGCAAGTGATGTAAGTGGTTGTTGGTTACTTTAATCGGATATAGTTAGCCGGCTATAGGATTGGGTGCACCGTGAATTGAGTCGCCTTGGATGTTGAGGGGTTGTGATTGTACCATAAACTCCATCCAAATACCCTAGCGATTGAGGAAATTAGTGTCATCACGATGGAGGATGGCTCTCGTGGGGGGACTTTGTTAAGTGTCACCGCGATGGAGGATGGCTCTCGTGGGTGGACCTTGTTAAGCGTCACGACGGTGGAGGGTTGCTCCCGTGTGTGAGCTTGGTTAAGGTGATTACAATGGTTGAGGTAGCTCCCAAGTGTATGCCTTGTGGTGTGTCCCGGCTCTCGCTAGTGAGTTATACAACTTCCGATGAGTGATGTTGAGGGGTTGTGATTGTACCGTTAAACTCCATCACGGGTGTTGAGGGGTTGAGATTGTACCGGTAAACTCCACCTTGTGTTGTTCGGTAGTGTGTATGAAGCATGTGGAACAATGCTTGTAATCCGTGTATCCGATTGTGTCTTGAGTTGAAATGGTTTGAGAATTATCACTTGAAAGCCAATGTAATGTTCTCGAATGTAATGAAGCGAGAGATGCTTGGAATGACGCAAGGATGCGTGGGAAGTGTGTAATGGTTTAAGAGTGCATGTATTACTTGTTAAGCTTGAACAAGTGTTTATCTTCTTTTGTGAATGGTTTATATGTGCATGGAATCTCTTTAATGCATTGAAGTCTTGTGAAGACTTGTCTAGAAAGGCATGAAATGTAAATGTTGCTTTTGGTAGTTCATGTGTTGTGCATTTGTTGAATGCATGAGATAGTTAGAGGGAACAAATGGTTTTCCAAAGATTTTGCTTTGAAATGATCATTAAGCATGAGAAAAGTATGTTATGAAGAGGAAATGTTTTTCAAGGAATTTGAGTTTAACTTTGCATAAGGTGTTCATGCTTGGAAAGGTTTTAATTGATGGTTTTGCAAGAATGTGCTTTGAAGTGAGTTATTTAGCTTTTTGAAGCTAAGGGTTGGTTTTCATGATTGAGCAATGCATGATTTAAAGCATGTTGTTTAAAAAGGGGTTTTCAAACAATGTTTTGGTTTATCGAATTGCACTTACTTTTGAAGAGGGTTTTATGATTTACTGCATTGATGGTGTTTTGGTTTTGAGCATTCCTCACTAAGCATTTTGTGCTTACACTCCTTTGTGTCCATCAATGCAGATAATTGAAGTCGGGGCAGCGAGAAGCAAGGGATTCAAGGAGAGCTCCACTTGAGAAGTATGTCTCGCTTAATAGCTATAGATAATAAAGGCAATGGGGGAGAGTCTTTTATATTGATGTGTAATGAGATTGAGTATGTTGACCATATTTGGTTTGTGGTTTGAATCTTGTTGTTTATTGCTTTGCAACATTTGAATCTTCTTATTCATAAGTTGTTATACTATGCTTCTTGTTTTAAAGGCATGATCAAGTGTTGGATGTGTTGAAAGAGTTAGTGCACCTAAGGTTTGTTTTGCATCTAGATTTTAATGCAATATGGTAGTTATGATGCTTGGCTTGTTGTTGATATGTTGAGGATTGATTTAAAGTATGTTTGATGGTGTTTGGATGTGTAAAATCAGGTTTTTCTGCTGTTTCTGGGCAGGGTGTATCGAAACACCCTTTCCTGTTTCGAAACGGGTGCATGAATTGGCCTGAGCGTTTCGAAACGGGTAGAGGTGTTTCGAAACACTTTGGCCACTGCCAGGCCCTGTTTCGAAACAGGTTTCGAAACTGTCCCGCATTTCGGAACGGTCAATTCCCGTTTCGAAACACTTGACCATTGGGCACTGATTTGTATGGTTTGTGTTTTGCAATCTTTACGTTTTAGTCCTGAACTTTGTATTTGCAATTGCTTGAGTTTGGGATGTCTGTTTGAGATGAAATTTGACAGAGAAGCATATAACCTGACTAATTTCATAATGGTATCGTAAAAATTAGTAAAGTCCTCTAAATTTCTAGATTTTACATTTTAGTCCTTAAATTCGTATGTTGTGCAATTGAGTCCCTTATTGCTTTCCGATTGCTGTGATTTTTGAGTATACTTATCTCAAGAGTACGCCTAGGATTAATGTGCATCTATACAAGTTTAAAAAGAAAAAAAGGATCGTTAATCAAGGTTGACTTTCGGGTTGACTTTGGTTTTCCCCGTGTAATCTTCGTAGTTCGGGTCAACCGTCTAGGCCAGGCTAAGGGGGTTACATTTGGTGGTATCAGAGCTAGGTTGCGAATGTTTGGGGCAATGGTAAGTTGTTTTAATAAGTGTTTGATGTTTATTCTGATGTGTGGTTGAAAGTCGGTTGAAAAGTGTGTCTTTGAGCGAATTGTTGATGTTTTTATCATGCTTTTTGTTTATGAATCTTTATTGAGCTAATGTGAATTTGTACTGATGATATGCTGGTGTTGTGAGCTGATTTTATGAATGATGAAAGTGTGATGGGTATGATATGTTGATATTATGCTGTTGCGGGTGAATGTTGTTTGATGAGAGCATGATCGAAGTATGTTGATTGATATGCTCGATGTTGTGATAACCATGTTTTTATTGATTGTTATATCGTGTAAAAGGTGAGAATTCAGGATACCCATTGCCTTATTATTATAGCTATTGTGTTATGTTGGAGTTGGAGTCTTGAATCATTGCTTGAAGCTGGCCTGATTTGTTTGTTTTGTTATGATTACTTGTTGTTATTAGCACGATGGAATCGATGAGAGAATGGCAGTTGGGTGAGATGGTTGTTGCTTTAGAGCAGGTTGTTAAGGCATGGAATTCACCTTTTGGTGGAGGTGTTTTGTTTCAGCCTACAGTGCCTGGAGTTGAGGTAGTAGGGCAGGAGGAGAAAATTGGTTATGTGATGAAGAGTTCATTACCTATAGTTCAAGAGGTGTTGGGAACATCTCAGGCTGTGGTGAAAGGGAGGTCTGAAGACGTGCCGACTGAAGGACATGCGAGTTTGTCAAAACAGTGTTTATATGATTTGGGAGCTGTGGAGTATCGTGGTTCGACACCTTAGGCGTTCGAGGCTTGGTTAGCCAGTGTAATTCTGATTTTGGATCAGGAATGGTGTGACTACGCCTGTAAGCTGAGAAGTGTTGTCTCATTGATGTTGGAGGATGCATGTGCCTGGTGGACATCTGTGGCAGTGGCAACGCATATCCACGATATAGATTGGGACTTCTTTGTGTCTGCCTTTTATGAAAGGTACCTTGGAAAGAAATTCCCAAGGGTTAAGCAACGTGGGGGTGTGGCTTCAGATTATGAAGGTGAGAAAAGTTTAAACAAGAGAGCTGTGGATACTGACCTCGGGAGCGGTCAGCGCAAGAGGCTACGTGATAGAAGGTTTTGCTTGAATCGAAGTCTGGGTGGTGGTGCAGACGTAGGTCAAGTGCTATATGACCAAGGAGTGGTAGTGCGGTTGTCGAAGTGTGACCGTTGTGGAAGGTGTCATGATGGAGGTTGTTGGGGCGCGGGAGTTTGTTGGAACTGTGGTTCTAAGGAGCATGTGAAGCGAAATTGTCCTCAAGTGGTGAGATCAGTTTCAGTGGTGGCAAAAGGGTCTCAGAAGGGTCATGGGCACGGCCGAGACAAAGTTCAAAAGTGGCATGAAGGGCAGAAAGGTGTGAGGAGCTTGGGGAGAGAATCTTGTAGGAATTGTGGGTCTGTTGGACATTTGAGACGTAATTGTTTGAAGTTGGCTCGGGGTAGTCAGGGTTCTTTACCGCAGGGAGATGGTGATGACCTTAAGGTGTTGGCTGATGCTGCGGCGGTGCGGCTAGAGAATGATGGTTCTGCGAGGAAAAGAGTTTGTCTGTTGGAGCTCCGGGGCAGCGAGGTGATTGCAGGTAACCTCGTTAAGTAATCTTTGCCCTAGTCATCTTTGTTTAGTTTCGGTTGGGTTTTCCCTTGCGTAGTGGGTATGGTCTTATAGCTAGCAAGTTTGGGGTAGTAGTTGGTGTTGTTTTGAAAACAACTTTAGTGTGAAGAGGGCTTTAGTGGGTATTTTTTGGTTAATGGGTTGTTAGAATGGTAGAGTTGGACAAGTTAGAAGTGAGGTAGGAGGTTGTTCTTAGGCGGATTCTGAGGATGTTATTGGTGGGTGTGAACTGACATACATGCATGTTGCGTGTAAAAGAGTCTATCGCAATTGTAGTGCAAGTGTACACGACCAAGTAGTAAAGTGATACGAAGTATCGGATATCGTCTCCACAGGGATTGGGCTAATGACTTCACCTTAGTTTACTGCACGAAAGTAAAGGAAATAGTTTAGAAAGTTGTCACGAGAATAATAAAGAAAGACGTAAATAAAAGAGTTTGAATATCAAGATAGAGAGAGTGGGCTGGTATTGAATTGCTCAGTAGTGCAGGTATTGCAGTGCTTAGGAAATCCAGTTCCGTCGTCGCGCCCGTCGCCGACAGCACCTGTCGCGGCGACTGTCCGTTGGCTGTCGCAGTAGCAAACACACCAACTCCGTACTTCAAGTTTGGCAAGAATCCTTGATCTGCCTTGGCCTATCCCTAGGTCCAAGTCTGTCGATGATCACGTCTTGATGATACCTCCCGGCGTGAATCGAAGGATGAACACCGATGTGTATGAATTCTTCTTTAGCCACTTAACCTTGCCCTATCCCTAGCCACAAGATAGTTCAACTATAAACTAGAGAACTTGCTCTTATTTCTTTCGTATACTTAACTCTCCCGATGCTAAGTAAATGGATAACCTCACAATGCTCTCCCGATGCTCTTGCAAGATATTAATAACCAAAACAAGAGAACTTGAAGTTTATTTTATTGAACTTGAAAAATCCTAAAACAAAACAACCCTTGCAACTACTTTACAAATCAACCCGTGGCCCTAGGGGTTTTTTAGAACATGTCGACGGAAGGTAAACGGCGGAGGGGTTTGGTTGTCGGTTATGAGGAAGATGTCTCCTAGGTTAAAAAACTATGCCCTTATATAAGCTTTGGGCTTAAGTATTCTAAGTTAAAAAGGATTACAACTTTAATTAAAAGTAAGATTCTAATAAAGACTTAATCTTCAAGTATCCTACTTTTCAGCCGCCATCCTTGTTTCTAGGGATTTCCTCTCCTTGAGCTTTGGCTTGACATATCTTTTGATCTGGGGCTTGGAAAATTATTTGGTTTTCACATGACAGACGAGCAGATTTTTCTCTATCTATCGAGGTCCACTTTACTTTTTCTCTCCGCAACTGCTGTCACCATGCTGTCACGGCAGATCCATGGCAGCATCGTCCTCGTCGTCTGCTTGTCCAGTTCAGCTCTTCTGCTTCTCTGCCCTGCACCCGCCTTCTCCGTCAACTATGGCAGCAACCTGCAAAATCAGCCATCTTTTAGTAGAATCCGTGCCTTTAATATATTTGTGATGTTTGCTGTAAACTAACCTAAATGCAATGCAATGATGCTTGAATGCGGCAGAAATATGGGTTAAAAAGGGTGTAAATAATAGAACTTTTACACACTCAACACACCCCCAAACTCAAGTTTTTGCTTGCCCTCAAGCAATTAAACCTAAAAGAAAAATGAATATTTTTGTGTTGGCTTTCAAACAGTGAACTGTCCCTTACCCGTCGCTCGTTCTCTGTGGCGGCAGCAACCTGTCAGAAAGATTAGGATATGTCCGGAATCTCCCTATAGTTCTCGTGCAGTGTGTGCATGCTTGTGAACAGTTATATGCCAAGATTCTCTTAGTTCACTAGAATATTCAACTTTTTAACTCGAATTTTTATTCCAAAGTTTATTTTTTGAAGACACATTTTCATGCTTCTTTTTCTTCTATTTTCAAGCTAAGTTTTACTAGAGCCAGTTTTGGGCACCTCTAGTTAGCTTCCTAGAGCCGGTTTCGGGCACCTCTAGGTTTTTGAGTTTCTTTTGCTAAACTTCTTTCCTAGAGCCAGTGTTAGGCACCTCTAGGGGCTATTCAAGTACTAAGCATCCTATTCTAGTTTGGCTAAAAGAATTCTAAGCAATGTAACAGTCACAATGGTGTTTAAGTTTTCAGAACTATAGAAAAGCTCTAAACTTCTCCTTAAACTGTCCTAAAGATGCTGCCACGACAGAGCTGTCATGAAAGGTAAGTTTACTTCACAGTTTTAAGCCAACAGTTTTGTTTTTTTTAAGAGAACTTAATTAAATAAAAAGACATAACAATAATTTAAAGATGTACTAAGACTCCATTAAAATGGAGGGTGCCACCCCCAAACTCGAGGGTTGCATTGCCCTCAATGCAAATGACAGACAAAATAAATGAAGGCAGGTACATCACAAAATATAAATAAAGCAGGCAGCAATAAAAGGAAAATAAAAGACTTAAATTTTAAGCGATGTCTTCACTGCTGCTGCTGACACGGATCTGGCGGCAGCGTCTGGGCTGTGGGGCGGGCTGCTCCACGACCTGGATGTCTGAGCTGCTGTCGCTATCCCAAGTGCTGCTGGGGGTGGTGCTGGCCTTGGGCATTAGTTTTCTTTCGGCCACGTGTTTCTGCCTCTTTACAGGCGTGAATTCCTTCGCCAAATTCCTCCTAATAGGAGGTTCTGCCTCACTATCATCTGAAGCCGGTCGCTTCGTTCCTCGGGCGGAGGTGTCGGCCAGAGGACTGCCAGCTACCGTCGGGGCAGGTGATGGGGTGGAAGCAGCAGAATGTGCATGTGATTGCCCTTGTGATGAATGGTCGGAGCCCCATGTGTGCTGCCTTTCGGACGTAGATGAATCCTCTTTCTTCCCATAATTCCTTGGTTGCGAAAGACTGCGGGGTAGGTGCTGCTGCTGAAGAGGTTGAAGCAGCACTGCGACGAGTACGTCTGGAAGACATATTAGTTGCAAGGGTTTTGAAAGTAAAGGAAACAAATAAAACGAAAGGAGAAAGCAAGTAAGAATAAGCAGAAGTGAGGAAAATGAAAATGAAAACGGGGTTTTATAGCGGTCGAGTTGCTGCCCGTTTAATGCTGTAACGGCAGGCGTGAATAACGGGGTGACTGTTGAGATTTGGCGTGTCTGACGCGTCTGCCACGCATTTATGCGTCTGTTACGCGTCTGTCACACGCTTCTGCGTCTGCCGTGACAGTCTGTTGACAGCCTGTTTTATCCGTGTCTGCGGCGGCAGCTGGAACGACAGGCTTCAATAAATGGGCTCTGTTGGGCTGATGGATGGATGGTGGGCTTGGGTCACTTCTCCTTTTCTTCTTGACTCCTTTATTACCTAAAAACAGAAAATATAAAAACATTATTCGAATAAAATAAACCTTATTTCCTAATAATAATAAATAATAAAAATAAAATAAAAATAAAATTTAGGTTAAATTAGGGATGCCTTGTGGGGCATCTCCTAAAGTAACCACTTCCTGCATTCCTGGGGCTTCAGTCCCCTGATAATGCTTGAGGCACTGTCCATTGACTTTGAATTGGTGCCCGTCTTTTAATGATCGGATAGTGATGGCACCATGGGGAAAAACTTGTACCACTTGAAACGGGCCAGACCATCTAGATTTAAGCTTCCCTGGGAAGAGTTTCAACCTAGAATTGAACAACAACACAAGTTGCCCTGGGCAGAACTGTCGTGGCAGCAGCTTCTTGTCATGCCACTTCTTAGTTTTCTCCTTGTAAATTCTTGCATTGTCGTAGGCCATTGTCCGTATTTCTTCAATCTCGTTCAGATCTAACAACCTTTTCTGGCCTGCCTTGTCCAAGTCCATATTTACTGCCTTGATTGCCCAGTATGCTTTGTGCTCTATCTCGACAGGCAGATGACAGGTTTTCCCATAAATCAATCGGTATGGAGACATGCCCAATGGAGTCTTAAAAGCTGTCCTATATGCCCATAATGCATCATTAAGGAGTGAAGACTAATCTTTCCTAGTTGGCTTAACCATCTTCTCAAGAATGTTCTTAACTTCCCTATTAGATATCTCAGCTTGTCCATTGGTCTGTGGGTGGTATGCTGTCGCGATCCTGTGCTTGACACCATATTTCTTCAAGGCGGCAACAATTACCCTATTATCAAAATGTCTCCCTTCATCACTGATAATCGCCTTAGGGATGCCAAATCTAGAAAAGATGTTTTTGTGCAGAAACTTTTGGACTGTCTTGGCATTATTCTTTTGAGTGGCGATAGCTTCAACCCACTTAGAGACATAATCCACTGCTAG
The DNA here is from genome assembly GCA_958450335.1 of Hibiscus tridactylites. NCBI lineage: Eukaryota > Viridiplantae > Streptophyta > Magnoliopsida > Malvales > Malvaceae > Hibiscus > Hibiscus tridactylites. The sequence goes on from OY288290.1 coordinate 61,412,505, forward strand.
GAGGATGTATAGATTTCTACATGAAGATGGAAAGAGTCCCATAAAATCAATCCCCCAAACGTCGAAGATCTCGACTTCTAGAATGTTCTGCAGTGGCATCTCGTTTCTCCTCAAGATGTTACCTGTCCGCTGGCACCTGTCACAGTTCTTGTAAAAGTCATGTGCATCTTTATACAGTGTCGGCCAGTAGAACCCTGACTGCAGCACCTTGGCAGCAGTTTTGTTGCCTCCTAAGTGTCCTCCATATTGTGAAGCATGACAGTGATGGAGAATGTCTTCTTGTTCTTCTTGTGGTACACACCTCCTTATGACTTGATCTGCACACATTTTTAAAAGAAGAGGTTCGTCCCAATAATAATGCTTAACATCATTTTGGAACCTCTTCCTGGCTTGATAATTAAGATCAGAAGGAAGTATTCCGCTAACTATAAAATTAACGAAATCAGCATACCATGGGAGTTCAGAAGACTTACCTGCCGCCATGGCTGTTGCGGCAGCGATTGCGGCAGCAAAGAGCTGCTCATCTGGGAAGGTCTCCAGTATGTTTGTCTCATCTATTGGCAGACTCTGTCCCTTCTCCAACCTTGACAAGTGATCTGCCACCTGATTTTCTGTCCTTTTTTTGTCCTTGATCTCAAGGTCGAATTCTTGCAATAGCAGGATCCACCGTATCAATCTAGGCTTTGCATCCTTCTTCGCGAACAAATACTTCAGCGCAGAATGGTCTGTGTGCACTATTACCTTCGTCCCAAGTATGTAAGAACGAAACTTGTCAATGGAGAATACCACAACTAATAGCTCATTTTCTGTGGTGGTGTAGTTCACTTGGGCGTCATTTAATGTCTTGCTGGCATAATATATGACATGAAACAGCTTATCTCTGCGCTGCCCAAGTGCTGCCCCGACAGCATAGTCACTAGCATCACACATAATTTCAAATGGCTGTGTCCAGTCTGGTGGCTGTACTATGGGGGCTGTTACTAGTTTTTCCTTCAGAACCTTGAATGCTTCAGTACATTCATCATTGAAGTCAAAGGGTCGGTTATGTTCTAAAAGATGGCATAGGGGCTTGGTGATTTTTGAGAAATTTGCAATGAATCTTCGATAAAAACCAGCATGCCCTAAGAAACTTCTAATACCCTTGACTGTGGTCGGCGGCGGCAGCTTCTCGATCACTTCTATTTTAGCCCTGTCGACTTCTATCCCACAACAGCTAATCTTATGGCCAAGGACTATCCCTTCGTCCACCATAAAGTGACATTTTTCCCAATTCAAAACAAGATTAGCTTTTTCACATCTTTCAAGTACCTTTTGTAGATTTCCGAGGCAACTCTCAAAATCGTCTCCAAAGACGGAAAAATCATCCATAAAAATCTCAAGGAAGTCCTCTACCATATCGGAGAATATTGCCATCATGCACCTTTGGAAGGTGGCGGGTGCATTGCATAGTCCAAACGGCATCCTCCTAAAAGCGTATGTTCCGTAGGGTAATGTAAAAGTCGTCTTTTCTTGATCCTCCAGTGCGATAGCAATTTGATTGTAACCTGAGTAACCATCAAGAAAACAATAGTAAGGTTTCCCCGCTAATCTATCAAGCATTTGATCAATAAAGGGTAAAGGAAAGTGGTCCTTTCGGGTAGCTTTGTTGAGCTTCCGATAGTCCATACAAACCCTCCAACCGGTCACAGTCCTGGTTGGGATTAACTCATTGTTCTCATTGGTCACCACTGTCATTCCTCCTTTCTTTGGAACGTATTGCACCGGGCTCACCCATTTGCTGTCGGAGATGGCGTAAATAATACCAGCATCTAACCATTTGATTATCTCTTTACGCACTACCTCCTTCATTGCATGGTTAAGCCGCCTTTGGGCATCTATAGTCGGCTTATGATCTTCCTCTAGAAGGATTTTGAGCATGCATAACGCCGGACTAATGCCTTGAATGTCTGCTATCGTCCATCCAATCGCCTTCTTGTGCTGCCTTAGCATGTCGAGTAGCTGCCGTTCCTGTTCCTGCGGCAGCTTAGAAGAGATGATTACGGGCAACGTATCATTTGAACCAAGAAAAGCATATTTAAGCTGCCCTGGCAGGGGCTTCATTTCTAAGGCAGGTGGTTCAACAATAGATGGCTTTTGGATCAAATGGTTATCTGAAGTATAATTTAAAGGTTCGAATAACTTACCTGGATGATTGCCTATCCAGTTTACCTCCTCCTGATCTTCAGTATCAGATGTGTCGGATTCAGAGGAGTTGCTGTCGTCGGTGCTGTCGTCAGTGCTGTCGTGACAGTCCTGTGGATGGCTGCCGTGGCAGTGCCCAAATTTTATATCATAACAGCCCGACCTGATGCAGGGTTGATCAAGGGTAATGTCAGTGATAGCCTTGCATTCCTCGTCCACATCAGCATGTTTCATCGCTTGGAGAACATTCAACTTAATTTCTTGATCGTTCACTCTCATGGTGAGTTCTCCTTTCTCTACATCAATCAGTGATCTTCCTGTGGCTAAGAAGGGTCGCCCAAGGATGATTGGTGCACTTTCGTCTGCCTCACAATCTAAAACAAGAAAGTCAGCAGGAAAAATAAACTTATCCACTCTTACCAGAATATCTTCAATCTTTTCCTCTGGATGAACGTAAGAGCGGTCTGCCAGCTGCAGAGTTACTGTCGTGGGCCGCGCCTTTCCAATACCTAATTTCTGAAAAACAGACTTTGACATTAAAATAACACTAGCACCAAGATCACAAAGTGCCTTACCCACGAATTTATTTTCGATTACGCAAGGTATGATGAAGCTCCCCGGATCCTTCTTTTTCTGGGGTGGCTGCCGGTGAAGAATACTCATGCAACCTTCTGTCATATTTACCATTTCAAACTCCCCAAGTTTAGATTTTTTAGACATAACATCCTTGAGAAATTTAGCATAACCGGGCATCTCCCTAACGGCATCTAACAGCGGAATATTAATATGAATCTGCTTAAAAATATCATAAATCTTTTAAGTTGAGATTCTTGCTTAGCTTACTGTATCCGTTGAGGGAACGGTGGCGGGGGACGGTAATCAGCAATACGTCTTTCCCACTGCATGCGAATCTGAGGACGGTAATCATCGTTTTTCTCCTCTGTCGCTTCTGCTATCGTGACAAGTTCATCGGCAGCAGTCTGTTTATCACCTGTCGGGGCAGCTTCCTCGGCAGGTTTATCCAAGGCAGGTTCCTTTTCTGTTTCAGCTTCTTTTTCTGGCCCTGGTAGTTTCTTCCCACTCCTAGTAGTAATCGCCTTACACTGTTCATGTGTGGGCGGTCTAGCATTTTCAGTATTGCTAGGAAATCCTCCATTCTGCCTCGGCTTAATATGTTGCGACACCTGACCCATTTGTGTCTCCAGAGATTTCAAAGTAGCTTCATGATTTGTCATCCTCATCTCTGTCTTATCCATGAAATTCTCTGCCTTCTTGACAAACAGATTCATATTCTCGATATAAGTACCGATCTGAGACATAAAAGTGACCAGAGTCTGTTCCAGTATACTGCTCGTGGCAGCTGGTGGCTGTTGTTGCTGCTGCAGCGGCAGGTGCGGCGGCAGTTTGCTGTCGCGTCAGCAATCTAGGACCTCCCTGATTCTGATTATGTGCTTGAGGATTCAGGGCATTATTAGGGTTACTCCAGGAAAATTTGGGATCCTTCCTCCAATTGGGATTATAATTGTTGGAATTATAATTTGGCTTGTAGTTTCCAACATATTTTCCCTCTTCTACTTGTATTGGGCACTCATCCCGACTATGATTTCCCTCACAGATGTCACATACTTCCTCAACAGCAAATCCTTGTAATCCATCATCATTCAATAACCTTTTCATTGCTTTAGTAAGGAATGCTACCTGTGATTTCATTGTGTTGTCGGCCTCGTAATCCTTGACAGCAAGTACCTGTTTACCCCCTCTTCTTGCTGTCGGAAACTGCTCCTCGTTTTTGGCCAGATTTTTCAAAACTTGTAATGCCTCGTTCGGATCTTTATCCAATAATAATCCATTTGCTGCAGAATCAATTCGAATGCGAGTTTGTAGGTTGGCAGCATTATAGAACTTTGTAACCTGATTCCAGACGGGGAATCCATGCATTGGGCAGTTCCGTAGAAGAGTAGTAAATCTGTCCCAGGCCTCGTGCATTGGCTCGTCATCTTCCTGTTGAAAAGTAGCAATTTCATTATGTAACCGCTCAGATAAATGTGAAGGATTAAAACGAGATAAAAATTCACGAGATAAATCTGCCCAAGTTACGATTGAACCCGGCGTAAGTTTATTCCACCAAGTTTTAGCTCTGTCCCTCAATGAATGGGGAAATAACCGAAGCCTCAGTATCTCCGGATTAACTCCTGGTAGCCTAAACGAACCACAGATCTCCTGGAACGTTTTGAGATGCTCCCTAGCATCTTCTGTCACAGCACCACTAAACTGTCAGGCATTGTTGATCATACTAAACATGACAGGTTTAAGCTCGAAGTTATCAACGTCAATATCCGGCAGCGTGGTCTCCAGCTCTACATGATCGTTCAGCATGTAGTCACGACATGACCGTCGTCCAACTACTGCGGGCGGGTCGCCGACAGGCGGTATACCATCACCAGCAGGCGGGTTACGGGCCATCTTCTCTAGCTGTTCCTCAAGGTACTCGTTCCTGGCTAAAAGGTGGCGAAGTTGTTTCTTGAGATTGAAGGAACGTTCGATTTCCGGATCTAATTTATACTCAGGATCTTCACCTCTTTTAGATCTGCGCATAAACAAGTAAACCTCGTGAAAAGCAAGAGTTGAAATCACTAAAGAAAAATAGAAAAAGAAAAATTAAAAGAAAAACAAAAACAAAAAAAAAACAAAAAGTGCAATAAAAGAAAGGTGTAGTTATGTTGCCAATCCCCGGCAACATCGCCAAAAACTTGTTGCGTGTAAAAGAGTCTATTGCAATTGTAGTGCAAGTGTACACGACGTAAGTAGTAAAGTGATACAAAGTATCGGATATCGTCTCCATAGGGATTGGGCTAATGACTTCACCTTAGTTTACTGCACGAAAGTAAAGGAAATAGTTTAGAAAGTTGTCACGAGAATAATAAAGAAAGACGTAAATAAAAGAGTTGGAATATCAAGATAGAGAGAATGGGCTGATATTGAATTGCTCAGTAGTGCAGGTATTGTAGTGCTTAGGAAATCCAGTTCTGTAGTCGCGCCCGTCGCCGACAGCACCTGTCGCGGCGGCTGTTCGTTGGCTGTCGCGGCAGCAAACACACCAACTCCGTACTTCAAGTTTGGCAAGAATCCTTGACCTGCCTTGGCCTATCCTTAGGTCCAAGTCTGTCGATGATCACGTCTTGATGATACCTCCCGGCGTGAATCGAAGGATGAACACCGATGTGTATGAATTCTTCTTTAGCCACTTAACCTTGCCCTATCCCTAGGCACAAGATAGTTCAACTATAAACTAGAGAACTTGCTCTTATTTCTTTCGTATACTTAACTCTCCCGATGCTAAGTAAATGGATAACCTCACAATGCTCTCCCGATGCTCTTGCAAGATATTAATAACCAAAATAAGAGAACTTGAAGTTTATTTTATTGAACTTGAAAAATCCTAAAATAAAACAACCCTTGCAACTACTTTACAAATCAACCCGTGGCCCTAGGGGGTTTTTAGAACATGTCAACGGCGGGTAAACGACGGAGGGGTTTGGTTGTCGGTTATGGGAAAGATGTCTCCTAGGTTAAAAAACTATGCCCTTATATAAGCTTTGGGCTCAAGTATTCTAAGTTAACAAGGATTACAACTTTAATTAAAAGTAAGATTCTAATAAAGACTTAATCTTCAAGTATCCTACTTTTCAGCCGCCATCCTTGTTTCTAGGGATTTCCTCTCCTTGAGCTTTGGCTTGACATATCTTTTGATCTGGGGCTTGGAAAATTATTTGGTTTTCACACGACAGACGAGCAGATTTTTCTCTATCTATCGAGGTCCACTTTACTTTTTCTCTCCGCAACTGCTGTCACCATGTTGTCACGGCAGATCCATGGCAGCATCGTCCTCGTCGTCTGCTTGTCCAGTTCAGCTCTTCTGCTTCTCTGCCTTGCACCCGCCTTCTCCGTCAACTATGGCAGCAACCTGCAAAATCAGCCATCTTTTAGTAGAATCCGTGCCTTTAATATATTTGTGATGTTTGCTGTAAACTAACCTAAATGCAATGCAATGATGCTTGAATGCGGCAGAAATATGGGTTAAAAAGGGTGTAAATAATAGAACTTTCACACACTCAACAATGCACAGTTAAAACCATTTGTTATATAATATATTATATATGTGTGTTGGTACATGCATACATGTGACATGACATTAGAGGTTTTGCATACATGTACACATGCATTGATAGGGCATATTGGTGACCATGCATACGAACGTTCACACTTGCTAATAACTGGTTGGGTTCGTTAGTGTTGTGGTAGGATTAGGTTGGATGGTCGGTTTTAAGAGTTGTTTGGTGCTAGGAGAATGTTAGAAGTAATGGAGGGCAGTAGGCGAGTTGTCAGTAATAGTGGCTGCGATCTTGTATAATTAACAGGAGGGAAGTGTTTTGGTGCTTAAAGAGTTTAGCAGTATGGTGGTGAGGAGATCACCGGTTGGAGTTAGAATCGGTCAAGTGGTTATGAATAGCTGATAGATGTGGTAGTTCTCTGTGTTAAGCGATGTAGTAGGTTAGTGGATGTGTCTCCAGAGTGCTGAGGTGACTTGCCATTGATGTTGTAATAGAAGTGATGTTTTTGTAGGAGATAACTCGTAGCAACCTTTGAGGAGTTGAGAAGAGGTTGTGTTGTGGGTTGCCTGGAGAAATTTGGTTGTGCTCTTTTCGCTGGTTGAAATTTCGAGGACGAAATTTCCTAAGAGGGGGAGAGTTGTAACACCCCAATTTTGGGCTTAGAAGTTTGGGTTTGAATCGGACCGGACGGATTTTTGGTTCGAATATAAAAGGTGGATTTAGGAAAAGCCTAGTTCGGGATGCATTAAAAATATGGAAAAATAAGGCTTGGAAATATGACATTTCGAATTAGTGACTAAAATGTAATTTTTGAAAAGTTCATGACTGTTTTGTAAGGATTGAAACTTTGAATCTTTAAGGAGCTAATTTACCCAAGATTGATTTCTCCATATTTTTCTTAGTTTTTAATGATTCATTTAATGTTTAATTAATTAAAAGAAGATGGGAAAAACCAATTTTGAGATTTCATAACTAACTTTCTTGAAAATTTTCTCATCTCATTTTCTCTCAAAATTCTTTCAGCCAAACACATTTCTACAGCAACTTTTCTTTTGATTTTCACACCAAATGATGAGATTTCAATCCTCAAATGATTCCTAATCATTTCTGCATCAAATCCTCTTCATTTGCTTATTGAATTTTCAAGGATTTTAGCTCTAAACAAGGAGAAATCCACATTTAGAGGTATGAACGTCCTTCTCCTCTAAATACTCAGTTCTTTACTGATTTCCAAGTTCTCAATCCTTAAATTGAGTTTTATTAAAGGTTTTAATGTTGTGATCTTGATTTTTGGCTTAAAATTCAAGATTTGGATTTAATTTTGAAGAAATTCGTATTGGATGTTTGGGCTCTTTTTTGAGATGTCTTTTTGATGTATTTTGGATATTTAAATGATGTGAAATGGAGATTTAATCAATGCAATCCCGAATAGGTTGATTTTCCTAAGTTTTTACTTGTGAAAATGGTGGTTTTTGGGGTGATTTTGGTGTTCTGTTAATGCTGGAGGTATAAGGACGAGTTTGAGATCATTTTGGATGTTTATTGATGTTTAAAAATGGTTAGAAGTGATGGATCTTGGCTGGGTTAAGTTTTGGAAGAGTTTGGAGGTGATTTCAGTTGTGTTTGGTAGCCGAAATGTTGGATTTATGTAGAGCAACGAGTATAGGTGTGTTGCTGGTGATTTTAATGCATAATGATGCATTAATCCTCTGTTGTTATGTGTTTAAAACATGAGAGAATGATCCGGAGGAAATAGAGGTGGCGTTGGAGGTTTCAGATTCTTGGAAGGCTTGTCGGCTAGCATAGTTTGTGTATCGGTGAGTGGTAAACAAGGGAGATGATTCGGACAAAATCCGTGTCTTTTCAGTCTTTTCCCTATTCATGTTCCACAACAATGAGCAAAGAGGGGCAGCTGTAGAACCAGATTTTTGTCCTGGTATACATATAATAATAATAATAATAAAACCCAAATATATTAAGCGTCCAAATAATACAAGGTCCAAATGTTTTATAAAGCCCATACATTACAAAAAGCCCAAACCAAAAGCCAAAACACTTTACAACTGTTGACAACCCACATCGACTCAGACCTAAATCATTACAGCTGTTAACAGCCCAACAAACACAAAAATCCCTTCGAACCCATCTATGTTTCTTTTTCCCGCTTGATTTTGAGCCCAAAGGGACACGTGTCAGCACGGTATTGGCTCATTCTTTTTCACTCAGATTCTCACCAAACTGAGACCAGCTGGCATCGCCAGTCGTGCAAGAATGACGTCACTTCTGACACAGGTATAAATACCTGCGAAGAGAGAGAAAAAGGTAATTAATGCAGTCATAATTACAGAAATAATTTCCAAAAAAGAAATCGAAAAGACTGAGAAAGAGAGAGAGAAATTACCTAAGGGTCTGAACCGATTGGAGAAGACGATTGAACACATAGATCTCACTAGAAGCTCACAGGAACCGTCTGAACACTGAACTGAGGTATTTCTACCTCTATTCTTCTCCTTTTCCCGTCTTTACCTATTCAAAAAACACGAAAGCAAGTCAGATCTCTAAAAAACAGAAACCAAACTTGTCTAAAACTAGATCTCGGACATAAAACACAACTCGAACCTAAACCTAAATCCAAATCAGATCCATAATGCATGTAAAAAACTAGATCTGAGATAAATAAAACGGATCTAAGAAATATAAAACAGATCTAGATCAGATCTACTTTGAAACTAAGAAAATACTAAACAAATAAATAAAAAATAAAAGAGAGTTTGAAAGCTTATATGGCGTTGCCGTTGCCGGAAATGTCATCGGAGTGAAAAAAACGAGCGTTCGTATCGTTTTCGGAGTCGAAAAACAGTGATGAGAGGATACTGGTCTCAGGTAGGTAGCTTAGGATCGAGAGAAGAGGGGTGTTTCTGATGAAACAGGGTTCAAATCTAGGATTAGGGTTAAAAATGAGTCTTTTAGGTGGATTTACGTTTCCAGCAATGGCGGAGACGGTGGTCGGAGTTGTAGACGGTGGCCGGAAAAGCTAGGTTTTGCCGGGGAAGATGACCAGAGAAGGTCCGGTCATCGGAAAAAAGGAAGAAGAAAATGGACGATGGTCGAAAGTTGCAGGGACGTCGGAGAAGATGATCGGAGAAGGTCTGGTCATTGGAAAGAGGAAAGAGGAGACCGAAGATGATATCCGGTGGTCGATATCATCCCGGCGGCGAAGAAATAGGTCGGGGAAAAGTTTTGGGGAAAATATGGATTGAAACGGAGTTTTTAGAAAAGTTTCGATGTGTTCTTGAAAAAATAGGGTTTTTGATCTTTGAAAAATAAGGTCTGGGATGGTTTGGGTGTTTGTAAAGATCAAATGGAGGGTTTTAGATGTATTCTAGATCTGTTCTTGGAAAAAGGTGAGGTTTGATCTTTGAAAATAGTTTTGGAAAGGGATTTTAATGTTTTTGAAGATTGAAATAATGATTTTTTGAAGAACAAACGAAGAACCAAAGCAAAATAGGGGTTTTGATCAAAAAAACATGTTGGGTTTTCGGGTTTTAGGTGTTAGGGTTCAGAGAGTTTATAGTGAGAGAGAATTTAGGAGAGAGAGGGAGAACGAGTCAAATGACTGTTCCAACTCGGTTCAGGGCCTTTTATACCGAGTTGGGAATGATGTCGTTTTGGGAGTCGGGTCACAGAGGGTCTGCGCGTTTCTATGCGGGTTCGGATACGGGTCCGTGACCGGTCGAGTTTAAACATTAGGTCTGGGCTTGGTTAATTTGAATGGGTAAATGGTTTGGGCTTGGTTATTGGGTCCAAGCTTGGTCTTTTAGGGCTTTTAGATTTGGGCTCTTACATTTTAATTCCCTTATAAATCAGTCCCTATTCCTTTGTAATTTGGTCACCTAAAATGCAATTTAATTCAATTTAGTCATTTTCAGAATTTATTTTTTAAAATTGACTTAATTAATTGTTTTATTATGTAATTAATTAATATGCTTGAATGTTTAAAAAAATATCATGTCATTATATTGTGTGGACAATTAATCGCATGTTAAATTGGATTAGTGTCATTAGTGTAGTTTACTAAACCATAATTGAATAGGGAGATCATTGTAGAAAATAGGTAGATATTTGAAACAATGTTAGAATGCTCAATATTGGCTAGTGTCACAATGTAGAGTCATGTTAACCAATGAACATTCTAATTTTTCAATTTTCTACTTTAACTTAGAAAATGGAATTAAATAACTAACTAGACAATTTAACAAATAAAATAAAAATAGGGATAATAATTAGTGTCATTCCAATTAAGAATGTTATTATTTTTGGGCTTGATAAAGAAAGTGTCCAATATTATTTTGGATGTTTTCTTCTATGTCCAAAATTAATAGCATTCATAGAATTTTAATTAAAGCAATTAATGAAGCCTAATTAGGGTTTACCTAAAAATGACAAGACAATAATAAATCATGCATTAAACCTTTTGTGTTGAGATACATTTTCCGAATATAAGTTGAAGTGTCCTAATGTAATTGAATGTTTCATAATCATATTCGATTAAAATGTACTTTCTTACAAAAGGATACTCCCATTTGGAATAAAATTTGTTTTACAGTTAAAAGGTTTAATTAAATTCAAATTAATGTTCGGAATGCCAAAATACCACGTGTAATTAATAAGGTACCGATAACGGGTGTTTGTAGGGGTGTTAACCCTTCCCTACACGTAACCGACTCCCGAACCCGAACTTTTCAAAAAAAATCTCTGGTGCGTTTTTATGGTGTCCGGCCTACCAAAGTGGCTGGTGGCGACTCCAAAACGATTTTCAAGCAAATAAAGAGGGTTTTGACTAAAATGGAAAATTAATTAATTACAAGATAAAATTGGTTAAAATCCTAATTTTCCAAAAACCCCGATCTTTCGAATATTAAGCGTCATGGCTGTTTTTTATTCTAAACCCTAAAAAAGCGGGCTTTCATAAAACGGTCGTGACAAAACCATTGGAGAATCTTTTAATTGTTTCTCGGTATGCAACGCGTACTAATATTCCTTGAACATATTTTCAATTGAGACACCCTTGTATTAAAGTATTAATAAAGCCAAAATTCTCTTTCATTTCTCTACATCAAATATTAATGAGCATTAATTTGATGTAAAAAAGCGAAAAAATTGAATTCTATTGTTACTCTAGTACAATGTTGATTCCACTAAAAAAATTAAACGAATAGTAATACTCAAAGTGATGAAGTCAAATTTTTTTCTACAAAAGTGTTTAATTTTTAATACTTTATAAAAAATGTTAAGTTTTTACATTAAATTTTATCACTTTTTAATTTATAATAATTTTAATTTTTTATATATTTTTTATTTTTAGTTTGGCTTTGAAATCATGTAAAAACCTTTAAAAACATCCCCTAAACATAGTTTCAAGTTATTTGGACTTTGGAAATAGTTTTGAATTCTTTTTAAATCAGTCCAAAATATTTTTCAATTATTATATCAAAACATTAGTTTTACAATCTCCTCCTTTTTGATATAATAAAACTAACTTGAAAATTTGTTTGGGATTCTCCCCCTTTAAGTTTAAAAACGTGAATAAGAGATTAAGGATATGAAATTAAATAAAGCTCCCCCTTATTCATTTAAAAATCCAATTTTACAAACCACATTTCTCTCCCTTTTTGTTATATCAAAAAGAATTCCAAATACTTTTAAGTTCAAAATAACAATAGAGGAATTTTTTTTTACAAGAATAACAATTTGGTTTTAAAATGGCCCCCCTTTACTCAAAGCATCATAAAATGTTAGTCCAACATATATGATCATCTAGTTGACATTAATAAAAATAAATCAAATAAAAACAAAAGCAACTAGATTTTACCACACTTGAACTCAAGGGAGGATGTGAAGCTTTCCCTTTTCAAGTGTTTTTCCTTAGTGTGCATGGAGCTTCCTCTCATTAATTTGACTTGTTGATCACTCTCCATCACACCTAGCAAAAGACAATCAAGTAATTTTTGGTATCCAAATTGCTTTTGATCCATAGACATTAGTAGCACAAACTTTAGTCCCCTTAGGAATCCATTTTTCAATGGCATCCTTTTTAATTGAAGTACTAAGTCATTTTGGGACCCAAATACTTCTAAAACATTTTCCTTTCACAAATCTAGGGGCACTAGATTGTCTTACATAAAAATTTTATTTTCCAAAATCATTTTTCTTTTTAAGTTCATTGGAAATCAAATCTTTTTCTTTTTAAACTTGAAGAAGCAAATTTTGTAAATCAAAACAGTTTTGTTCAAAATCTTTCAATTTTGCTTCAAGTTCAAGATTTGTTTTGGAAAGCAAATCATTCTCAATTTTTATTTTTGAAATCAACTTTTTGTTCTTTGAAAATGATGCCTTGAATTCCAAAAGAAAATCATCATAGGCATCTTGCAACTCATCAAATGTATATGAATTTGAAATAGATGAGTCAGAAGTTACCTCCCCCTTATTGAGGGCCATCAAGCATAAGTGGTCTACTTCATCATCGGTAGTGTCTTCATCACTCCATATGGCCACATATGCTTGCTTTGAAGATGATCCCCTCTTTTTGGACTTGTGGGATTCCTTCATATTCTTCCTCGATTCATGCTTGGAATTTTCCATTTCGCTCTTCATGAACTGGGAAAATTCGTTGAAGAGATAGGTCGTCTCTTCATCTTCACTTTCCTCCTCACTAGAATCTACATGATGACAAGTGGAGGACTTGAGAGCAATGGAATTTGTGTTAATGCCAAGCCCTTTGATCTTCTTCTCCCCTATTGCTCTAATTTCTTCCATCTTCTTTGTTCTTCTTCATGATTTGATGAGTAAGAAGTGACCCCATGAGTTCATCAAGCTTTAAGGTCTTCAAATTCTTGGCTTCGATGATGTCAGTCCTCTTTGAGTCCCAAGACTCGGGAAGTGAGTAGATGAGCTTTCAGACAAGCTTTTCCACCGGGATGGCTTCTCCATAGCCTTTGAGACCATTGGTGATAGTGGAGAACCTATCAAACATATTCTCGATGTTCTCTTTCGGATCCATCTTGAAGTTCACATACTTTAAGGTGAGGAGCCCAATCTTGGTCTCCTTAACTTCATCGGTTCCCTCGTATGTGACTTCAAGCTTGTCTCATACCTCATTGTCACTCTCACAAGAGAACATCTTCTCATAGATGGTTGGGCCAAATGCACAAAAGAGAATGTGCAAGGCTTTACAATTTAGCTCCATCTTCTTGCGATGGTCGGCAATCCACTTCGCTTTACTTCGTTGAGGCACGAACGGACCATCTTCAACTATGTCTCATAGCTTGTAGTCTCTTGAATTAATGAAAAACTTCATCTTTATCTTCCAATGGGCATAGTGGGTTCCGTCGAAGAAGGGTAGTTTGTCGATGGATTGGGCCATTGAGTCGATTGAGTGAAATGATGATCGAGCTTGCTGGATCTTCTCAATAGGATGTTAATCCTCTTCGATTGAGCCAAGCTCTGATACTAATTGTTGAGTTTTGAGGTGATCGATTCCTTCAACCGATCTTGCTCACCAAGTTGTGGAGAGGTGGTATTCTGGGTGGATGTGGTGTGGAAGCTAAAATATAAATGACACAATGATTTTAGAGTGGTTCAACCTTCTAACCAAGGTCTACATCCACTACCTTAGCTTCCCACTAAGGATTTCCAATCAATCCACTCTTGATTCATCCCCTTTTCTAGGATTAGGAGGAAAACCCTTTTACATCGATCAAGCTTTCTACCCAAAGCCTTGATCAAACCCTCTTTACAAAGAGAAAAGATAAGCAAACTTAAATCCCTCTAATAGGTGATTGTTTGCACAAATAAGCTCTCACCCAAAACCTAAAACACTTGAGCAAATTTGACAATTTTGGCTCACTAGTGTTTGTCTATACAAGGAATGACAATTTAGCTCTAAGACAATTTCTTGATCATTTGTTGATTGACAATTGAAGCATTAACCATATCTTGATGCTTGGAGGTTCCTTTTATACTTCTTGATGAGTTTGTAGCCGTTACTAGCTGTTGGGGTTGAATTGGAGCCGTTGAGGACTTTATTTCCCACCATAAATGTTGTTCTGCTGCTAACCGTATCGAAACGCTCGAACCCGTTTCGATATGTTCCTCAAGTAGAAAGAGTCGTTGCAACACCCGTATCGAAACGATGATGGTCGTATCGAAACACCCGTATCGAAATGCCTAGTACCGTACCGAAACGATCTGCATTTAAAAGTTAGTTGGGAAAGAGCTGTTGGGGTTTATGACCATTGGGGTCGATGCCACGTAGGCGTATCGAAACGGTATAGCATGTATCGAAACGCTAGGCAAAATCCTCATCTAGAGAAAGACTCGTTTCGAAACCCGTTTCGAAATGTTTTAACACTAGAAGACCCCGTATCAAAACGCCTAAGGGTGTTTCAATACACCTGGATGGTTTTGTTTAGTTTGGTTTTGAAAACATGTAAAAACCTTTAAAAACATCCCCTAAACATAGTTTCAAGTTATTTGGACTTTGGAAATAGTTTTGAATTCTTTTTAAACCAGTCCAAAATATTTTTCAATTATTATATCAAAACATTAGTTCTACATAATTAAAATAGGAAGATAATTGTAGAAAATAAATGAATATTAAATGAAAACTTTAATACTCTAAGTTGATTAGTGTCTTATTGAAATGAGATGTTAATTAATGGGACATTTTAGTTGAATATTTAATGCCTCATTTAAACTTAGAATAATGAAATCACATAGTTAATCTAATTAAAGTGAAATTAGGATAGGATTTAAGTAGTTAGTGTGACTAAATGATTAGGAATATTATTAATTTAGGGCCTAGTGTGGATAGTGCCCAATTGTTTGGGTGTTATCACATAAACCCTAAACTTGATAATATTCATAGTTTTTCTTAATTAATTAAATCAATGGGAGCCATAATTAGGTTTGAACTTAAAATTGACAGGAAAATAAATGGATAAGCATTAAAACCTTTTGTGTTGAGATACATTTTGAGTATAAATTAAAGTATCCTAAAGTAACTGAATGTTTCAAAACTTATATTTAGTAAAAATGTATTTTCTTACAAAAGGATACCTCCATTCGAAATGAAATTCAATTAACAATTAATAGATTTAATTAAATTCAAATTATTCCTCAAAATGGCAAATGCCATGTGAAATTAATATGGTACCGATAACGAGCGTTTGTGGGGTGCTAATCCTTCTTCACGTGTAACCGAGTTCTGAACCCAAATTTTAAAGAAATGAATCTCTGGTTTGTTTTTAAGGTAAAGTACACAGACGATCACTGAACTTTGGTAAAAAAACAAAATGATAACCCAACTTTCAAAAATCACAAAATGGCAATTAAACTTTATATTTTAAAACAAAACGGTAACTGGGGCGTTAAATCCCGTTAACTCTTAATGGAAAACTCACTTACTTGCCCCATCTCCAAATCATCCTCTCTCATTTGCCACGTAGGATTAATAAAATAATAAAAATTAAATTTTACTTTTACTTTTACTTTGACTTTGACTTTCACTTATCATCTTTTTCTTAAACAAAAACCCCTTCACTGCAAATGAAATGTCTCCTCCAGGAAATGCTCTAGTATTCTGGTTTTCCCTTTGGTTTTTGTCGTGCTGCAATCTCCTTGACTCGACTCTACATTGTTGTCGTGCTGAAAATTGCAGTTGAGATGATGATAAGAAATTAGCAAAAGTAACACAAAGAAGTACCATTTGATTTCAAATTGTAGCAACAAATAAAGATGTTGCAGATCACACGTAAAAACAATTGATGTCATTGCTTACCATCCGCTTACAAAGATCGCCGGTCTTCCCTTGAAGCGACCGGTAGCGGCTGACTTGCTTATGAAGCAAAAATATCAACAATAGAAAGGCTTTCATCCCATTGTCACCACCACCATCCATACCCTCCCCACTTTCTTGCTTTCCTTTTAACCTCTCAAGCATGAGAATTTGTTGTTTCAACCTTTTGATCTTGTAAGAAACTCCAAGTGCTTGAAGATCCATTCTCCATGGATTGTTTTTGGTTTTAGCACCCATCGACTGCGCAATTGATACCAACTTGTCAGTAGACTCGACCGCAGATGAACCATTAGTGTCTTTCTGGATTGAACTATGGTCAATAGGTTCTCTTTCTTCTTCAAACTCTTTTTCAGGTGATTGAACAATTAATCTGATGTTTTTGGAGTTGGACTCACTGCAAGATGGGGTTACCTTTTCTTTAACCTCTTTCAAAAGCAATTGTTTCTCTACTGTATCCAACTTGGATTTCCTTAACATTGCAGACAATATCTTATCGTTTTGCTCTGAATCCTTGCGCATTTTCGTGACTTCCATGGACAAGTTTTGTGCCAACATAATTGATTCCTCCTTCTGTTCCAGCACTGCATCAAGCTCCATTTTTGCAGCTTCAACTTACCTCAAGGCTCGCCCCATCTCCGCTTCGACTTGCCTTTGATTCGAAACAATCTCGATAAAGGCAGTTTTGTGTTTCCAAAGCTCAGTGGAATGCTCCTGAGCTTCACACTTTAATGTTTCTCTTAGTTCTTGAGCCACACTTTCAAACTTGATTGCTTTCTCTTCTAATTCCTTCACTTTCAGCTCAATTTCTTCAATCATCTTATCCTTCGAATCCACCGATATCTCCATTTCATTCGATTTGTTATTCAAGTCTGCAATTTCTTCATCTTTCTTTTTCTCCAAGGCTCTCAGTTCATTTACAAGAGCAGTGAAGGGGTTTTTGTTTAAGAAGATGATGATAAGTGAAAGTCAAAGTAAAATTAAAAATTACTTTTTTTATTATTTTATTAATTCTACGTGGCAAATGAGAGAGGATGATGTGGAGATGGGTAAGGTGATGGGTTAAGTGAGTGAGTTTTTGGTTAAGAGTTAACGGGGTTTAACGCCCCAGTTACCGTTTTGTTTTAAAATATAAAGTTTAATTACCATTTTGTGATTTTTGAAAGTTTAGTTACCATTTTATTTTATTTTTACCAAAGTTCAGTGACCGTTTGTGTACTTTACCCTTGTTTTTATGGTTTCCGGTCTACCAAAATGACCAATGGCGACTCTAAATTGATTTTCAAGAATAAATAAAGGAAAATTCGATTTAAAATGAAAAAACCTAATTTTCATAATTAAATAAATTAAAGTGGATAAAAATCTTAATTTTAAAAAGGATCAATCTGCATGCTATTTTTACACTCAATTTTAAAAATGGTCGCGACACATTTAACACAAGAAAAACATAGGCATATCAAATAAAAAGGGATTACAGACAATAGTACAACAAGAGCTAAATTGGTTTGCAATGTTATCTCTAAGGTTTAAACACGAATTTTCTCTTTTGAAATTGTGTCTTGTCATTTCATCCAACACTTATTGATCGTGTACACTTTAAATATAATGCTACTTAAACTCTTAAATATGTTTTTAATTGGAATATTTTTTTTGGATATATATGTTGTGTGAAAATAATTATACAAGTTTGCATACTTGATATTAAAAAGCTAAAAATCTATTCTGATTCTAAAACTCTAAAATTTAAACATAAATTATAACCATCTTCTTAAAAAAACATAAATTGTAACCATCTACACTAAAATTTAAACTTTATAAACTAAACTCATAAATTCGAAATTAAATTTAAGATTTTACGTAAGAGATGCGAACTATTAGGAAGCTACATTAAAAATGTAAAGGGTACAAAATTAAATTGTCAATAAAAAGCACAAAACAAATATCTAAACTAGAGAAAAATTTAGAGGTCATGTTTGACAATTAGCGAATAGCTGATAGCAGATAGCGAATTACATTAGCTGATAGCTGGTAGCAGATTTCATTAGCTGATTTGACTAGCGGATTGTATTGGTTGATTGTATAAAATTGTTTGGTAAAATTAACTAATAGCTGATAGTTGTTAGATTATTTAAACAAGCAAAATGACATATAAGTACATGATTATATTCAATATAATTAAAATAATTATTATTAATTAGATTTATAAAATTATTTTTTTAATATAACTTTACTAAACATATTCAAAGAATTTATATATTAATTTATTATTTATATAATTATTTTAATGTAATTTAATTAATTGTTAAATTTAAATACACATATAAATACATGATAATAAAAAAGAAAAAAAACCAAGACACCTACCACTACCTCAATCATCGCAACCCCAAACATGCAAAAAACAAACAAATATTTTTCCCTGTTCTTAATTAAATTAAATAATTAATATGAAACATGAAGCGGAAAATTGCAAAGAACACGCGAATGAAAAAATAGAAGAAAATAATCAAACAAATTAAAGAATGTTATGAATATTTATTTATGTGGATGTCTATAATGATTAGGACTTTATCAAGGAGATTTAATTTACTTTATCATTAGAAATATTATCTTCATTAATTAGAGTTTAATGTATTATGTACTTCTTATGCCTATAAATAGATGATCTAGTGAAGGCATTGTATACACTTGAGTATTGAGAATAATATAAATCCCCCTCTTCCTCTCATCTCTTTGTTCTTCCATTGTTGTTCTTTGTTCTTATTATTGTTCTTCTTTATTTTATCCACAACACGTTATCACCACGAGACTCTAATCAACTGAGATCTTCATCATTCGAATACAAAAGAAGTTACGAAAATAATGAATTCCATTATAGAATGAAACTAAAGATAAGTTTTTTTTCTCTCATTTTTTAGCTATTGATTGTCTCTCTCTTTATATTTTAATTTTTTTTTTTGAAAAGAATAGAAACATGCTTAATTGCATTGAATCCAATCTCGCTCAAAGAATTGATCTCTCAAGTGACCCAAATCCAAATCAAGGGGATCGTGGGGAGAAGATGATTATCTTGAGTATATTTACATATAAGTATATTGTTTATGGATTCATGATATATAATATGGTGAATGTTTTTTTTATTTAACAATATTTTAAGTTTTACATGACATGCTTAAATGGCTTGGAAAGAGACGTGGCATAAAGAAATTATGAGAAGTTATTTCGGTCATTTGTTATGTCTCCATTGTCCTCGAGAGGAAAATTATTATCGATAAACTTTATTTTTTTCTCTTTAAATTATGATTTTAATGTAAGATAAATCATGGTGAATTTCAATCTATAAAAAGATTGTTATAAAGTCTATATTTGCTCGAAAGCAATATTTCTTCTTCGTCGAAAAACTCGACCATAGACTTCTTCCAATTTCAAGTTACGAAAATTCGTCTTGATCCAAAAAGTTTTATGGGAGACATTTCTTGAAGTGAATGCAAAACATGATGTTTATTCCATGCGATTATCAATGATGGGGCATTCCCTGAAGTGAATGCAAACATGGTAAATCATTATTCAATTAGAGACATAATTTCGATGTAATCCAAATATATTGGCTGGACATCTCGTTCTGTAAGGCTACTAGTCTCAAAGGAGGTTTTTAAAGGACCTTGTGGACTGATTTAACAATGTCGCGTACGAGGATTAAATCTTTGTTCTCTACGATAAGGATATGTTAATAAAAACATACTCCACTTTTCACGACAAATAAGATTGTCCTCAGACACAATATCATGAAAAAGGTTTCAAAGGCCCACTGGCTCTACTCCATTCCCTGAAGTGAATGTGAGATTATATTATAGAAAGAATAAAAGTCACATTAGAAGTTGTGGTCATGGTCGAGGCATGGACATAGACATTATGGTCATTTTAAGAATACTTCTACCCACTGGTAATGAGGTTATAAGGATGACAAGAGCGATAAAGGTCATTCTAAGAAAGTGGATTTTTTTATTACCAATGTGATCTTATAAACTATTGGTCTCGTACTTATCGTACGTTGGAAAAATCAACAATGATTGAATGATAAAGGAAAGAAAATAAAAGCAAATTCTATTTGCGAAAAATGATAAAGATGATATTGGTCCAACTTATTTGAACATTGTTAGTGCAACTCATTTGGACGTTGTTGATTTCCCTATAACCCTCGAATGGAATAAAGCATCTTCTAATTATTCCCATTACTTCAAAGAGAATTAATTATCTTTTTATTTATTTTTCTTTATGTTTATTTACTTTATATATTAATTATTTATATTTTATATTTATATTCATGTTAATATTTATATTTATATATTATCATATTTATTTATTTTGTTTAACATGATTACTTATCAAATATAATTTATGGTGACGATTTATGCTTAGCAGAAGCATAAGATATATTTTTCCATTTAAATGCAAGGAAAAAATGTGAGTACTATATCTCAAAGTACTAAAAGTATTGATGCTCCAGAAGAGCAATAAGTTCTTGAGAAAAAGCATAGTATGAAAAGTGCATAATTGCGAATATTTCAATAATTATCGCTAATGGTAATAATATCGTCGCCACTAGAAGTGGAAATTTTAAGAAAGCATTATGAGTTTGAAAATATTCTTTTGGAATTATAGATAACATATGTTATCAATTGTCATTTGAAATAAGTCAATGTTGATATAAGTTCCGTTATCTAAAAAGTCAGTTGAAAACTCTAGAAGAGCTATATATTGCTACTAAAAGATAATTTCTATTGAAAGTTTCGAAAGAGCTAAATATTCCTATTCAAAGGAACAATTTTGATGGTTGTACTAGACGTGTACGAGTGAGATTTAATCACATGTTCTAGTTTATCAAATTCAGAAATGTATATACACACTTGTATATAGTTGGCATGATCGGTTAGACCATCCTGATCAATAATGATGCGAAAGCTATTGAGATTTATATGCACATGTATTAAAAACACTTGGAGTTTTTGTGGTGCTTATTCTCAAAAGAATTGATTAAATTTCACTTATTAAAGAACATGAAGTTCTTGTGTTGCTTAAAGAAATTGATTAAATTCCACTTACTAAAAGAACCTGAAGTTCTTGTGTTGTTTGTTCTCAAAGCATATAGTTGATCCCACTTACCAAAAGAATTAGAACTTGAAGTTCTTGTGTTGAAGTTGAGACTGCATGTCTTGCATATCTAAACGAAATATGAGCCCATATATCCGCAAATGTGAAAAGTTTTATATGATTTTAGTAGATGCATCTACATTATTTTATCAACTTACAACCAGAAGTTTGTGAGGTTGATTATAAAAGGATTCGGATTATGCAGTTAGACTATTCGTCTTGCAAAAGCTAGTGGGCTTATATTTTAGGCTATATCAGTTGTTACAAGCCTATTGATTATGAAAAATATAGTTTAACAAAATTTCAATTGGATGCCTCCTATTTAATAGCTAAACTATGAGAACAAAAGAGTTATTATTTATATGGTGTTTCCATATAGCAACACTTATACGCATCAAGCCAACGAGTTATAATAAACTCCCCGTTATGATTTGTTTTTGGTCAGAAGCCATACATTTCTCATTTTATAATTTTTGAATGTGCGATATGAATTTCTCCACCACAACGCACAAAATGAGTAAATAAAAAGGGTTGAGAATATATATTAAGTACGAGTCTCCTTTTATGTTTAAACTCTTAAACATTAATTGGAGAATCATTTATGACATGATTTTTCTCAACATCAGGGGAGATAATAATCAGTTGGATAAAGGAAAATGAATTATTGTTATCTAGATCCTCGTATATGAACCAGAAGTTCATAAGATAATTCATGTTATTACATGTCAACTGCTAGACATATTTACTGACCCAATGAAAGTAACTAAGTCTCATATACCAACTGAAATGCTCTAAGTTTAAATTACACGTTAGAGCGAGAGGATGTAAATCATGCATGAAGCATGATAGTTGAAATGGTTCCAATGATCAAAATTCTCGTAAATGGAAAGTAATATGAGATTTGTCATATATTGGAGGCGGGTGTTCTTGAAGAGACCCAAGACATAACTAATAATAAAACTCTTGAAGAGTTTCAGGTACCTAAAATAAAGATTGAAATCTTGAAGAGATCTCGATAAGTTATGTCACTACGAGAATGAAACCAGAAAATATAAAAGTTGTCGACAACGATTTTACAAACAATTTTACACGAACTTCTATATAAGTTAAGAAAGATAATGAGGATCTTGTATAAAAATCTATCCGAAAGTATAGATATTGAATTGGCCAATATAGAAGACGCTTTGAACTTCTAAAAGAGAAGTATTTGGACCAACAGTCCAAACACCTAAAAGTGTAATGCAAGTGAGGCACAAATAAGTAGTCGTAAATACGACATAATTATAATTTATGAAGAATTATAAATACATCATGGTGGATGCAATTATTTTGGAAGTTATGAAATGTTTTATATGCGTCTAATTATTTTGTGGATCCCTATAAAAAGAAAGTTATCCTTGACGGATTTAAAATGTTAGAAGCATTTGAAAATTTCTAAAGAAATTTACTTAGACATATCTCATTGAATATTTTGGCGCATTTGGTATAATCGCCTTAGTGAGTACGAATTGAGAAAATACTATAAGAATGATCATATTTCCTTATACTTTTTGTAAAAGGAGTTTGGATCAAGATTCATTATGATAATTTAAATATTATTAGAACTTCTGAAGAGCTTTCAAAGCATTTGATTATTTAAGGAAATGATTTGAGAAAAAGAATTTTGAGATGTGGTTTTGTCTCGACATAAAGATCAAGCACTTAAATATGCATTTTTGTCTATGAATGAACATAAGTCGAAAGAATCTTAAAGAAGATTCAATATGGATAAAGCATATCTATTGTAAGATTGTTGGATGTGAATAAAGATAATTATATCTTTTCTTGGTTTTGAAGCACCATATATTAGTTGGTCAAGCAATGTACATGGATATACAAAGATCGTTACATTTAAATCTTCAAACATTCGGTGATGTCTCCTCAAATGTCGTAGAAATAATTATTATGCACGATGCAAGCCAAAAATGTGTTTGGCTAAGACCATTGACCCAACATATCCAAAAGATATGTGGATTTACTTTTACAAGATATGATAAAAGCTATCTTGTGTGAAGATAATGCAAGATGTATATCTCAGTTTGAAAGTGGATACATCATGGAACATATTACTCCAAAGTTTCATCCCTCACGATCTTTAGAAAAATAATATTCAAGATTGAATTATGAAGATTCAAATATCTTCTGTGATGTTTTCATGAGGGGGAGTAAATACACGTTGCACTCTTTTCCCCTTAACCGAGGTTTTGTCCCAATAGGTTTTCCCGATAAGGTTTTTAATGAGGCAACATGTTATGCGTATCAAAGATGTGTGTACTCTTTTTCCTTCACTAAAGAATTTTTTTTTCCACTAGGTTTTTATCTTAGTAAGGTTTTAACGAGGCACATTATCTTCATAGACATCCATGAGGGGTGTTATGAATATTTATCTATGTGGATGTCTATAATGATAATGACTTTATCAAGGAGATTTGATTTACTTTATCATTAGAAATATTATCTTCATTAATTAGCCTATAAATAGATGATCTAATTAAAGCATTGTATACACTTAAGTATTAAAAACAATATAAATCTCCCTCTTCCTCTCATCTCTTTGTTCTTCCATTATTGTTCTTTATTCTTATTATTGTTCTTTATTTTATTCACAATAAAGAAAATATTTAATTTAGGTTCTTCGGAGATTTTTAGTAATTGTTAGGGGTAAAAGAGTTTTTACAACTTCAATATCAAACCTATAATATCAAAAAGCTCTTAGTAGCAGCTTTTTCGAAATTAGAGGTTTCACTCCAATTCGCTATTTCAATCTGTTATTTACCAAATATCAATATTAGCGGATTTGACTGGTCAAACCTCTAATTATAGTTCATACCTTTAATTTTATTGGCCTTTAATTCCATAAAGTTGATTGCGAATTTGCTGCAGAGATGTGTTGAGTTTTGGGATGGATGCAGGTTCAGCTAAGTCCTCTTTCAGAAACTCGAACTGCGGGTGCTGCAATAAGGTGAGTGTGTAGTGTGGAATTGAGGTCTGTAATGAGATTATGGTGCGGTATACTGTGATGTGGTTTTCTGCGTTGAGATGCAGTCTTGTGGATGTTCGCATTGTGGCAATGTTGTTTTGTTTCTTGAGTCAGGATGTGTTGATGTCGAAACATTATTGGTGGCGTTTGGTTGTAATACATTACTCTCGGACACTCTTTTTCCTCCATTCTAGATGTAGGGAGGTTTTTTAACGAGGTCCGAAGTAGTGTTGGCTTAATAAAAATTTCTTAATTTCAAAAAAAAAACCGTTATTTATCAAATATAACCAGAATATTTTAAGATGTGATTGCCCCAATACCTCTCGGTCCATTGTACATGTATATTTTTTCTTATAACCAAATGAAAATTATTTTTTTATCAATTAGGACAATTTAATTTTTACTCCAAAAAGACAATTTACTTACAATCGAAAATAATTAACTAAATTTATCATGTTTTATTTGTCTTGAAATTTTATTTATTTTACCAAAAACATTTTTAAAAAGTAATTTCCATTTTTTTTCATCGCCGAAACAATCACCATCTGAAAAAAAACGAAAACTCAAAACATTCAACGAGAATTTAAAGAAGCAAAAAAAGGAACAAAAAAATCTAAAGGTAAGTGATTTTCCCTTCAAAATTTCAGCATTTTTTCCTGATTTCAGTTTGGATTTGAACTCCTGGAAATACAATGATTTCATTTAGACTGTGATTAACATTTTTGTTTTTGTTGTTGCAATTTTTTGGGGTTTGTTCTTATCCATTTCTCTATGATTTCATGGATAAAGACCCACTTTTTTTTTAATTTAGAGGAATTTTTTCCAGGTGGGTGTTTGTTAATGCATTTAACCATATCAGTTCTGAGAACAAGTGAATGGAATTCTATGCCGGGTTTTAATGTCTAATGCCAAATTTCTATTTTTGATTTTTTTTGTTGGGTTAATGTAATTCAATCCCATTGGTTCTTGATCAAGTTAAGTTAAAGTGAATCATGTATTTTTATTTATGCCAGGATTTAGGTGGAAGACGTCTCCATTTTGCTACATTTAATGGCTTCTCATTCTTAGCAGACCACAATCACATTGGTTAAAGGAACAGTTCTATTACGATTTTCCAACTTTCTGTAGTTTCATGACCAAAGGTTTGATATTAGAGGATTCAGCTCGCTCTACTACTTCTTTTATCCATTATTTGTCAATGCATTCATTAACACCATTATATGTATATATTGTGAAAGTTTTTCTTATGAACGGTGACTAAAGTCGAAATAGTGGAAGGAGGCTAAGTCATAGCCCTATGATAATCTAATTCATGTTCATTGTAAAAAGATGTAGATTGGTTTTTGTTTGAAATCTGAATTTCCAAAGTACATTTGCGGAAAAAAAAGTTATGATTTTTGTCTAAGGTGTTTTGAGGAAAGGAATTCCTGACTTCCTGCATTTTTGGTCTGATTGTGTTAACAGAAATCAATCACATTGGCTTTTGGGAACAAGTTGGAAAGTTAAATGCTTCGAAGAACTGTGCTGCTGGTATATCTATTGATATGTATGATAGAGGTTTGATTAACCAGTCATTTTTTTCGCTGTATGTTTTTTTAATCTAAAGTGAGAATCGAGTGATTGGATTCGCTTCTAGTGCCAGCTAAATAGGATAATTCTTCATTGTACGTTTTTTTGTTAGAATTTTTGTGGGGTTGTTGTGAGTGAATGATAGGGTGAAAGGAAATGAGTGAGGAACTCGGGGTTGGGTTTGAGATACAATGACTGGAGGGTCATTGGGTCTTCGTACAGGGAGTTATGGGTCATTGCTGAGCATAAAAAATGTTATTGCTGCTGGTGGAAGATTGTTGCACTCTAAATCAGTTGGTAGTGCACGAAAGAATCAAATCATGATGCTTTCAGGTTCCAGGGAAAAGGAGAGGTCTCTACCCTCCATTTGGTATCGGTGTCTGGGTCGCCGGAAAGTTTCCATGCTGCTTCTGGTTGCCCTTGCCCTTTTGGTCTTCGTCTTGGGTTCTTTTCTTGTCAACAAAGGTCTGTCCCTATTTTTTTGTTACTCTGGATTCAAGTTCTAACTTTATTCTTGAATTTTGATTTCTAGAGAACTAAGGCATAGATTGACATATTTTTTCTATACTCGGTCTTTTATAGGCTCACTTACTGGTTTACATAGTGACTCTCCGACTTTTCATTCTCAGCACAGTAGTTTAATTGAGACAATAACTTATTCATCTTTTTCTTGTTTGCATTCTGTATGATTATGAGACAGAAAGCAATAGTCCAACTGTTGATCAACGGATTGGAACTATAAGCATGGGTCATCCTCTGAATGGTGCCGATAGTGAAGCTTCGCGTATACTCGGAAGGAAGGATCAGCATAAAGATAAAAAGTATTCTGCAGTAAATAATGCGAATGGAGGTGATGGAAATAGATTTCAAGCTTCTGCTTCTGAAGGTGTAAACCATCCATGCGCAAATTTCACATTTCCTCCTCCTCCTCCACCTAATCTTAGACGAATTGGGCCTCGGCGTAAGTTTAGGTTCATTATTCTTTTTCTCACAATCAGAGATGCATTAAATGTAACCGTATTAAATTTTTAACATGGATGCATAAAACAGTAGTTTTAGATAGAAGCAACCACATTTGTTTAATAATAACATGATATATCAACATAAAAAGCCATTGGATTATTCATTATGTTCCTTTTTTTGTAAATCATAATCAGTTTTGCACCAAAAAGGTGATCCATGCATGACCATCAGAATGAAATAACATTCTCATCTTTTCATGCTTGCATCAATATATGCATATTTAGATTATGTTTCATTATCTTGCTACTAATTTTATTCTTGCTCATCCCTTTTTCAGCATGTCCAGTATGTTACCTCCCCGTGGATCAGGCTATAGCTAGCATGCCAATCTTCCCATCAGAATCTCCAGTGCTTCATAACTTGACATATGTTCATGATGAAAATCCAATCAAAACTGAACCACATGGGGGCTCTGACTTTGGTGGATATCCATCTCTAAAGCAAAGAAATGATTCGTTTGATATAAAAGAGTCCATGACAGTCCACTGCGGGTATGTTTCACCCCCTATCACTTCTTCAATGTAATATACTCATTACAACTTTTCTGGTAGATGTTTCTGTGATTCTTATGTTATTCACGGTGCATTTGAATGATTCAAAGAATTGTTTGTCTTCATGAATATATATTATTTTCCTGTTGCTTTTTAATATTTAATTCCATGTATTTTCTCTGTCAGATTCGTCAAGGGAAGTAAACCTGGTCACCAGACTGGATTTGACTTTGATGAGTATGACCTGGAAGAGTTGCAGCAGTTCCATGAGATCATTGTTGCGTCGGCGATTTTTGGTACTACTAGACATTCAGGGTTTCACAAGATTTTCTTGCTTTTATGTATGCTTTATCCTCAATCCTCATCATTGCTTTATTTTTCACTCTCCAGGGAACTATGACGTAATACAGCAGCCCATGAACATCAGTGAAGAAGCAAAGAAAAATGTTCCTTTCTACATGTTTATCGATAAAGAAACAGAAGCATATATGAAAAACAAAAGTATGTTGAATGACGGTAAAAGGGTGGGTTTGTGGAGAATTGTTGTGATTCACAATGTTCCTTACAGTGATGCGAGACGTAATGGCAAGGTTAGCATACTTTGATATGGTTGGTTTGCGCTTCGTTTTGTTATCATTGTTTGGACTTTGTGTAATCTGATTCACCTTTAAACATTTATCAGACCCTGGTGTATATGATCCCGATCCTATGTGTCATGGAATTTATGATTAGTACTAGTAAACCAAATTTGATGTGTAGTCTCCTCTACTTTTAGCAACAATTATGAGCTTGTCTTTGGGTAGTTGGGTTCATTGTCCGGTGCCTGATGCTACTAGTCTTTTCTTTTAAAGCATTTTCAAGGTTGATAGGAGATAAGAGGTCATAAAGGGGAATTGGGTCGTTGATTATATCATTGTTGTATCTGTTTTTTTCTCCTTGAAATGGACCTATAGTTATATACTTCAGTTTACAAAATAAGTGTAACGACTAGATCAATATTTGGTGAAAGATCAGGGATATTTGATGCATTAATCCTTATCAGAAATTTCTTTAGGTTATCGCACTTATGCTACATTTGTCGGAGATTGTTTCCTAAAGTTCAGAAGATCTGTAAATATTTTGTTATCTATTAGAATCCCTATTTATAAGCGATTGTATTTCTTTACTAGAATTAGTTTCTTTCCTAGTTAGGAGTTTCCTTAGCTAAGGCATAAGTCTATATATTTAGTCTGTAAATCAGTAGCAATTTAATAGTCGAAATATAATAAAAAGATCAGTTTTTGATCAGCTTTTCGACATGGTATCGGAGCCTCTTTTTCTTTAGGCTTTAACTGTTTTGTTAGACAGTATTTGTTCGATTTCTCGTTCCCTTAGTGAAGTAATGATGATTGGAAATAATCAAGTAGAAAGCTCGGCTCTAGTGACTCAAATAGTTTCTGAAAAGCCAACACGTTTGGAAAGTTTTGAAAGAAAATCAGAAACAACAAGGGCAGTGAACCGAGATTCCATGTGGTGTACGTATTGCAAAAAACCTCGACACACTAGAGAGAGGTGTTGGAAGTTACATGGGAAGCCACAGTCCACAAACAAAAACTTCATAGAAAGGGAAGGATCAACGAGGGGGCAGAGCAGAGCCCATGCAACTAGAGAAGTAACCAAGGAATCCACTGAACAATCTGGAGAGTTCAATCAAGAGGAAGTAGAGAAGTTGAAGACTCTACTGGAGTCCTTAGGAAAATCATCAATTGCTGGTACAGGTAATCTGGTTTTCTCAGGTATATCCTCTTCCTCTTCTCAAAACTCTAATGCCTTGGAATCCTCCATACCTAATCAAACCTCCTAGGTAATAGACTCAGGAGCAACTGATCACATGACCAATTCCCCTCTCAACTTTCTCAATTATACACCATGCCCTAGCAATCGGAAAATTACAGTTGCTGATGGTACCATGATAACAGTTGCTGGTGAAGGAGATGTTGCCATTAGTAAAAAAAATTCTGCTTAGAAAAGTTCTACATGTTCCAAAATTATTTACCAGCCTTATCTCAATACCAAAACTTGTCAGGGATATTAATTGCAGTGTTTTGTTTCATTCTACACACTGTTTTTTCCAGGAGCAGGAAACGAAGAAGATGATTGGGCGTGCTAAGGAGATCAATGGACTCTATTATCTTGAGAATCTTGGAGGACAAGTTAGAATCTTGAACACTCCACCCTCATCTTTTTTATCTAATTCTACAAATAATAAAGACCAAATCTGGCTCCAGCATCTTCGCCTTGGTCATCCACCTTTTAAACTTCTAAAGACTATGTTTCCTTCTTTATGTAAAACCTTAGATGTTGAGGAATTACATTGTGATGTGTGTGAACTTGCTAAACACAAACGCTCCTCTTTTCCAGCAAGTAATAATAGAACCAATATTCCTTTTAGTCTTATTCATAGTGATGTATGGGGACCTTCTTCTGTTCCTAACATAACTGGGGCAAGGTGGTTTGTATCTTTTATAGATGATCACACTAGGGTTACTTGGATTTATTTGTTAAAACAGAAATCTGATGTTGCATCGACCTTTCAAAACTTTTACACCATGATAAAAACCCAGTTTGGAGCCGAGATTAAAAGAATTAGATCAGATAATGCCAAGGATTATTTTAATCAAATCTTGTCTCCTTTTCTCTTAGAAAAAGGTATTTTACATGAATCATCATGTGTAAACACTCCCCAGCAGAATGGAATTTCAGAAAGGAAGAATGGACATATTCTTGCTATAACCAGAGCCCTTTTATTTCAGAATAATGTCCCAAAAAAATACTGGGGGGAAGCTGTCTTAACAGCTACATTTATGATGAACAGACTACCCACTAAAGTCCTTGGATCCCAAAGTCCTATTCAAACCCTTACAAAATTTTCCCACATTTGAACCTATCTCTTAACCTTCAGCCAAGAGTGTTTGGGTGTGTTGCCTTTGTTCATCTTCATTCTCCAGACCGAGGTAAGCTTGATCCTAGGGCGGTAAAGTGCATTTTTCTTGGGTATTCCTCTACTCAAAAAGGCTACAAATGCTATCATCCACCTACTAGAAAGGTCTATGTCACTGCTGATGTTACTTTTGTTGAAAGAGAGAGTTACTTCACTGCTCCTTATCTTCAGGGGGAGATGTCTTTTAGGGAAGATAAGGATGCAGATCTGTTTTTACTTCAGCAACCTTTGTCCCTCATTGATCTACCTCCTTCTCATTCTGCAGAAATTCAGCCTTCTCATTCTGCAGAAATCCAGCCTTCTCATTTTGCAGAAATCCAGCCTTCTCATTCTGCAGAAATCCAGCCTTCTCCTTCTCATTCTGCAGAAATCCAGCCTTCTCATTCTACAAAAATCCATCCGCCTTCACAGTCCTTACAAACAGAACCCAATAGTCCTCAAACTCCTCAACCAAACAAAAATATTTCTCAGCCCAATGTTCAAGAATCTGCTGGTCCTCTAAAGACATATTCGAGAAGGAAGATACCTATGCAGACTCAATCATCTCCTGCTCCTGCTTTTGCTCCCATTCCCATACACTTTGAGGTACATTCTGAAACTGATCCTGATCATAATGATATGAATTCTAATTCTGAGTTTGAATTTCCTATTGCTATTAGAAAGGGAAAAAGAACCTGCACCACTAAACACCCTTCATATTTGTTTATGACCTATAATAATTTGTCCCCGAATCACAAAACCTTTCTTACTAGCTTAAACAATATTGTCATCCCTAAAACAGTAGCCGAGGCATTAGATAATGAGAATTGGAAAAAGGCTATGCAGGAGGAAATGGATGCACTGGAAAAGAATAAGACCTGGGATTTAGTAAAGCTGGCAGGAGACAAAAAAAACAGTGGGATGTAGATGGGTGTACACTGTAAAATACAAATCAGATGGCTCCTTGGAAAGATACAAAGCAAGGTTGGTGGCAAAGGGGTACTCGCAAACCTATGGGATAGATTATCTGGAGACGTTTGCACCTGTTGCAAAGATGAACACTGTGAGGGTTCTACTCTCCTTAGCAGCTAACCAGGGATGGAATTTACTGCAGTTTGATATTAAAAATGCATTTTTGCATGGAGATCTCGAAGAAGAGGTATACATGGATGTTCCACCAGGGTTTAATTCGACTGTTGGACAGGTAGTTTGCAAGTTAAAAAAGGCTCTATATGGATTAAAACAGTCCCCAAGAGCTTGGTTTGGAAGATTTGCTAAGGTAATGTTAGGGCAGGGTTTCAAACAGAGTCAAGGTGACCATACCTTATTTGTGAAGCATTCATCTTCAGGGGGAGTAACCATACTACTGGTTTATGTGGACGACATCATAGTTACAGGTAATGATTCAGAAGGAATCATCAATCTAAAAAAGTGTCTTGTAAAAGAGTTTGAGGTGAAGGAACTTGGGAGATTAAAATATTTTCTGGGTATTGAGGTGGCACACTCACAACAGGGAATTTTTATATCACAGCAAAAATATACTCTGGATCTTTTAAAGGAAACTGGAAAGCTTGGATGTAAACCAGCAGAAACGCCCATAGAAGTTAACCACAAACTTGGAGATTCAGATGAAGATGATATGGCAGTTGATAGGGGTTCATTTCAGAGACTTGTGGGAAGACTTATTTATTTATCACATACCAGACCAGACATAGCATATGCTGTTGGAGTGGTAAGCCCATTCATGCACAATCCTAAGGAGTCACACCTAAGAGCTGTAATGCGAATCTTGCAATACTTGAAAGGTACACCAGGTAAAGGAATCATGTTTAGAAGAGGAGGAAACCTGACTCTGGAAGCCTACACAGATGCAGACTATGCAGGTTCTAGAATGGACAGAAGATCAACTTCAGGCTACTGCACCTTTTTTGGAGGAAATTTGGTTACTTGGAGAAGCAAAAAACAGAACGTGGTAGCTAGATCCAGTGCAGAAGCTGAATTTCGAGCTATGGCTTTAGGAATTTGTGAGTTACTATGGCTGAAGATCATTCTAGAAGATTTGAAAGTAGAATGGAATGGACCAATGATGTTGTACTGTGATAACAAATCAGCAATCAATATTGCTCATAATCCAGTTCAACATGACAGAACAAAGCATGTTGAAGTGGACAGACATTTTATAAAAGAGAAACTCGACAGTGGTTTGATTTGTACTCCTTATGTGACTACTGGTAATCAGATTGCAGATATTCTCACCAAGGGTTTACTTGGCAAGGATTTTCAGAAGTTAACAAGCAAGCTGAGGATGGAGGACATCCATGCCCCAGCTTGAGGGGGAGTGTCGGAGATTGTTTCCTAAAGTTCAGAAGATCTGTAAATATTTTGTTATCTATTAGAATCCCTATTTATAAGCGATTGTATTTCTTTACTAGAATTAGTTTCTTTCCTAGTTAGGAGTTTCCTTAGCTAAGGCATAAGTCTATATATTTAGTCTGTAAATCAGTAGCAATTTAATAGTCGAAATATAATAAAAAGATCAGTTTTTGATCAGCTTTTCGACAGGTTCGAGCAACACTAAATAGGTTATCAGAAATTTCTTTAGGTTATTTCACTTATGCTACGTTTGGTGAATGATCAGTGTTATTTTTTTCCTTATGTTTTAGTACACGAGTTAGCATTAAGCTACCTTCACTAGATAGTTTTTAGCCACTCACATGGCTTAATTTGAACAAAGATAAGAAATATATATTTGCTTAGTTTGAATAGGTATTAGTTTTTACATGAGTTTTTACTCTTCTTTCTAACTTTAAGTTTAAATTTATACTAATTCTTCTTTATATTAGACAAACTATTTTAAAACTCATGTAATAACTCGTGTAATAGTTAAGCTTTTTCTTTATGTACCAAACGTCACACAAGGAAGTCGTCTTTACGTGGAATGTTTTTATGGCAGGTCCCAAAGCTTTTGTTACACAGAATCTTCCCAAATATTCGATACTCTATATGGATTGACGGAAAGCTCCAGCTTGTTGTGGATCCTTATCAAATTCTTGAGAGGTGCTCTCTGTCATGATTTTTAAAAAGGCTTATTAAATTTCTAGCTGATATGATTTCTATTGTGTCAGATGGACTGCATCTCTGAATTATAATGAAACATGAACTCTTTGTTGTTCAAGAATATTTACCACATTACTGCTACATGGCTACTTAAATATAATTTTTGCTTTGGTTTAATATCCGATGTTGGCAAAATGAGAGCTTCTGGCAATGCGATAAGATTCTCTAATTGCATGAATCTTGGAGTAAAATTGAAATCTTCCCATGTCAGATACATACTCGTGAATTTAATTTGAGTTTTTGACTTTAGATTTGATTATTCTATTGAATTTAATTCGACCATTATCTTATTTGGCCATTCTTCTCAGATTCTTGTGGCGCCATAATGCTAATTTTGCGATCTCGAGACACTACAGACGATTTGATGTCTTTGTAGAGGCTGAAGCAAATAAAGCTGCAGGAAAATATGATAATTCATCTATTGATGCGCAGGTTGATTTTTATAAAAAAGAGGGATTAACACCATATTCTGACACCAAGCTTCCAATAACCAGTGGTATGTACAATATTTTGTACAAATACAATTATGTACGTTTTTTCAAGCATTTATCTACTAAAGTTTGATCTTTTGGTGTTCAACTGGTTTTCTACAGATGTTCCTGAAGGTTGTGTGCTCATAAAGGAACATATTCCGATCACAAATCTGTTTACGTGCCTGTGGTTCAATGAAGTTGATCGTTTTACATCTCGGGACCAGTTAAGCTTTGGTATGGTGAGGGATAAAATAATGGCGAAAGTTGATTGGCATATCAATATGTTTTTAGACTGTGAAAGACGCAATTTTGTCATACAGGTACATATTTTCACTATTAACTTAATGAGATTACGAATTTTGAGCTTGATAACATATATATTATTCTTTGAATTCCTCTAATACGCCAACGCTAGGCCTTGAGAAGAACACATGTTTTAATGTGTTGCAATGTAAAAAATCACTTACATCAGTGCATTATATGCTTGAGTAAGGAATCTTCTTTTTCTACTACATTTTTGTTGAGAGGGATTTCTTCGGCTTTTATTGGATACAACAGGTGGCGGGAGCTTGTAGGTTTGATAGGAGCATGTAATCATTTTCAGCTGCTTTTCTTCTTATTCACAGACATATCATCGAGATCTATTGGAGCATATGCCTCCACCAGTCGCAGTGATTCGACGCCCACCAGCTTTGCCGAATACCAATGTCCGTGGAAGAAATCAAGGAAAGAGGATTCCAAGACGCGGGAGGGATAGGAGATCTGGTTCGAGACGTCACCGTAGGACTTCTGCTGGTAATAGAGAGCAGTTTCTTTTAAATGCTTTCTGAACCAAAAAGAAGTGAATAGATCAAGCTCTTTCTTCTTTTTGTTCTTCGTCGTCGTCGCCATCTTCTTTTGGCAAAATTGAATTTGCATCTATTTGTAGTCACGGAATAGGAGGACTAGTCAGCTAATTTTAGGATTATGTAAGAAGTAAAATTGGCACAAATTTTTGTCTGGAAAAATTTTGTTATCTATTCTTTTATTGTTGTACATCCTGAATGAGCTTCATAAGTGCTGTCCTTGCATCTTGCTTTCATTCTTGTTTTTTGACATGTATAAGAGAAAGAAGATTATGAATCCGGGACAAACACAAATACATCAAGATTCGAACAAATCCCGGTCTTATTTAAGTGATTTAGTGTTTTATTCTATTCAACTAATTAGTTAGGTTAAACGAATTCTTCCAAAAAGGCTAGAGGTCCGAAATAAATTTCATAAAAATGGGCTGAAACCCTGAAAGAAGCCATTTTTATATAATTTATAAAATTCTAGAATTCTTCTAGGACATACATGTTGACACGTGTCAATAACCCATTCCTTTTCAAAAACCCTAAACCCTTGAGCCTCCTGCAAAACCCTTTGCCGAAATCCTATAACTTCAGCCTTTAATTTCCATCTCCTGAAAGAACCTCCAAAAATCATTACTTTGTTAGCTAGCATCAATGGCAACGACAACAGCTGCTGTTGCAAGAAATCTGCTGAAGAACAGCAAATCTTTGCCCCAGATTCTACGTGGTCAAATCCTTGGTCGGTCCAATGCTACTGCAAACCTCAACAACATAGCCAAAGATCACCACCACCAGATTGTTCAATCTTTATTCGTCTCGAACCAAAAGATTCATGCCCAAGTACCCATCTTTGGTTTCATTGAAATGGGTTCTCTTGTCGGGTCTTACGGAGAGCTGAGCCTGGCGGAAAAAAGTAGCCGCGGCCATGGAAAAGGCCTGCTGGATGATGATGATGACGAGTCCTCCGATGGTGATGAGTTTAATGAAGATTTTGAAGGCGAGTTTGATGATGATGACGACGAGTTTGATGATGACGATGATGACAATGATGGAACGTTGGATGATGTGAAGGACAAGATAATGATAAGAAAAAGAAAGAAATTAACAGTTAAAGTGCTATGGTTGTTTTAGTGCTAATTTTACTATGTTCTTCTGGTCTTATGTTTCTTAATGTCACTTGTTTTGCCTTCTTTTGTTAAGCTGAATTTTCAATTTGGAAGTGGTAGTTGCATTCGATTAAAGGTTTAGATTTGTTAGCCAGAAATTTCTTATAGGTTTAGATTGTATACCCAAGTGTTCATTAACAGAGCATGCTATTTCATTCAAGTCCCAAGTAAAATCGTCTGTCTTTGCCTCCATTGTGGTGACCGTCGACGGCGGTGTGGCGGTGGCGGTGTACTGCTACCCTCTATTATTCGCTCCCATCCAACTTTGTTGGGGCAGTTTTTTATATATACTTGGCTTAATGCACAGAATAGCCCCTAAAGTTTACCACTTTTCTCAACTTTGTACTTAACGTTTCATTTGGGACGTTAAGCCCCTAACGTTTTTACCGTTATCCCATTTTGCCCTAAACCGTTACTTTTGCCGTTACAAAAGTTTTTAACCGTTAAAAAAAAATTCAACCAAAAAAATCGCGCCACGTCAACTCCTCTTTGATAGAGAAACCCGCCTGATTTTATTAAAAGGGTAAATGTC
This sequence comes from Hibiscus tridactylites, assembly GCA_958450335.1. Taxonomy (NCBI): domain Eukaryota; kingdom Viridiplantae; phylum Streptophyta; class Magnoliopsida; order Malvales; family Malvaceae; genus Hibiscus; species Hibiscus tridactylites. The sequence goes on from OY288290.1 coordinate 61,448,984, forward strand.
ATGTCAAGTCTCCTATGTTTATTTTTTTATTCAATTTAGTCACTGAAAAATGTATTTTTACCTAAAATTGACCCATATTTGTTTCTATTTTTTTAATTTAGCTCAATATTTGTTATTAATAATAATATTGTTTTATTTAAATGTTACTATTTAATAAAAAAATAAATTAAATATTTTAATATTAAATTAGTAATTTTTGATAAATTAATCCTTACTAATTTAATATTATATTATTTTTTGAAATTCCAAAATAAATTAGATTTATAATTTAGACCCATCAAAATAAATTAAATGTTAATCTTAAATAGTTTCCAATTACGTCCCAAAATAAATTAATTTTATAATTAAGTCCCATTACGTCCTAAATTAATAATTTGATATTAATTTAATATTAAATTAGTCTCTTAATTTATCTAATTTAACATTAAACAATTTTTTATATAAATTACATTTTACTAATTTAAAATTAAAATATTTTCAATAAAGATAAATTGCATTTTACTAATTCTGTGCATTAAGCCTAAAAAAATATAATTTAAACAAGGCTTAATGCATTAATAATTCTATGGGTAAATTTTGAAATTAGAAAAACACACATTATGATCAATGCAATTTATCTTTATTAAAAATATTTTAATTTTAAATTAGTAAAATGTAATTTATATAAAAAATTGTTTAATGTTAAATTAGATAAATTAAGAGACTAATTTAATATTAAATTAATATCAAATTATTAATTTAGGACGTAATGGGACTTAATTATAAAATTAATTTATTTTGGGACGTAATTGGAAACTATTTAAGATTAACATTTAATTTATTTTGATGGGTCTAAATTATAAATCTAATTTATTTTGGAATTGCAAAAAATAATATAATATTAAATTAGTAAGGATTAATTTATCAAAAATTACTAATTTAATATTAAAATATTTAATTTATTTTTTATTAAATAGTAACATTTAAATAAAACAATATTATTATTAATAACAAATATTGGGCTAAATTAAAAAAATAGAAACAAATAGGGGTCAATTTTAGGTAAAAATAGATTTTTCAGTGACTAAATTGAATAAAAAAATAAACATAGGAGACTTGACATGACATTTACCCTTTTAATAAAATCAGGCGGGTTACTCTATCAAAGAGGAGTTGACGTGGCGCGATCTTATTGGTTGAATTTTTTTTTAACAGTTGAAAACTTTTTTGTAACGACAAAAGTAACGGTTTGGGGTAAAATGGGATAACGGTGAAAACGTTAGGGGGCTTAACGTCCCAAATGAAACGTTAAGTACCAAGTTGGGAAAAGTGGTAAACTTTAGGGGCTATTCTGTGCATTAAGCCTATATACTTTGAAATAGGCTTCTTGAATGGCTAAAAATGTTTTTTTATAATAAAAAAATCGACTGTTGTAATTTTTTTTTGAAAAGTGACTGTTGTAATTTATTTAAAAAAAGGGGAAAACAATTTAGAAATACAAGGGATCCTTGAAAACAAAACAAGGCCGGCTGTAAAGCGGAAAAACCATAGAGAAAAACAAAAGGCAAGAAATAAAATAGGATTAGATAAACAAAAGTTTAAAATAATGAAAATATTTTTTGTGTTATCAAATTTTTATAACAAAATACGTTTTTTAATATTTTTATTTTCTAAAAAAATGGAAATGACATCTATTTTTTACATGTAATTCTAAGGAGACTCTAGTTCAAAAGATTAAGAATATTTATGAATATATATTACATTGTAATTATTGTATTTATCTAACTTTTTAAGATTAGGTTTTAAGGTTTGACTTTAAAAACCCGCTTGTTGGAAAAAAATCACTGATAGTGTATCAAATAATTACCCTATCTACAATAAGATTTAGATTTAACTTGTAGGCTATGTTTGGCATTTAGCGGATAGTTGATAGCGGATTACATTAGTTGATAGCTAATAGATGATTGCATTAGCTGATTTGACTAGAAGATTGTATTAGCTGATTGTATAAAATTGTTTGGTAAAATTAGCTGATTGCTGTTAGATTATTTAAATAAGTAAAATGACATATAAGGACATGATTATATTCAATACTTGTTTGAATAGTTTATTAGTTATCAATATTTTGTATCTAATTAATATTAATTAGATATATAAAATTATTTTTAATATAAATTTTCTAAACATATTCGAATGATTTATATATTAATTTATTATTTATATAATTTAATTAATTAATAAATTTAAATACACATATAAATATGTGATAATAAAAAGAAAAAAAAGTAAACATGACTAGATTATAAATAGGGTGAGAAAATATTTAATTTAGGTTATTTTGTGATTTTTGGTAACTAGTAAGGGTAGAAGAGTCTTTACAACTCTAATATCAAACCTCTAATCTCAAAAAACTCCTATTGTGAGCTTTTTCAAAATTAGCGGTTTCACCCCAATCCGCTCTATCAATATGTTTTTCACCAAACAACAATATTAGCGGATTTGACTAGTCAAACATCTAATTTTTACCCAAACCTCTCTTTACCAAAATAAGGCGGTACTGTTTTTCCTTGAAAATTTTATCAATTTATCATCCTTCTATTTTAGAATTGTTTTAATATTGTTTAATTGACATCTTTAAAATTTTGAGTTTTTTTAAATAAAAAATTAGACATTTAAAATTTCAATTTTTTATTTTAGTGCATTCGATATAAGGTAAAAATTTGATATACAGACTGCACAAAATTTATTTTACACAAGTATGTATATTTACATTATATAACTCAAATCCTAAATTTCTAATCCTAAATTCTAAACACTAGTCTTAAAATCTAAATCATAAACCCCTAAACTAAACTCTTAACCCCTAAAATTAAAATACTTGTATCTGTATATCAAAGCTTTTTCCTTCAAAATTATACTCTCTAAATATTATAATAAATGGTGTCAGCCTAAATAAAGATTTAATCTATAAATAATAAAAAATAAGAGGAAATGTTGTTCCAATAACGAGTCTTTACACTATTTAAACTGAATTAATCAATTAATTGATTAAATATCGGTAGTTATATTAAAAAATAAATAATAAATAATAAGTATTTTAGACATTATTTAAAATTAATTTGTATTATGTATAATAGCAGACAATATATTAAATATAATAATTAATAATATTGTTCATTTTCAAGGTATTAGATAAAATATTATTTTAAATAATGATTTTATATACTAGAATGATTTATTCATGGATTTTACTTTAGCTCTGGTTAATTTAAATTATTGTTTATTTAGTTTATTTATTTCTTTCTTAGTATAAAATGGACGCAAGCACAGTCATCGCAACAACAAGCAAGTCTTAGTATAATACTATTTTAAATATTATTTATCTTTGTCAAAAATATTTTTTTGATTTATCTATTATTATACAACTTATTAATAGATTAATTTAGATCAAACTTTAAAAAGTTTTATTATGAGGTGATTCTTACAATTTAATTTTTTTACCTTCACAATATTAAATTTTAAAATTTTAATTTTTTTAAAAACCTTATATTTCATCTCGCAAAACTAACTTATTATTGAATTACTCGAAATTATTTGATAAACTTTTCCAGGTTTATTATGAATTTGTTACTAAAAATGCCACCATGGCGCACCTTGTGTTTGCTAAAGAATCGACGTCCCAGAATATCCCAAGGGCACCTCCGAAACCAATCATTGCCGTCCACGTTTTCTCGTCTTTTACCTTTCTCATCATCCAAAATTGTTCCTTTATTTACTATAGTCCAATTCTCTCGCTCTCTTTGAAGTCTCCACTCTGTTCCTAGGAATAATTCCCTTTTCCGATGGCTTTCTCTACGGTTCCGATCACCGTTGCTGTCTCTGCCCCTTCTTTATTGCTATCTGATCGGAGAACATCCGTCAGATTATCGGAATTTCGAGGTCTCAAGATTAAACCGAGGTCGGCCTCGGTGACTCAGTTGTCCAGATCGGTGATTGAGGATCCGCGTGGAGTTGGACGTGTTGTTTATGAGGCTCAGAACACCACTGTTGACGGTGAGTTTCTTCCGTTTCGGTTAAAATTAATTTGTTTCTTCTGATTTAACTTAAATTGTTTTAATTATGCCTTTTTTCAACTTGTTTGATTGCTTGGAGAGTGGAAGGAAATAAGAAAGGATTATTGGATGAAAATGAAAAAGGAATTGGTTTCAAGTGAAAATCAAACCTTTGGTTGTTGAGAATTTAATTGTTCTGTAAACTTAAACTTAGGGATGGCAACGGAGCGGTGCGGATTTTTGGCCGCCCCGAACCTGCCCCGACCTATAAAATATTACCCGACCTCGCCCCGACCTATAAAATATTATACCCGACCCCGTCCTGAATTAAAATATTAATTTACCCGCTCTGACCCGGTACAATAACCCTAAAAAATCCGACCCGCTCCGAAAATTAAAAAAATTTAATTTTCGTCGACGATAAATGTTAGATTCGACCAATCTTCCACCACAATCACAAATTATGGTTTTAAGGGACTTTAAACTTATATAAAAAAATAAAATAAAACCAATTTTAAATTATCAACATGTTAAACTACATATTTAAAAGAATAAACTTGAATCATTGACCGTTAGAATCGAATATATTAAAACTTGAACAACATTTAACAAAATTTTACAATAAGTACGAACCAAAACAAAAACAAAAAATAGCTTAAAACTCATAAAAATGTTTAAATATAATGATATTTTTTATAAATATAATAAAAAATATAAAAATGTACCGGGGCGGGAAATTTCTAGCAAATACCCGAACCTGCCCCGCCCCGATCCCCGAAATTAAACTAGCTGAAGCTGAGCACTAGCAGCGAGTTCTCGTATGTTTTGAGTTTGTTTACTAAATAAGTTCTATTAGAAGTATTTGTTTGTTTTTGTTAATGGTGCTGAATTTGTTTAACCTTTAGAAATTCATGTAATTCTCCAAGTTACTCGAACTCGGGACTTGGATGTGTATGAATTTCAGAAATAAAATCTCCAAGTTATTGGAAGTATTTGGAAGGTTTACACTTTATGTGTATGTGTTTGTGAGTGTATTATTAAGCTTGATCTTGAAATTTGCAGTGCCAGCAATTAAAGATGAAAATTGGCAATCACTTGTTCTTGATTGCGAATTGCCCGTTCTGGTTGAATTTTGGGCTCCCTGGTGCGGACCTTGCCGTATGATCCACCCCGTAATCGACGAACTGTCGAAGCAGTATGCCGGGAAGCTCAAATGTTACAAAGTTAACACCGATGAGAGTCCCGACATAGCAACTCAATATGGAATCCGAAGCATTCCAACTGTTATGATCTTCAAGAGTGGGGAGAAGAAAGACGCAGTGGTTGGTGCTGTTCCGAAATCGACACTGACAACTTGCATCGAGAAAATCTTGTAGTGTAGGTAAGAAAAATCTCACTTTTTTCCCTGGAGGTTTAAGCTCTTTCAAGCAATTCTCTTTTAACTTCCAGTGGCATATGTTCCTGACGTTAGCGTTAGGAATGTAATTATCTCTCTGCTTAATAAAAAAAATTGATGTATTCTACCGGTCCTAGTTAATGTTAATTAGTTAAGATTGGTGTTGCAGGCAAAACAAGTATATTCTTACTCATGCAATCCATGATCCCGGATTAAACGATCAAACCGAACAAAACACGACTAAAATTTTCGTGCCTTTTTGTTTTGTCCCACTTCTTCATTCATATATCTTCCACCGCATTTTAAGCCCATAAAAATTACTCGTTATCGTTTGTTTGATCGAGCTTCGAAAGAGAACACACAAAGATGGTGTCAGTAGCAAAAATTGTAATCTTTACAACGATGACGACCAACAAAACATGGACCGTTTCCTTCGTGTCGTTACAGCCAGGCCAACTCATGAGCTGAACGGCACTGATAACGTCGCATCGAAAACTGCTGGAACCGGTGAGCCCGGTATTCTTGGCTTTGAATCTGGTAATCCTGGTTTCGGATGTTAGGAGAGATGTAATAATCCTGATGGTTTCGGTCTACTATTTCCACAAATCCCAGGAGAGAGCAGCCAGAGTGCAACAATGAGGTGCTGCGGACAGTATGATCAGCCAAGGTTCGAGAATTGGGAGGTTGTGAACATGTTGCAAGTGAACTAAATGTTAGAGAGATGGAAAAAGATTAGGATTAATGAGCCTGTTCCATTTAAGAACTGATGATGGGCCTTTCTTTTCGTCTTTGGTTATTAAAAAGACTTAAATAACTAACGGAGTTGGTCCAAGTAATATCAGCTTGATATTGCTTAAGCAGGTCTCGAGTTCGAGTTTGAGATATTGTAAATGTAGAAAATTCTTGCTGGAAGACTCACCCACTAAAGTCAGGTATATAACGTGGGTCGATTCGAATCAGTCAGAGCAAAGCTCTGGAAACCAGGAGTGCAACCAAAAAAAGACTTAAATATACACTTGGTACTTGCACTTATATTATGCACTTTCTCTCAAGTATTTAAATTACTCTTAATTTGGTAACTAAATTAGGCACCCTTTCTCAAGTTAGTACTTAAAAAATATTCTCCAAAGTTGATACTTGAACTAGGCGCTTCTCCGAAAATAGATCCAAAACTTATATGTTCTATCAATTATAATTCAAATCAATTCAATAAATTTATCCATTTAAATTTAAAAAAAAAACTTATCAATTTTTTTTTCTCTTTATTATGCTTTTAAATTGCTGCGTTTGACTAATCCAACATCTAATTTTGACTCAAAAAATATTTTTACTAAACATAGCTATTAGTTGGATCTGCTTTTTATTAGGTGGGTTGGGTCAGGTTAATATCGCCCACAAAGATTTTCGAAAAATACATATCGTTTATGCGGCATTTGTAATACCATCTACCCGTATGTTATAATTGGACCTCAAGCCCAATCAAAAAATCATAAAATTCTCAAATTTTGAACATAAGCTACATTTTGGATATAAAACATTTAAACATAAGCTCCACTTTAGATATAAAATTCTCAAATGTTCAAGCCCAAATAAAATGTTTTACAAAGCTTAGTGGTACATATATACTCTACTATACTTCATGCTAATCATAAACATAAGCCTGCAAGCTAGTACGAGTAATAAGGAGAGATAAATAAACATATGACGCTACTACTAGTCTCCTAAACACATGCTCTCAACACAATAATCATTATACATGGCCCACAAGGCCCAACCATACTCGGGATCTCACCAAATCATCCGAGCTAAAACACACAAAGTCATAACCACAAACCTGGAGTGAGACCTGGTGTCACACAACTTCGGGAACGTACACTTTGAGTGAGGCCCAGTGCCACACAGCTTCGGGAACTTACACCCATGCTCGGAACCTCTCGTCGAGCATCTTCGAATGAAACCTGGTGCCACACAACTTCAGGAACGTACATTCGACATCACTAACCATGGTGTTGTAACACTCTTCCTCTGGGTATTCGGATCCCATCAATTAAGATGGCCCAAACACACAAGTACCCTTACTTGGCACGTAACTACACATGATCCACCAAAGGCCCCTATGGTTGCTATTACAAACAAGTCACCCAAAACTCAAAGACAAGATCCTAAATCAAACCTACAATTTATGAAAGATAGTTTAAGTGGTTTCCTACCATTTTTAAACCATATTAACACCAAATTAAGATTTGCCATAGATAAAGATCGATAGGTTATAAGTATACACTTTGGTGTGATTAAACCCTCCATATTTTAGTTATAATATCTTCTTAAATAGAGAAATTATGTTTATTTTGATTCATGAGGTGAAATATGGATAAAATGATGAAATCAGCTCAAAATCATGTTTTCAGCTTTCCATATGAAAATCAATCGTTTGGAAGAAAATAGAACTGTGCAGAAGCTCATCTTCGATAAGGCATGGCCACGCCTTGTGACTCATGCGAATATAATTTTTGACATGAAGAATCTGATTTATTGAATCAAATCCGAGAATAAGCCCACTTTTATGGATATTTTCATTATTTTGAAAGTATTGGATTAAGAATCAATCTCTTTTATTGATTAGGACTTTATTTATTTAGATTTCCCATTATCATATTTTTTCTTATTGGATTAAAATTCAAGGACTTAAGCATTCAAACAACTAATCTATCAATCTTGCTACAAAGCATCACAATTATTTCAATCAATCAAACAATCATCGAATAATCATACGAGCATCTCAAACGACCGTACACAGTCTTTAAAGTCTCTACAAGTCATATCATATTCATGGCATCATCGTGCATTTCATACATACAAGTCTCATACTATCGGTACACAACATGTGTTTTTATCAACAACTTACTCATGAAGTGATAGGAGTTCGAGGTGTATTAACCTTATGTAGAAATATCAAAATGCCACTTTAAATAAGCTTCCTACAACTTCTCAGCTTCCTCTAATAAATGTGAAACCGCTCCAAATTTCTTACACAAATCAATCGAGTGCAATAATGTATTATTATCCTCCCAAATATTTAATAAAGGTAACAAAATAATTTGATTACCCATACTAAACTTGAACCCCTCTTTAAAAACAAATCAATCATCTTAAAACCCACAATTAGCTCTTTAAAAAAATTCTATATATCATTTTAGGTATCTAAAATCAAACTCAAAAACTTATTTCCTTTCACCATTTGTATTTCTTTAACTAAACTCAAGCTTTCTCACTCTAGGGTTTCTATGGAGTTTGGGGGTTTTCCATAACTAAACTAAATTTTTTTAATATTATACCCATCTTATAGAGAATGGATAAATAAACAACTTTGTATTTCACACATGAAGTCAAAATCCAACTAAAATAGATGGAAAATGAAAAAAATAGGGTAAAGTACATAGACGGTCACTGAAATTTGGTAAAAAGAACAAAATAGTAACCAAACTTTTAAAAATCACAAAATGGTAATTAAACTTTATGTTTTATAACAAAATGGTAATTAGACGTTAAATGACGTTAAGTGACTGTTATAAAATTTGGTATAATAACATATTTAGTCCTTCATATTTATACAATCAATTAATTTAGTCCTAATTCGAAACAATTTACTAAATTTAGCCCTCGTTATTTACGAATTCTTTCAATTTGGTTCTTAAAGCAAAATTCTAAAGTATGATAACATGATAAATAATTACAATTAAATTTTTATAGGAACTCGACTCGAATCGAATCGAAAAAAATTCAAATAAAGATTGGGTTGTAAAATATGACGCGTCAACTCGAATAACTCAAAATATTCGAATATTTTAAATCATTTTTCTTTTAAATCGAATATTTTTTAAAATAGAATATTTAATATTTTCATATTTAATTCACATTGATTATTTAATAACAACTTTAAATATTCGATTTAAAAGGAAAAAATGATTTAAAATATTCAAATATTTAATTAAAATTTTATAGGAACTCAAAAATTCGACTCGACTCGAATCGAAAAAAATTCAAATAAATTTTGAGTTGTAAAATATGAAGCGTAAACTCGAATAACTTGAAATTTTTTGACTCGACTCGATCGAACGCTCACATGTATCTTAAGATATGACGCGTCAACTCGAATAACTTGAAATATTCGAATATTTTAAATCATTTTTTTCTTTTAAATCAAATATTTTTTGAAATAGAATATTTAATATTTTCATATTTAATCACATCGAATATTTAATAACTACTTTAAATATTCGACTTAATGTAAAAACATTTGATTCAAAAGAGAAAAAAATTGATTTAAAATATTTAAATATTTGATTAAATTTTTATAGGAACTCGAAAACTCGACTCGAATCGAAAAAATTTCAAATAAAGTTTGAGTTGTAAAATATGACGCGTCAACTCGAATAACTCAAAATTTTTTGACTCGACTCGATCGAACACTCACCTCTATCTTAAGATATGACGCGTCAACTCGAATAACTCAAAATATTCGAATATTTTAAATCTTTTTTTCTTTTAAATCACATCGAATATTTAATAACTACTTTAAATATTCGATTTAATTTAAAAATACTCGATTTACAAAAAAATGATTTAAAATATTCGAATATTTAAAGTAGTTATTAAATATTCGAATATTTAAAAGAAAAATATTTAAAATAGTTATTAAATATTCGAATATCTTAAATCATTTTTTCTTTTAAATAGAATATTTTTAAATTAAATTGAATATTTAAAGTAGTTATTAAATATTCGATGTGATTTAAATATGAAAATATTAAATATTCTATTTTAAAAAGTATTAAATTTAAAAGGAAAAAATGATTTAAAATATTCGAGTATTTCGAGTTATTCGAGTTGACGCGTCATATCTTCTGATAGAGATGAGCGTTCGATCAAGTCGAGTTAAAAAATTTTGAGTTATTCGAGTTGACGCGTCATATTTTACAACTCAGACTTTATTTGAATTTTTTTTCGATTCGAGTTGAATCGAGTTCCTATAAAAATTTACTTAAATATTCGAATATTTTAAATTATTTTTTTTCTTTTAAATCGAATATTTAAAGTTGTTATTAAATAATCGATGTGATTTAAATATGAAAATATTAAATATTCTATTTTAAAAAATATTCGATTTAAAAGAAAAAATGATTTAAAATATTTGAATATTTCGAGTTATTCGAGTTGACGTATCATATCTTAAGATAGAGATGAGCGTTCGGTCGAGTCGAGTCAAAAAAATTTCGAGTTATTCGGGTTGACTCGTCATATTTTACAACTCAAACTTTATTTGAATTTTTTTCGATTCGAGTCGAGTCGAGTTCTCGAGTTCCTATAAAAATTTAATTGTAATTATTTATCATGTTACCATACTTTAAAATTTTGCTTTAATGACCCAATTGAAAGAATGCGTAAATAACGAGGGCTAAATTTAGTGAATTATTTCGAATTAGGACTAAATTAATTGAATGTATAAATATGAAGGACTAAATGTGTTATTATACCAAATTTTATAACAGTCACTTAACGACTAGTTACCATTTTGTTATAAAACATAAAGTTTAATTGTCATTTTGTGATTTTTGAAAGTTTGGTTACCATTTTATTTTTTTACCAAAGTTCAGTGATCGTCTGTACTTTACCCAAAAATTTATCTTTTATTTCTTCTAACTCACGTTGGAAATGGAAGATGAAGATAACTAAAGTTATCTCCTCTTTTCTTCCTTGCTCCACATAAATATAAACTCGTTTTTTCATTTAAAATAAATTCAAAAATTCACACTAATGGTCTATTTTACAAATGCAATATCCATCAAAATCTAATGGCCCAAAACATTTGCTTATAAAAGCTTCCTTAATTATTTTGGGTAAATTTTTCATTAAAGAGTCTAATCCTTCTATTGTTTCACTTCAAACTTATGAACTTTATTTCTTTAAATTTTTATCATTAATCTCCTTTAAACACAATTTCTATGAATTAATTCTTAATATTAAAATACCCAAATCAGGATCAAAGACCTAAATAACATTTTTATAGGAAAACCCCATTTTAAATATTTATTTAGAGAAATGACCCATTCTCAGCTTTATTTTAAAAAATGACTCTCAAATCGGCCACGTAAGAAGATCTCGCGTTCTGCAAAAAGCAATTATAGACTTCGCTTTCTGCAGGAAGCGGGGTCCGTCCTATGTGGAAGGACTTTTCACATAACCCAATTTAAAATTAGGGATAAAGACCTCACGTTCTGCACATAGTAAGGTCCACGAAAAATTGAAGGGACAAATGAATTTGTTGCGAGATTGCAGAAAATGAGGTCCTCTTGACCGTTTTACCTTAATAAATGATGTTTATCCTTAATATCCTAATTATTTTGAAAAGGATCTTAATTATTTTAATTTGACCTAATTATCCTTAAATAAGAATCTTTAATACAAACCTTTAGTAAAAATTCTTATTTTCCTTAAATAAAAATCCTAATTATTCTAGAATATGGGAAATAAAAAAATTAATAATTAAAAAAATCATATATTTTTCTAAAAGAAGATCATATTAAAAAATCATCTTTAAGTTTTTAGATGCTAAACATTAATTTTTAAAAATTATATTTTAAAAATAAAAAATAAACTTTTTAAAAGATCGTAATTAGTAGGAATTTATTAGTAAAATTGAATAAATAAATTAAAAAATCTTATATTTGTTAAAGATCCTAATTTTTTAATGATTCCAATTAAATATTTGTTAAAATTTAAAACTCCTGCTATCAATACAAAATAATTAAATATTAGAAAAAATTAAAAACTTAATGTTCTAATTAAATATCGTACTGATCCTAATTGAATATCATATTAAAAAGCCCTAATGATCTTAATTAAATATCATATTAAAATAAATTATCTTAATTATTTATCCCTGTAATAAATCTCGCGATAAATTCATTCGTCCCTTTAGTTTTCTTATGTGGCCGATTTGAATGGTATTTTTTAAAATAAAGATGGGAAGGGGTCATTTTTCAAAATAAATATTTAAAATGGGTTTTTCATATAAAAATGTCCTTTTATGCATTGTTTGTTTAAATATGTTTGAACCACATTCTCTTGTGTATTGTATAAGGGTGCTTATCGAGCGAGTCGATCGCGAGTTGAGTAGTGCGCAACTCGTGCTCGTTAAAAATTTTTCTTTACTCGACTCGACTCGTTGCTCGTTAAGCTCAATAAAATTTTGCTCGGCTCGTGCTCGTTAGAAAATCTCGTTGCTCGTTAAGCTCGCCAAAATTGTTACTTTGTTTTTTTAATATAAGTAAAATCTTGTGATACTATTAGAGCTTAATATAAACATAGAAATTCAAAAGAAAAAATATGAGGTATGGGGAGATAAATAAACAAATTTATCATGACCGAGTTAGAGATGAAGTCGAAATTTGAGTGTGAGACTCTTTTTAGTTTCTCAACCATCTTCGATGAACAATAAAAGAGAGAATGTCTTAGGAATCTTTGAGTTTTAACTTTCAATCATATTTTTTATATGGGATGTAGAAACTGAACACTTTCCTCTTTTCTACTTTTATACATAAAATAATAATCAAAGAAAAAGGGAAAGAGTTTAATAAAAAAATGAAACACTTATTATTATAATTTAATTTTTTATTAATACAAATTAACTTTTTTAATTCTCTGAAAATAGAAAACGTTTTAGAAATTTGAAACTAAAATTTTATGGGTAAATTATTTAGCAATTCACTAAGCTTTTTTTTAGAGATTTCACCTAGTATTTAAACTTCTTGGAACATAATTTTTGTAAGGTAGCCACCAAAAAATCATAAAAGACTTTATAAAAAAAATAAGTTTTTCACGAACTTATCGAGTCGAGTTAGGCCTTGCTCGACTTGACTCGCTAATATCTTGAGTCGAGCTCGATTTCAAGTCGAGTCAACTCGAGTCGAGCGTTACCCGAGTTTTGACCGAGTCGAACTCAAGTTGTTTGCGAACTGCTCAACTCAATAAGCACCCCTATTATTGTATCATTAATGATGTCGATCGAATTAAAATTCAGTCCATTTTATTTTATTTTTAAAAAATTTATTTGTAAAAAGATGTTCCAGATGGATTCTGCAGGAGCTTGGATGCTATTGGGAGGGAAGAATGGCGGCAATATAAGGACATGCTAAACTAAAGCCAAATTGCCAATAACTTTTTTTTTTTACCAAAACCAAATTGCCAATAACAATTTCTGTATCACAACACATGCATATATTAGAATTGATGCATAGCTTTATCTCTCACTCAGCCTTACATCTTGACAAGTATATATTAAAAGTGAATGACAAGAAATGGAAACCGTGAAACAATGACAATAATATCACATAGCATTTGTCATTTAAATCTCAACAAAAAGTGCTATACATAACCACCAAACCAACTGAGAAAATGAAGCGTTCTTCCTTGTGTAGCTTGATATTTCTGATTGTGAGCTTCTCCAAAACTGATCCATGTTTAAAGAAATAGCTAACTATTTCAAACATATGTCCCTCTCCCTCAAAGTATTTGATTTCAATCTCCTTGATAAATAACACGAAGGCACTATTTCAACTTTTCAAGTAATGGCCTTGCCTAAGCATACCAAATACAAAAAGAGAGGAAAAAGTTAGTGCACTTGTAACATGGATTTAATCATTTAAGTTGTGGTTTCAAACGATTTTTAAATTCATTTAGATTTTCTTGTAATTGTAGATATATATGATACAAAAACGGTCAACTGCAATGAATATTAACTGTAAAATTATTAAAAAGTTAGTGCATTTGTAACATGGATTTAATTAGGGGTGTGAAAAACTGACCCGACCTGGTAACCTGCCTGAAACCCGATCGAGTCAGAACCTGGTTTAACCCGAGAATTTAAAGATTGAACCCGACCTGTACCCGACCGAAACGAACCTGAACCCGAATTTGACCTGTAACTGTAGAAACCGAACCCGAACTGCACCCGACCGAAGTGAACTCGAACCCGAATTTGACATGTTACTGTAGTAACCGAACCCGGCCTGCACCCGACCGAAACGAACCCGAACCCGAGACTAACCTGCCAGATAACCGATTTAACCCGACTTGTTTTGAAACCGACCTGTTTTTAACCCGACCTGTTTTGAACCCGACCTGTTTTGAACCTGAACTGTTATTGACCTGAACTGTTATTGACCTGAACTGGTATTGACCTGAACTGTTCTTGACCTGAACTGATATTGACCTGAACTGATATTGACCTGAACTAATACTATTATTTGATTTGCTGATAATGATAATTATCTGACATTTGAAAAGTTATATTTAATGAATATAAAATAATGTCAAGTATTGATAAATTTTAAAATTAATAATAATATCAAGTATTAATAAATTAACTAACTTAACTTCAATTAAAAGATAAATTGAATTAATAATAATGTCTAAGTATTAATAAATTGTCTTTCTAATTAACTTAACTTTTATTTTAAAATAACTTCAAAGATAAATTATTATACTTAATTAACTTAAGTTGAATAAATAACCATTATTAAATTAAATTTTTATACTTAATTAAATTAAGTTAAATGAATAAAGATTATTAAATTAAATCTGTATTCTTAATTAAGATAAGATGACTAAATTTTTTATTATATGAATAAATTAATGCTAAATTAACTTAACTTAAGATTAAAAATAAGTTTAATTAACTTGCATTCATTTTAAGTTAAATGATTAAACATTATTAAATCAAATTGTCTTTCTAATTAACTTAACTTTTATTTTAAAATAACTTCAAAGATAAATTATTATACTTAATTAACTTAAGTTGAATGAATAACCATTATTAAATTAAATTTTTATACTTAATTAAATGAATAAAGATTATTAAACTAAATTTGTATACTTAATTAACATAAGATGACTAAATTTTTTATATTAACTTAACATACTTAAATGACTTAATAAAAACCTGAATAACTTAAATGACTTAATTAAGTTAAGTTGTTTAAAACATTATAATTAACGGTGAATAAATAAAAACTTTTACAAGAACTTAAATGACATAATTAAGTTATGTCGTTTAAATCTTTATAACAAGCCTAACGAACTTACAAAATAGCAATAATGTTTGAGTTTAACTTTGGATGGAATTAGGGATACTTTCAAAATTTTTATAAATATAAAATAGAATAAGGCAAAATTTAAGAACAAAAACTTTGGAGAGAATAATGCAAATTTATATTCAATAATTTAAAGGGTTAAACTTACAAAATTTTATTCAATAATATAAAAGTTTAAACTTACAAACATACAAACTTAATAATCTAAAAATTTCAATCTTTACAAACTGAAACTTTAAAATTGCAGAACCCAAAACTTTAAGCTCTCAGATCTTATAACAAAATTTTACAAACATAAAAGATATACTTTGCTACCAGAAATATTATCATCGAGCTCTTAAGGGCAACCAAGTTTAAATTATGGGCAACTTAACTTAAAAAGCTAAGACACCAACATAATTAAAACAATGGCAACCAGCAACTAGCAACAGACTGCAACAAGCAATTAAAGATCATTAGAAACATTAACAGAGCATAATCATAACAGACAACAACTTCAGCAAACAATTCAACAAACATTTAGAACATAAACCAAACAACAAAAATAAGCATATATAACCAAACAAGAACATGTTAAAAAATACAAGTCTGAATAAAAATATTAACAAAGCATATATAATTAAAAGAAACATTAACAGAGCATAACAATAACAGACAACAGCTTCAGCAAATATTTAGAACATAAACCAAACAACAAACAGAAGCATATATAACAAAACAAGAACATAACATGTAAAATTCAAGTTTGAATAAAAATAACTAACAGAAGCATATATAATTAAAAGAACAGAAACAAATAAAACATAAACCAAACAACAAACAGAAGCATATATAACCAAACAAGAACAGAACATGTTAAAATAAATACAAGTCAGTAAATAAAAATCACTAACAGAAGCAATGAAGCATATAAAACTAAAAAAAACAAGATGCATAACATACATACAAGATACTGAACATGTTAAATAAAAAAAAGTCAGTGAATAAAAATAACTTACAGAAGCATATATAACTAAAATATGAACTAGTTAGAGAACTTATCAAAACATCTCCAGCTTTCAACAAATCAGAAACATACCTAACCATTCAAGTGCTTCCTTGTTTTTAGAGGTCCCTACAAAAGAACAACTAATCAGTCAAGAATTCAAAACAAATCAGGAAAAAAATAAGTTAAACACTTACTCTGCAATAGGATCTTCATCAACTGCACAATCTTTCATAACAGAAAGATATGCTTCATCCTCTTCCTCGGACTCAAACCCATACAACCAATTACGGGTTGTCACAAATATCTCAACATTTTTAGGCAAGAGTTTAGCCCTTAACTTATTTAAAATCCGACCACCAGTGCTAAATGAGGATTTAGAAGCAACTGAAGTGATGGGAATGGCTAATATATCTCTAGCCATGATAGAAAGTACAGGGAAAGAAACAGATTGTGCTTTCCAATACTCCAAAATATCAAAGTCTGAATCATCAGCATGACGGGGAAGGGGCAAATTAATAAAAGAGTCAGCATCTGACTTCCCACTCCTTGAAGCAGCTAGATTAGCATCGAAGTTCTAACATTAAAAAAAAGTCAGTAATTGTATGTGAAAAAGAAACTAAAATTATAAGAAAAAGATAACTGAAATTTAAAAAAAAATAAACACTAACCTGAAAAAGGTTAGACTTCTTAAATGTTCGAGGTCGATCAGAGGAGGACTCAGATGTACTTTGAGAGTTACTTCGAACAGAAGAAGTGCAAAGGACAGATTTTGAATAATATATATACATATTAACAAATTCATTGTAAACAATACTTACCCTTCTCTTAACCTCATCCTCAACATAGAGGACAGAATACAACTCCTTCAGGAGTTGTAATTTATATCGAGGATCAAGCAAAACAGCAAAGGACAAAATGGTCGAGTGCTCAGACCAATACTTCTCATACAATTCAAGCATAGGTCCTGCCATTGTAGAAATGGCCTCACAAGGATCATTGTGAGCATCATACAACAGCTTCTCAATGGCAACTACATTAGACAAAAAAAGGTTAGAAGTAGGATACTTAGAACCAGAAAACAGTGCAGTTATTTCAAAAAAAGGCTCAAGAAAATCACAGATTAATTGGGCAGTTTCCCACTCAGCATCACCAATTAAATCTAAATCGTTTTCCCTATTAACAAATAAGTTTATGGCTACTTTAGCATCAATGGCCCTACGAAGCATTAGATAAATAGAATTCCATCTAGTAGGGACATCTAAGATTAATTTACCAGAAAAAACAGAACCACAATCTTTAACAGCAGAATCAAAGCTACAAAGCCTAGCATCAGAAGAATCAATAAACTTAACTATTTCACGCAATTTAATTACAGAAGAGTCAATTACCTTTAAACCTCTTTGAACAATCAAGTTCAAAATATGGGCAGCACACCTTACATGAAAGTACTTACCATTGCATGGAAGGGGAGAAATTGCATGCAAATCATCCTTAAGCCTCTTCACCATTCGATCATTGGCAGAAGCATTATCAACAGTAATGGTAAAGGCTTTTTTCTCAAGACCCCACTCGCATAACATTTTTTTCACAAACTTATAAATAGACTCACCATAATGGGGAGGGGGAAACGTCTAAAATTAAGTATTTTAGACTGAAGTTTCCAGTTATTATCAACATAATTAGTAGTCAAAGAAAAATATGAACGCGAAGTGCAAGCAGACCATCCATCACATGTAAAGCAGATACAACTAGGAATAGAACTCATAGAATCAATAAGCAATTTTTTATGTTTTTCATGCTTTAACATGCAATGTTTAGTGATAGTATACCTAGAAATATGCTTAACATTAGGATTCAAATACTGATGCAGAACCCTAAGTTTATCATGCTCAACAATACTTAAAGCATAACCATGACAGAGAACAGCTTCAGCAAACAATTCACAATATTTTTTTTGATCAAAAACAATTCCAGTACTACTATTAACATTTTTAGCAAGAAAATCTTTATAAGCTTGGCATTTATCAGTATGTCTTTTAGGTGTAGAAGTACCAACATAAGAATCAGCTTTATAGCTAGCAGTTTTGCAATACTTACATTGCGCAATGACACCATCAGCAGTCTTAATAAAAGTATAGTGATCCCACACAGGAGAAGTTCTTCTCCCAATGTCCATTGCAGCCCTCCTCTTAGAGGAAGGAGCAACTACAGACACTTGATCATTAGCTTCCCCTTCAAATAAACAAGACAGAGTTAGTAACTTTAACACTAAAAACTAGTAAAGACTAAAGAAAATAAAAAAAAAACGAAACATACCAGTTTTATCAGGATAGTTCATCTCAAAAGAATCAGAATCTATTGCAGAACTCAGAAACGAACCTAAGATCAAAAGGAAACACAGTCAGTAAAAAGAAATTAAAACAACTATTAAAGAAAATATGAAAGGGTTAATCCTCATACATGGCGTTGTTACACCAGCCCCCAAGGCTCTTTAAAAAAGAACCTCCTTTGACACCAGTAGCATCGCAGGACGGGTTTCTAGCCTTTTATACTCGGATTAACCCACATGCAACACAAAGCATACTTACAAACAGAAACAATACATGCAAACATATATACAAATCATAAAAAAACAGACATGCAAATATATATAAAAATAATAATAAAAAACAGAACCATGCAAACATATATCAAGACTCTAACATGCAAACATATATACAAATCAAAAACATGCAAACATATATCAAGACTCTAACAAACATATATCAGGGGTAAGAGTTTAGGGTTTTAGGATTAGGGTATAAGGTTTGAGGTTTGTGGATTGAGGGTAAGAGTTTAAGGTTTCTGGATAAGGGTTTAGGGTTTGGTGAATAGGGTTTATGGTAAAACAGAATTGAATTGGGGATTAAGGTTTGAAGGATTGAAAAGATGAAAATGGAAGAACATAGGGTTGTTCTTGAGAAAAAAGGTTTTGATCGAGAACAAACAGATTTCTGGTGGGCTAAGGTGTTTGTATAAGATCTGGAGAGGGGAAATTAGATGAACAAGGAAGAACTTGGTAAAAAAAGAGGTTTTGATCGAGAATAAACAGATTTTTGGTGGGCTAAGGTGTTTGTATAGAATCTAGAGAGGAGAAAGTGGATGAACAAGGAAGAACTTGGTAAAAAACCAAGATTTTGATCGAAAAGATTGAAAATTTCTGGGAATTTTGTGTTTTTAGAGGAGAGAGAAGATGAGAGGATATTTTGGCAGAGTAATGGTAGGGAAAAATAGTGAAAAATGAAGGGGGTGATGGTCTATTTATAGGTTGAGTCCGGGTCAAAAGATCCGCGCGTCATTATACGGGTTGCACGGGTCTTGCTCCGCAAGCACTCTTAGTTTCATTTCTTTCATTTTCGTCCTTTTTTATTTGAAATTGAGCTGACAATTTTGTTTTAATTTCAATTTGGTCATTAATGCAGTTTTAAGGTTTAGTGTATGGGTTTAATTTAGGGTTTAGGGTTATAGTTTAGGACTTTCCTTTTCAATGTTTAAATTTTATATTTTAGTTTTAGGGTTTAGAGTTATATAATTATTTTTTAAGTTTAAGGGTTAGTCTTTAAATTAAGGTTTGGGGTTTAGGTTTAGGGTTTTAAGGTTTACTAATTAATTTGTAGGTTTAATGTTTCATTTAATTAATTTAGGGTTTTGGGTTTCTTTTAATTAATTTAGGGTTTACGATTTAATAATATTTTGAATCGCTAACCCTAAATCCTAAACCTTAAAACCCTAGAACCCCTAAACCATAAGCCCTAAACATGAATCCCTAAAAATAAAAACCTTAATCCATCAATATATATATATAAATATAATGCATATAAGTTGTGGTTTATGGTTTAAACGTTAAACCCTAATCTTTAATCTATAACTCATAGTCTATAATCCTAAGTTAGGGGTTTAGTGTTTAGGGTTAATTACTTATGCTTTAGGGTTTAATGCCTATAATCGATAATTATAGATTAGGGGTTTAAACACCAAACCCCAATCTTTAATCTTTAATCCATAGTCCTTAATCCTAAACCCTAAACAATAACCACTACTCTCTAAACCATAAAACCCTAAAATAAAAACCATAATCCATCATTATATATATAATAAATGAACCCTAATGTAAGTATCAATTTATGAACACTACACCCTAAACCCTAAACCCTACACCCTAAGCCCTAAACATTAATCCCTAAAAATAAAAACCTTAATCCATCA
Organism: Hibiscus tridactylites; assembly: GCA_958450335.1. Lineage (NCBI taxonomy): Eukaryota > Viridiplantae > Streptophyta > Magnoliopsida > Malvales > Malvaceae > Hibiscus > Hibiscus tridactylites. The sequence continues at coordinate 61,469,795 of OY288290.1, forward strand.
ATATATTAATATAATGCATGTAAGTATGCTTTAGGGTTTAGTGGTTAGGGTTCAAAAGTTATGGTTTAGGGTTTAATGTTTATGGTCGATAATTAGATATCAGAGTTTATGGTTTAATAATATTCTGAATAGCTAACCCTAAATCCTAAACCATAAAACCCTAAAAAACCCTAAACCCTAAACCCTAAACCCTAATCCCTAACCATAAAAACCCTAATCCATCAATATATATATAATGCATGTATGTTGTGGTTTAGGGTTTAAACACTAAACCCTAATCTTTAATCTATAACCCATAGTCCCTAATCCTAAATTAAAGGCTTAGTGTTTAGGGTTAATTAGTTATGCTTTAGGGTTCAATGCTTAGGGTCGATAATTAGATATTAGGGTTTTAAACCTTAAACCCTAATCTTTAATCTATAACCCATAGTCCCTAATCCTAAATTAGTGGTTTAGTACTTAGGGTTAATTACTTATGCTTTAGGGTTTAATGCTTAGGGTCGATAATTAGAGATTAGGAGTTTAAACCTTAAACCCCAATCTTTAATCTTTAATCTATAGTCCCTAATCCTAAACTTTAAACCCTAAACAATAACCACCACTCTCTAAACCGTAAAACCCTAAAATAAAAACCCTAATCCATCAATATATTTATAATACATGAACCCTAATGTGTGTATCAATTTATGAACACTAAACCCTAAACCTACACCCTAAGCCCTAAACATTAATCCCTAAAAATAAAAACCCTAATCCATCAATATATATATTAATATAATGCATGAACTCTAATGTATGTATCAATTTATGAACACTAAACCCTAAAGCATAAACCCTACACCCTAAGCCCTAAACATTAATCCCTACAAATAAAAACCCTAATCCATCAATATATATATATATATATTAATATAATGCATGAACCCTAATGTATGTATCAATTTATGAACACTAAACCCTAAAGCATAAACCATAATACCATACACCTTTAACCCTAAACAATAATCGCTAAAAATAAAAACCCTAATCCATCAATATATATATATATATATATTAATATAATGCATGTAAGTTATGCTTTAGGGTTTAGTGCTTAGGGTTCATAAGTTATGGATTAAGGGTTTAAACACTAAACCCGAAACCCTAAACCACAAAACCTGAAACCATAATTCATCAATATATATAATATGTACATATGTATGTATCAATTTATGAACCCTAAACCCTAAACACTAAAACCTAAACCCTAGACCATAAACCATAAACCCTAAAAACCCTAATCCATCAATATATATATATAATACATGTAGGTATGTTTGTATTAATTTAAGATTAGTAAACCCTAAACCCTAAAAATAAAAACCATAATCCATCAATATATATATAATACATGTACGCATGTATGTACTAATTTATGAATAGTAAACCCTAATCCCTAATCCATAAACCCTAAACCCTAAAAATAAAAACCATAATCCATCAATATATATAATACATGTACGTATGTATGTACCAATTTATGAATAATAAACCCTAAACCCTAATCCATATACCATAAACCCTAAAACTAAAAACCATAATCCATCAATATAAATATAACACATGTACGTATGTACGTATTAATTTATGAACAGTAAACCCTAAACCCTAACACTAAACCCTAAACCCTAAAAATAAAAAACTCTAATCCATCAATATAAATATAACACGTGTACGTATGTATGTATCAATTTATGAACAGTATACCCTAAACCCTAACACTAAACCTTAAAACTTAAACCTTAATCCCTAAACCCTAAACCCTAAAATAAAAACCTTAATCCCTACTATATAATACTTGTATGTATGTATGTATCAATTTATGAATAGTAAACCCTAAACCCTAATCCATAAACCCTAAACCCTAAAAATAAAAACCCTGATCCATCAATATATATATATAGTACATGTACGTATGTATGCATCAATAAATGAACGGTAAACCCTAAACCCTAAACCACAATCCCTAGTCCCTAAAAATAAAAACCCTAATCCATCAATATATATATATATATACAATGCATGTAAGCATGTATGTATCAACTTATGAACCCTAAACATTAATCCCCAATCCCTAAACCTTAGACCATACCACCCACCCCTAAACCATAATCTCCAAACTACAAAAGCACTAAACCATAATCCTTATATGTATGTACGTATAATGTACTAGTATTATATATGTTAATCATAATCCCTACTCCCTAGTCCCTACAGTACACATAACACAATAAACCCTAAACACGAAGGAACCCGACCTGAAATGAACCCGACCTGAAACGAAACCGACCTGAAATAAACCCGACCTGAAACGAAACCGACCTGAAATGAACCCGACCTGAAACGAAACCGACCTGAAATGAACCCGACCTGAAACGAAACCGACCTGAAAAGAACCCGACCTGAAACGAAACTGACCTGAAACGAACCCGACCTGAAACGAAACCGACCTGAAACGAACCCGACCTGAAACGAAACTGACCTGAAATGAACCCGACCTGAAACGAAACCGACCTGAAATCAACCTGTCAATTAACCGTTTTGGCCCGACCTGAAATGAACCGACCTGAAATGAACCCGACCCGAAATGAACCCGACCTGAATTGAAACCGACCTGGAATGAACCCGACCTGAAATGAACCTGAACCCGAACCGAATCGAGTCAAAACAAAAAATGACCTGAAATGACCTATAACCGATTTGACCCGACTTGACAGAGCCCGACTTGAAACCCAACTGTTGACTTGTTTTTACATCCCTAGATTTAATCATTTAAGTTGTGGTTTCAAACGATTTTCAAATTCATTTAAGTTTTATTGTAATTGTAGATATATTTGATACAGAAACGGTCAATAACAATGAATATTAACAGTAAAATTATTAAAAAATAAGTTTATACACTAAATCTTAAAATGGTACTAAGAGAAGCCTTCATACCAAATCCAGGATAAGTGTCTTTAGATTAGGCGTGAAAGGCAGGAAACTCACAATTCATGCTCCTTTCCAACCATCTTTAAACAAATTTCACAAAACAGTCCCTAAATTCTAAAATTCCTAATTCCCCAAAGCTTAAATCTCGATTTGGGTCGATTCCGCCGCCGATTGTCACGTCGCCGCCCACCACATCGGTCGTTGGACCATCACAACCATTTCCCCCACAACCCCATCGTCGAAAATGGACCGACGCCGTGTGAATCGCCGAAATTGTCGAATGATTCTTTAGAACGATTCATGACAAACGTCGGCCGAAGGGGCGGCGAACGGCGCGTGGGTTGTTCGGCGAGAGGAGGGCGTTTCATTCCGTCGCCGGCAATGCGGCCAACGCCAGCGGGAGTGGTCGGATTTGAGGCTTTAGGGATTTGGGGACTATTTTAGGAATATTTAAAAATTTCATGATATATTTCTACTTTGTTTTATTAATTTTATTTGTTTTTAATATAATTTTTGGAATTTTTAGGAGATGACACATGTCTTTTAATGAAAAAATTAACGGTAATCCTTAAATGGAACTTTAGATCCCAATTTGACCCGAAAAATAATTTGGGCACTTAACTGAAAAAATGGCATAGTTTGAGCACTTATTTGCGCCTTTATTAAAAGTTAACTTACGAGAGAAAGATCAATCATTTAAACTTTGCCTTACAGGAGACAGAGCTGGAACAGGGAGCATTCAATGCAGGGGACAATGAGATATTAGACGAAGTCGTTACAAGAAGCCGAGGTGAATTCAGGCACATATGCGGTCCTAGAATCACAAGCTCCACTGCTTCGCCGGCAATCGACCCGAGAAGCCATCAAAGCCCGCGCCTATGTCTAAGTGAACGGACAGATGAGAGAAGCCCTCGTGCAAGTGAAAAGGAGTCTAAAATTCAGTCGATTTTCTTTTGTTTTCTTTTTTAAATTTTGTTGTTAAAAGAGATGTTCTAAAAGGGATCAGCAGGAGCTTAGGTGCTATTAGGAGAGTGAAAATGGTGGCAATACAAGGACATGCTTAACTAAAGCCAAATTGCCAATAACTATTTCTGTATCACAACACATGCATATATTAGAACTAATGCATACTAAGAGTGAATATCAATGTCCAATGAGAAGAAATTGAAACTGTAAAACGGTGACAATAATATCAGATAGCATTTGTCATCAAAAAGTGATAATACTTAACCACCAAACCAACTATCTGATACAATGAAGCGTTTCCAAGACAATACAAAGCAGAAGAGACAACGAAATATTAGGGAGTCACGATTTCACATTTATTCGATTCCTTCGGTAAACTCAGTAGTTTTTCAATGACACTCGATAGTTCTTCCTCGGACATGTCAATATCAATATCTCTGATTATGAGCTTCTCCAAAACAGATGCATGTTTAAGGAAATAGCTAACCATTTCAAACATAAGTCCCTCTTCCTCAAAGTATTTGATTTCAATCTCCTTGATGTGAAGTAACAAACATGAAGGCACTGTTTTAGGCAATGGCCTGAAATCTTCTGATGTACTTGCCTAAGCATACCAAATACAAAAAAAGAGAGGGAAAAGTTAGTGCGTTTGTAATATGTATTTAATCATTTAAGTTGTGGTCTCGAACGATTTTTAAATTCATTTAAATTTTCTTGTAATTGTGGATATATTTGATACTAAAATGGTCATCTGAAATGAATATTCATAGAAAAATCATTAAAAAATCAAATTTATACACTAAATCTTAATAGTAATTAGAGAAGCCTTCATACCAGATCCAAGATAAGTGTCTTTAGATTAGGCGTGCAATGTAAAAACTCCACAATCCACGCTCCTTGCCAATCATTGTCATAGTAATTACGAAATTCCAATTCAACAAGGTTGTTAAATGCAAACACGGGATCAAGAGGCGTCGAGAAAAGCTGTACACAAGAAACCACGAACTGTTATATGATATTAAAAGAAAAGGCTTTGATGTTCAAGACAATGACTTGAATATGACTAAGTTCACTAACCGTTTTAGAGCCTAAATAAAGAGACTGTACATTGCAAATTCCCTGCAGAAGATTTGTTGCACGTTCACGATCCTCGTTATGCATCACAGTGATCTCAATATCAGCTCTTTCTAGAGACTTCATTTCACTCAAAGTATACCCTTTTGCCATTCCGTCGACATATTTGAAATAAACAAGATTTGGAGCATTAATCTCAATGAAATTGAAATCCCTGTGAGAATCGACATACAGCTCACCGAAATCTAAAACCAATCTCTTAAGTGAAAGGCTGTGGATATTGAGCTCACTTATATTATGAAACTCACAATTAATAGATTCCAGATTTTCCAGGACATGGCAACTGGATATTAACCTAAGAACTGAACAACCATCTTGAAATTCGGAGTATGCAAGATGTAGAGTCTTCAGATTTGGTAAACAAACATTAGACGGAACCTTCAGGTCGCAATTGATATTCAGTTTCAATGTCACCAATGTCCGGCACGTAAACAAGAGACTTGGTACACTGGAACCTTCTCTAAACATCAATTTTACATCAATTTCCTTAACACCACACCGCAATGCAGCACATATCCAGCGATTAAGGCGCACATAATTCTCAGCCTGTGGAATGCCATTCTTCCTCACCCAATGATCATTCAACTTCAAGCATTCTAAACTTAACTGCTTGGGGTTGGAAAAGAATGTATCCACAAAATTCAAAAAGTTGTTATCATTTTCGGTAGGCTCCGACATACGGGATAAGCAACTGTTAAAATCAAGGATAGGAATTGATGAAGCAAAAAGATTCCTCCATCTGGATGAAAGAATCGAGGTTCCAACTGTATCTTTAATGGGAAGGAAGGACAAAATATGACAAAGAATAGGATCAGGCAAACTACTTATCCTGTCTAAGCCACACACAGACTCTACTTGCTCGGCCATGAATCATAAACTAGGAAAACAAAATTCCAGGGGTTTTTTTTTTCTTCTAATTTCAACAGTTCCTGGCCCTGCAACTCAAGTCTTTTAGAATTACCTGAAACCACACCTTTCTTGGAGCAGCAGTGGTTTTGTGTTCTTCCTTCCCCATTTCTTCTACTGTTTTGTTGACACCAAATCCTTGAGCTCAGCAATTCAGGGTTTCCCTCGCATGATCCTGTAATTCCCTTCCTATTACCGTCCTTATCTCTTCCCCCTAAACGCTTGGGGTTTTAAACCAGGTTCTGGTTCGCCTAAACGATTTGGGTTTCAACTTGGTTACAAGAATTCGGGTTATAATTAAGCTCATTGGGCCCAAAGAAAGAAACAAGAACATAAACCACTACCTGTCATAACTACTTCAGTATCTCTCTCTCTTTTTCAGACAAAAGTTCAGGAGCAATAGGGACAGCATGCAACTCTGTCGTTTACGTTTGTCTGAAAGCTTGCTTGATCTTGATTTAATTTTTTTTTTTTTTTTTTTTTTTTTTGGGGGGGGGGAATAAATTTGATATATATTAGGTTTAAGTGGCAAATTTGATATATATATTAGGCATAATTTGGTGGTTCGAATGGTTCATTCGAATAATTCGCGATAAATGACGGCATAACAGACGATGAACGATGTGTGGGTTGTTCGACGAGGAGAGGGCGCTTCAGTCCGTCGCCGGAAACACGACCAACACCGGTAATAGTAGTCGAATTTGGGGGTTTAGGGATTTGGAGACTATTTTAGGATTATTTAAAAATTTCAAGATATTTTAAATATTTGATTTATTTTTTTAAAAAAAATAATGTTTAATACTATCATATGTCATGTTTTTATTGACTAACGGGTTTTTTTAACGGATAGTCACGGAGACACCTATTTAAGTAACGTTAAAAATATTAGACACCTATTTTACCCGAAAAATACTTAAGTACTTATATAAAAAAAAGTATAATTTGCACACTTAATTACCACATAAGCCTTTATGTTACCCAAAAAGAGAGCAGCAAGCGCCTGCTACAAACCACCAGCCTACAGGCTACAAGAGTATCAAAACAGAATTTCTTGAGGGTATCCTCCTACAATGAAGGGATTCCCCAAGCTATACAAAGGCAAAATTTAATAGAATCAGCCCTATCTATACATTTGCTTCTAAGCCCTAATATTCATACACACTTTAACTAAAACCAGAACATCCTCTACAGTATGGGGATATTTTGGTGCTGTCCCCTGAAAGATTTATGGGTCAGGTTTTATGAGAGGATTGGAAGGGTTTTTCTAAAATGAGATGCACTAAAATAGGTTAAAATGAGGCGGTACACAACTTTTTATAAAAAATGTAGTAAGAATTTTTATATTGAGTTTTACGTACATACAGAAATACTTATAAAATTTGTTAGAATATTTGTATATACACAATTACTTATCGTTTTAAAAAATTTTAAATATAATAAGTATTTGTGTATATACCAAAATTATTATTATTTTTTAAGTATTTCTGTATGTACATAAAAGTTGATACATAAATCTTTACAATTTTTGTAAGGATTTGTGTACCGCCTCATTTTAAGCCGTCTCACCCTAAAATCACCCGGATTGAAAGGGACAATCTCTGGTGTAATGGATTAGGGTGATGTTGAACTCGAAAAAGAATTCCACTGTCATGAAATAATAACCCTTGTAATTATGTATATTTTTTATCAGATGTCCCCGAAGGGACGTAATTATGTATATTTGTTTATGTTTCCGTGTCATAATTTTGATTAAATTGTAATCTGTCAAATGAATAATTCATGGTAAACAAATTCAAGTCCCCAACACATATACGATGATATGTAGCATTGTTATGAAGCCATGGCTAAAATCGATTTCTGAGTACTCATTCAAAGTCAAGAATCGCATGTAAACCTTACCAACATAACCAGATACAAATACACATTAGACATTCAACAAAATTCTATTTAAAACTAACCAGTTTTTGCTTCAATGATCACCAAAATCAGTTATTTTGGGCATCTGCTTCACCTTCATTAGGCTTGGGAAATAACAATAGAAGCAAAAATGGAAAAGCTCAAATCTCTCAAACATATGAAATCGACAGGTGAAGGATAATATGATAGTAAAAGAATTTCATTTTCAATTCAATAGGCTTTCCTCCTCTAATCATAAACTCTACAATTTCCGACATCGGAAACACGTCGGAATCTAAATTCAGAGTGTAGTTTTTTTGTTGCTTTTTATGTCGAACGAATCTATATTTTCCTCGATGCTCAAATGCAGTGGCTTTACATGCCCCTACATTCATGAGCATAGGCACAAACAAAGAAATGAAACTGGCTAATATTACAAATCTCAACCAATATCTCTCTGTACACAAAGGTGGAGAGAAATGGATTGTATTGACATATTATCAACTTATTTCCCACCACCCTTGAGGTTCCTTACCCATTTAAATTCGAAATGGCAATCCGAAATTTTGGAAAGTTCTAATCTCACCTCGAAGCCCGGCGGTTACAATCACCATACCCCAGGCTGACATGTTTGGGTTAATCCCAGAGAAGTCCACACTTGTCTTGGGGCTGCTCCAGGTCCTTGTTGCCGTAAGTAGTTTTTCCTCCGGCCATGTAGCTGAGATTCTGTCAAAGAAGTAGCTATTGGTGGCGCTAGAAATGGTTCCATGGAGAGGGCTATTGGTGCACCCGGATGCTGATAATGAACCCTCGTTTCCGCTATACTCCACAACAGGTGTAGGAGGATGATTGGCTGTCGAAACTTCGTCGAAATTGTCATCGAAACTATTTTGATCAATCAATTGTGTATCTCTTAGTCCCCAAGTGTCACCAATGCCTGGCCAAGGGATAGCAACTGATACATCTTTACAGTGAAAATGTTCATAAGAGCGTGTCTCAGTGACTCCTTTATTTCTGCTAGGTCTCGATTCTACTTCGTGTTTCCACACGTAAACATAAGAGTCCTCACTAGCACACACAACATACTTTCCATTTGCCGTAACCGAAGCAGAGATTTGGCTGTTTGTGTTCCGAAATCCTGTCACATATAGTCAACAACGTCAGCATAATTCCAGAATCTCATGCAGATATTTATATCATATGAATAATTACCTTTGAACTTGTGAATTAGATCAGAACCATCAACAACTCGAATTCGTGAATCTGCAGATGTGACGAGTACTTCTGATGAACTTCCGGGTGCAAACTGTTTGAGAAAGTAACCAGAAGGGGGAGTATTAAGTGAACACAGGGCGGAATGAAATACGAAAAAAAAAGTTCTAAGTAAGAAATATGCCTTGAATATTTAGACATAGAATTTCAAGCAGCAAGGGCACAAGATTACCTGGAAACCTGTAATTTTCCTTTGATGAGATTTCTTCTTTTTATTCTGTAAATTGATTTGACTTTTCTGTAGCAACTTGTTCTCTGGAAAAAAGATGCATAAATGCAAGAAACTTCTTTGGTGAGTCATCCATAAAGTAAAGCACAAGTATGCAGACGGTAGAGATAGAGAGAGAGAGAATTCATAAACTTGTACCAGAAGCATTGTATAAACGGCAGCTTCCTTTGTATGAGCCAACTAGTGCACCCTTCAAAATAAATAGAAGTTCCATGAGCTTCTTATTCGTTGTATATTATATAGAACGAACTCGTAATTGACCATTCCCAACCTGGCCATCTGGTGTATAACAAGCAGCGGTGACCATTTCATGTAGATCATTCCAATCAACAACTTTACAATCAGGAATGCTCCAGATGCGAACTTTAGCATCTAAGGATCCACTAATGAAGTATCTATCATCAACTGGATTAAATTGGATGCAAGTTACTGTGTCGAGGCAGATCCACAAGAACAAAGCACAATTAGTAATACATAAATCAATTTCAAGAGACAAGAAAAGGATAATTATATATTTCTTTATGTCGGATCTTTGAATTACAATTTTCATTGAACCAACACCAAACACACTTAACCTGAGTGAACTCTGTGCACATTCTAAGCCACAAAATTACACTAAAGATTTAGCTCCTCAAGATTCTCTATGATGGTGTTTTTGGGGTTGATATTACAACTATGGAGAACAAAAGTAAATCTCAAATCATTCACTGCTCTTATGTATTCTAACTATTTATCTAAAAAAATACTACTACAATTTAGTGATGCTCTTAACAGGGACATTATGAGGTTAAAATCCGAAGTTAAACAGTATTTTACTTACCATAATCACTGTGTGAAAATATTCTCAAACAAGTCTTGCTAGTCAAGTCCCAAAGCCTAACTGTTTTGTCCATTGAAGATGAGAGCAATTGCTGAAAAGAAAAAATAGAAAAATCTTACCAGAATATCCTGCAGCAATGATTCTAAAAGAGGCTAAGCATTGATGCAGGGGGGGGGGGGGGAATCATAAAAAAAAGGGTCAAACAACGGCCTCTCGAGAAGCTTGCTACAAATATAAAAGGAATACATAGAGGCATTACTTCAGCATTGTTTAAAATTTGAAGGATTTTTAAGGCATTCAATTACAGTTACATGCCATCAGCATTCTATTTTTAGCTTGAGTTCTCAATTCTCTTTAACTGATTAACTAAATCAAAGTACATAGACAACTACAAGTCTACAATGACCCCAGAGATTTAGTTTATAAGGCTTCTAAAGGCTAAAATTAGAAAGTCTAAATAAAGTTCTTCCCAATAACATTACTTATTAAAAAACTGAAAATCAAACTATATTGATAGTCTGATGACTAACCTGAGACTTGGACCATGAGAGGTCAAGCACATCATCCAAATGTCCTTGAAAAGAACAAATAGGCTTATCTGTAAGTGCAAATACTGTTTCTGGCACCACAATGTGGTCTAGGCTCAACGATTTCCGGCTTATCGATGACCTTCCTCTTCTCTTCTTCTCGGGATAAAGATCAGAACTTGGCGAAGACAGAGTCGGTTCAGGAGATCCATTAGCCACAAGCAAAAAGCTCAAATTCCCATCTTCTGGCTTTTCCATCAACAACTCACCTTTCCTCTCTGATTCAATAACCTTCCGTACATGAATTACACAATCCTCACCTGCACTAGCAAGGTATTTGCCATCCAAACTGAATTTAATACTCCAAATAGACCCTGTATGCGCCTGTATCTCTTGACTCTTGTAAAGAGCAGTGAGCTCTTTACATGGTTTCCCATACTGCTTTACCCTCACTCTCTCCGGCCCATGAAACGAAACATCCTGGCTATCATCAGTGGCGGAACTCGATCTCCTTCCACCCTTCTCCGACGAGGTATCCTTCTCGTCGCTACTTCGCCTTTCCTTATTAACCTTCACGCTGTTAGCAACGCTCTTTATATTCTTAAACCAGCCTCCTTTCTTCTTCAACTTTGAGACACCGACACTTCCACCGTTGACAATCAAATTGGCATTATCTTTATTACCCTCTTCCACATTCTGCCGTCTCATTAACTCTTGAACGATCGGAGAATGGCCGACGCAAACCTCGAATTCCTCCATTGTCAACTGTCTCCCTGTCCCAACTTCCTTCAACTTGTTCCACATCCCATTTTCTCTAATCTCATTCACCACGAACTGTTCCCCATTATCAAGGTTCTTAATAGTACACACTTGTTCACTGCAATCTATCTCATCGTCCACCACAACAGCCTCCGCATCACCAAATGATTTAAAGCCAAGCTCCCCATTCAAACTCTTGCTAATCTGCCCTGTGGGTGGCTTAGATCCGTTACTTTCGCAGCGTCTCAAGTTGGCAGCGGCGGCATTACTTTGATTGCATTCACTGATGCTGTTATTATTATTTACAGTACCTAAACCAACAGAAAGAATCGAAGAAGATGAATTGGAAGGAATAGATAAAGGCGAAGAAGAAACGGAAACATCATTACAATCACCATCTGATTTCGATCGTACAATTGCAGAAGAACTTGTCTCCTTTTCTCCTCCACGATCTTGTTCTTCCAACTCTTTGTTTACCAACCGATTCGATGAAGCTGATCTTCTTTCAAACTCTGCTCCACCAGTACCACCACCACCACCCACTTCCCGTCCCACACCGACGTCCGTTCCTGAGCCGGGTCTTATCCGGGAAAGACCCATTTCATGGAGCATTCGGGTTCTTCTTTCTGAAACGGAGGCGGGTTCAGAGATCCAGATGTCGAACCGGGAAACAGCCTTGGGAAATTTAGGGACGGGAAATGGGTGGTTGGCATTGTTCGAACGGGAAATTGGGTCAGAATCCGAGTCAGAAGAAGGTGAAGTTGAGTTCGAACAAGAACAAGAAGAAGAATTAGAAGAAGCAATGCGGTCAAGGGATTCGTAAAAACACTCCTCTTCTTCGTCTTCCTCGTTTACTTCAGCAACTTCCCCTCCTTTTCGTTGCTCTTTTTGAGTCAAATCGCCGTCGTTTAACTTGCTGTTGTTGCTACCAATTGGGTTCTTGCTCATGCTTTCTTTATGAGCATTCCCATTTCAATTTCAAAACATACAATCATCAAAAACGAACCACAAGGGAAAAAATATATGGGTTTTGGTTGGATCAAAGTAAACGAAAGGTAAAACAGTGTTTGGAGGGAAAGAAAAGGAGAGAAAACTCGGATCCAAAGCCAAAATGGGAGGGAAAAGGAGAAAGGGGCGAAATGGGATTGAGGCAAAGTTGGGGTTTGGGGATGCCTTTGTGTGGGAGATTGATTTGATTTTGTTGGCTTTTGGTTTTTTGGGTTTGGGTATTCAAAGCTGAATGGTGGAGGATCTACCTATTGCAAATTAAATAAGTATTATACTCCTTCCTTCAGTGCCAAAGTAAAAAATTTTAATTCTAACTATAATTATATTAAATATTTTAAAAAAATAAATTTTATAAAATATATATTTAAAATTTACTAATAAAAAGTCAACAAGGGACAATCTTCGAAGGACAGAGAAAGTATTCCTTAACAAACAAAAGAATTAGGAAATAAAATTTTAAAAAATAATTACGAAATACTTTTAATTGTTGCTTCGGAGTTTTTTTTTATCTATTACATGTTTTTTTTAAATCAATACTAATATTTTCTATTTATAGTTATTTTTAAATGTTTAGTTTTTTTAAAGAATTAAGTCTCGTTAAAAAAAATTTAAAATTTGAAGGGGAAAAGAGTGCCCACGAACTAGTGGAGGACGTGCCTTAGTAACATAAACATAAGCCAGAGCCTACCCAATGTATTACTCACATCAGTTTAGCAACCAACAAAAATTTCATGCCCAATAACCTAATAAGTGGTCCGATTAAAAAGCGGACAATATTTATTTTAGTAAATTTTAATTCAATCACTCTGTTTATAAGGTGTGTGTTTTGTTAATGGATTAAGTTTATTCGGTCAAAAAAAGTCAAAAAAGTTATATTGATTTGTTTTCTTAGTTTAAGGGTTACATTGTATACAAAATAAGTTAATGAAACACGTTGATTTTTTTTTTCAAAAGTATGAGGGTCTCTTAAACTAATAAGCCTATAATATATAAACAATCTTTATCAATATTCATGGTTCGAAAGTAACATATAAATAAAATAAAATAAGACTTAGAAAGCCAGCCTTATAATAAATGACTAATGAAGTAGATACACATGACTGTGCCTAAACATAAACTTAAATAATATATAGGTTTCAAAATAAGATACACCAAGAAATTAGGAAAATATCATAGTCGAACACGTACATACATACATTAATTGCTTGACACATTAGCATTTTATGATTAAAAAGTGTAGGCGCAGTATTTAAAAATTAATCGAATAATTAAAATCAATTTATTTATTTATTATAAGAATTAAAATCGGTTTAAAATATTATTCATTCAAATCTAATTAATAAATCTAGAGAAAAAATACAAAACTTTCAAATTTCATATTCGAAAAATCTTATCTACATGTTTTATATTTTAAAATTTTAAATATGATTTAAAATAAAAGGTTTTAATATAAAATTATAAAATCTAAAATAACTATTAAAATTTGTTGATTGTCAAAATGGGCAGGGGTTGAAGATGGTAGTCTAACGGTGGTCGAGACGGCTGTTCCGAATTAGTATTGATATATTATTCTCGTGTCGTAGGCAATGGCCTCTAGAATGGGATCTGCCCCGTTCTCTCTGCTGCATGCTTCGTTTTATACTATTTGAACAGGAGTCATGATCGGGTTGTCGTGGCGTTATGGTTGGACCAGCTATGGCTTGACGTTTTAAGTTCGGTCTTTCGTTCGTGACAATCACGTGCGTAGTCACTGATCGTTGGGTGCGATATTGTCAGTAGCTTCGCTTGTTCGTCATAGGTTGCGAAGGGTATCGCACAGTTCGCGGGCAATCCCACATATAGCAGTTCGTAGTGATTGCGTACGTGACATCTTCTATGTTATGTTGCTCGTGGTCTTGTTCATTTGTCGTGGGCCGTCTGATCTTGACACGTGACAACAAGTATTCGGAGGTACTAACAAAATATTCAAAATTATCTAAAGTGCTAAGATTTGTTTTAAATTTAAATTTAATACAAATTCAAGTTGAAACATCTAACTAAGAATTAAGAATTTAAATTAAATAGCAAAATCAATTAAGATATTTTTATTTATATACAATAATCATGTGCATTGTAAAAAAAAGCTAGTAATAAATTAAATAAAGGATTAATATCCTATACACTGGCGGTGGAAACTTAAAGTTTCCACAAGCGCCTTAGTTTTAGGGTTTAGAGAGTTAATTTAGGGTATAGGGGTTTAGGTGTAGGGGTTTAGAATTTAGGGATAGTTGTTTCAATTTAAGGTTTAGGGTTATAATTTAGGGTTTATAGGTTAGGGTTTAGTTTTTAGGGTAATATGGTGAGGATTTAGGTTTTAACCTATAAACCCTAAATTATAACCCTAAACCTTAAATTGAAACAACTATCCCTAAATTCTAACACTCCACTCCTAAACCCCTAAACCCTATACCCTAAACTAACTACATATACCCTAGAATTAAGGCGCTTGTGGAAACTTTAAGTTTCCACCGCATGTGTATAGAAAATTTATCCTTAAATAAATTGCATAATAGGGGCATGGGAATGGGCCTAGAGTTCTGAAATTGAAAGCCCAAAAGGACAGTGGTGTTCTTTTGCCAGAAAGAGAAATCTATAATGCCTACCAACTGTTCGTCTTTAATCCCCACACATGTTTTCCAGCCCACTACTGCTGAATGCGACATCCTACGGCTTCAACTCAACCACATTTTGGGACCATTTTTTTCATATTTACTCACCCAGTCCCCCATCTTTCTACTGCCTCTAATAATTAGTTTCATCTCAGCCCATTTTTATTATATTATGTTATAATCGTATTTAAGGTATATTTATTTCTATAATTTTTTTTGTATTTTATTAATATTTATACATTTTTATGTTTTATCGTATTTGTGTTAATTTTTCATATGATATTATATTTTAATATTTTTTCGGTATCGTATAATACAACTGTATGATATCTAATGTTGGGTTTTTAACTATTTTATTTTTTTTCGTAAATTTCTGCTTTTATGGTAAGCTAAGATGAGGATATTAGATGGATTTTTTTAATGATAGATTCATGTGGTACAAGCAATAAAAGCATGAAAGGTCATTGTCTACGCTTTGGTAACCCAAAAAGAAGAATATATATGAGAAAATATATCATGTAGTCTTATTTTTAGGATTTAGAAATTAGATTTATGGTTTAGAGCTTAGGTCTATGGGTTTAGAACTTAGGGTTTACGATTAAAATGTAGGGTTTGAAGGTTAGGGTTTAATTTTTAGTGTAATACAGTCAATGGTTTATGTTTTAACATATAAACCCTAAATTTTAACACTAAACCTTAAATTCTAACCATATCCACTAAAATTCCTAAACACTAGACCCTAAATAAAATCCCAACCCCTAAAACTTATGCATGATATATATATATCAGTCTTACAGTCCATATTCGGTGTGAGAAGTTGCCCTTCCCAACAATATTATTTTCAAGGTTCGAACTCAGTCTTATTCTTGAGAGTGCAATATGCCTTACCAATGCATCAAACACTTGTTGGTAATCTTAATAACCAATTTAAGTTTATATTATAATTCTTAAATTTATGAAAGATCAAAAAATTATTGAGAAACACATTAAATTTTCAAGTTTAATCCGTAAATCATGCATCCATTTCCATTGTTCTTCCTTCTTTTTGAACCCAATTTTTTCATGGAAAATAAATTTGACTTTTGAAACCTAATTATTTTACAACTTGCAAAATAAAAATATTTATTAATAAAATCATAACAGAATACTACCAACATTTACAACGGTGTGCTTTCTTATGAATGAGGTCTATAATAAATTTTTTTAAATGAGTGTACAAAATTTCAATTTTTTTCCTGTATACACTAAATTAAATTTTTAGAAAAGATTTAACTAGGGTGGACATAATTATCCGACCCGATTGATCTGGCCCAATTACCCAATGACCCGAAGCAAATTAAGCAGGTAATCTTATAAAAAAATTACCCGACCCGGTAATTTTTCCGAGACACGGGCCGGAAGTTTACCCTTACCGGGTACCCGACCCGATAAATTTTAATATATATATATTTATATTTTAAATTATATTTTTATTTTAAGTTTGTTAATATTTTTAGTTTAATTTTTTTTAAAATATATTTTGTGTTTAACACGTTATTTTTTAAAAAATTTAGAATTAAAAAAATATGAACCGGGTACCCAGGTTAGCCATAAAAATAGACGTTAGGGTTTGTTGGAGTTGTTCAAGTTGTTATGCCAGCTGGCAATGCAGTTAGGAAGTTGGTTTAGCCCTAATCTGTGTATAAATACTAAGATGAAGTATTGTATTATGCATGCATTAATAAAAGAGTATTATCTTCTTTAAACTCTCTTATACCATTTCAACATGGTATCATTTGTCGGGGACCTCGTCCTTCGTTGTTGCCGAAGTTTGTTTGTCGTTCACTCTTCCGTTATTGTGAGTCTATTTCTTTTTACTTCATGAATTTGTTTGCATTTCTTCTTCCTGAGTTTTCCTTTGCGATCTTTCTCTTGCGCTTCCTTTTCTGCGTTTTCTCATGGCTCCTTCACAAGACCCAGTTGCGTCGCAAGTCTCTGTTCCTGATGTTACCTCCGTTTTTAAAGGTTGTAAATCGTTTTCCAATAAGAAGATCAATATTGTGTTGGATGAGTCCAACTTTCTGTTGTGGAAGCAACAGATTCTGTTGACGGTTCGCAATCATCGCTTGGAGAAGTTGCTCACCGGTGTGCTTAAGCCTCCGCCTACCTTTGTTATGACGGCTGAAGGAGAGAAGACCGAGAACGAAGATCACGAGGTGTTTATAGCCCAAGACAATGCTTTCGCCTCCTGGATCTTGTCTACGATCAGTTCTCACTTGTTACCTCGGTTTGTTGCTGCGGACACGACGACGTCAGTCTGG
This sequence comes from Hibiscus tridactylites, assembly GCA_958450335.1. Lineage (NCBI taxonomy): Eukaryota > Viridiplantae > Streptophyta > Magnoliopsida > Malvales > Malvaceae > Hibiscus > Hibiscus tridactylites. The sequence continues at coordinate 61,487,230 of OY288290.1, forward strand.
TCCACTGTTCTTCAGTATTTCTCCAGTCGATCTACAACGACTGTGATGAGTTTGCATTACAAGCTACGATCGTTGAAGAAAGGAGACATGAGTATGAGATCCTATATATCGCAAATCAAGGAAGTCTGCAATGCTCTCGCCTCTTGCGGTAGTTCGATTTCTGAAATGGAGCAAGTTGCGTCAGTTCTCAATGGCTTACCCGTTGAATATCAACCGTTTGTTGTCGTGATCACGGCTAGTCGTGAACCTCACACTTTGGATTCGGTTGAATCTGTTTTAGTAGATGCTGAAACTTAGTTGAGTAGCTTCTATCAATCCATTAATTTTACCCCTAGTGCTAGTGTTGCACATGTTTCTGATTCTGGCAAGCTCACTGCCAATGCTGAGATGGCTACCAGTCGTAGGCCACCTCATTTTCGTCAGTCACCTTCTCCTAGAGGACGAGGCAGATTTGGTCAGCGGGGGTCGTGGCCACAGTGTCAACTGTGTGACAAAATTGGCCACCTCGTCAATCGTTGCTGGCATAGGTTTGATGAAAATTTTCCAGGCATTTCCTCTCAACAATCGAATACGTCCCAGGCAGACCCACGTGTTGTGAATCTCTCTGCTTTTGATGCTAATGGTGTTAGATGCGCGTGCAACTGTGCAGATTCTAGTGGTGTATCCGATACTTAGGGCTATGGTGGTCCACAAGCGAACTTTACAAGCTCAGGACAGGGTCAATGGTTTGTTGACTCTAGCGTCACGCATCATGTCACTCCTGATGATGCCAATGCTCATGAGAGTGACGGTTATCCTGGGCCTGATAAGCTTGTTGTTGGTAATGGCATGGGTCTAGGCATAACTAGGGTTGACCAGTCTTCTTTAACTTTTCATTCGCGTCCTTTGTTACTCAATGATTTGTTAATTGTTCCCAAAGTGACTAAGAACCTTGTTTCAGTTTCGAAGCTTGCTAAAGATAACAAAGTCTTCTTAGAATTTCATGCACGAACGTGTGTTGTGCGAGATGAAGCCACAACGATGTTCTGCTCAAAGGTGATGAAGTTGGTGGTATGTATCAGTTTCCTACTGATTTTACTTCTTCTGCAATGTTGTCTAAATATGCAAATAAATGTACTCCAGAACTTCATGTAGCTCACAAGTCCTCTAATATCTATGAGTTGTGGCATAAGAGGCTTGGTTACCCAGCTCATGATCCATTGTTGAAAGTTTGTAAGGATTGTAATGTGGAGCTTTCAGATTCTGTTAATAAAATTTTAGAAGTTTGTGTTGCGTGTCAAATGGGAAAGAGCCATAAACTTCCTTTCTTGCCTTCACTTAAAACCTATAATGCACCATTCCAACTTGTATTTACAGATCTCTGGGGACCAGCACACGTAACTTCTAGTGGTTACTCGTATTACGTTGCCTTTTTTGATGCGTACACAAGGCATACATGGCTCTACCCCTTGAAGAGCAAGTCCCAAGCTGTGACAGCCTTCGAAGTTTTTCAACAGCTTGTTAAGACTCAGTTTAATGGTGTCATCAAGGAGATACAAAGTGATTGGGGTGGAGAGTACAGAAGTTTGTCCCATGTGCTTCATTCTGCAGGGATAGTCCATAGGGTTACGTGTCCACACACCTCACAACAAAATGGTGTTGTGGAACGTAAGCACAAATATGTCATTGAATTGGCCTTAACCTTACTTGCTCAGGCTTCTCTTCCTATGCAATATTGGTCTTATGCAGTGATATCTGCTATTTATTTAATTAATAGGTTGCCAACAAGAGTGTTACAAGGGTTGTCACCATATGAGAAACTTTACCACAAGAAGCCTCAATATGCTCTTATGAAAGTGTTTGGATGTCGTTGTTACCCTCATTTGCAACCTTCAACAATTATAAGCTCTCTTTTTGGTCACTTCCTTCCACATTTCTTGGTTACAGCCCGATGCACAAAGGCTATCAGTGTCTTGCCTCCAATGGAAGAATTTATGTCTCCCGTCATGTCGTTTTTGATGAGTTTGTTTTTCCCTTTGCAGGGAAATCAGATGTTCACAACGCAAGTGCACAGACTCAGCATGCTTCAACGTGTGTGCATGATCTTTCAATTGTCCCAGGTGCTGAGCGTGTATTACAGTCACGGGCTACAGGCCCATCGTGTGGCCCTAAGGATGGTAGTTTAGATCGTAGCCCTACCCATAGTGGACCATATCTTGTTACTTTAGAGGCTGTTTCATTTGGTCCAGGTGCACGCGACTCTCATGACTTCAGTGGATCAGCTCGTGGTGAGCCATCTCCCATCGCTAGTTCATCACAATGACAATCTGTGCCTTAAGCTGGTGACACAATTGGAGCTGTTGACTCTCAGTCTCACTCTGGTGCAGTAGTTGATTCTGACATTGTTGCTCCTCAATCACAAATTGGTGAAACAGTTGGCACTGTTAGTGAAGGTCAACAACAACAATCTAATGCTCATCCTATGTTGACTAGGAGCAAGATGGGGATTTATAAACCCAAGGTTTACTTTGCCTCCACCTCTTTTGATGATCAAATGCCTGATGATCAAGTACCTTTGTCGATACAAGAAGCCCCGTGTGATCCTAAATGGAAGGAAGCTGCCCTTGTAGAATATGATGCATTGCTAAAGAATGGCACGTGGGTGCTACTGCCTTTGCTTGAAGGAAGGACTCCTGTTGGTTGCAAGTGGATCTTTAAGATCAAACGGAATCATGATGGCTCAGTCTCTCGGTACAAGGCCCGTCTCGTTGCTAAGGGCTTCTCTCAAGTGCCGGGTCAAGATTTCCGAGATACATTTAGTCCTGTGGTGAAATCTTCAACAGTAAATGTGGTTCTTTCTTTGACAGCCTCGAATGGTTGGAGCTTGAGACAAGTGGATGTAAATAACGCTTTTCTCAATGGTGACCTACAAGAAGACGTGTTAATGGAACAACCTGCTGGCTTTGAGCAACATGCTGCTGATGGGTCAAAGTTGGTCTGCAAGCTGCGAAAGGCATTGTATGGTCTTCGCCAAGCCCCTCAAAATTGGTATGCGAAGCTGAGGGACTATTTGGTGCAGCTTGGGTTTCGTAGTTCAAGTGCAGACACCTCCTTGTTCATTAAACAGACAACTACGAGTGTCGTGTATATATTGGTGTACGTCGATGACATTATAGCCACTAGAAGCTCAGATGGTTGTATTGCCGCAGTGGTCACGCAATTGGGTGCACAGTTCTCGTTGAAGGACTTAGGATCCCTTAGCTATTTTTAGGGATTGAAGTTAAACGATGCAATGGGTGCATTTTTCTGAGTTAGCGAAAGTATGTACAAAATTTCTTGACAAAGACCAAGATGGACAATGCCAAAGCCGCGTCCACTCCAATGTTGGCGTCTGTGAGGTTGAGCAAGGATACATGGAGTCCTATAGCAGATGCAACAGGCTACAGAAGTATTGTTGGAGCACTGTTGTATCTGTGTCACACACGCCTAGTCATCATGTTTAGTGTGAGAAAAGTAGCTCAGTTTATGCATAATTCATGCGAGGGCCATCTAGATGATGTCAAGAGGATTCTGCAATATTTAAGTGGCACGATGCATTATGGACTGGTATTCAAACCTTCTGAAAAGTTCTCTAACTTGGTTGCCTTTGCTGACGCTGACTAGGCAACCAACGTCGACGAAAGGCGGTCCGTTTTTGGGTGTTGTGTTTACCTTGGGAACAGTTTGGTGACCTGAAGCTCGAAGAAACAAAAGAGTGTCTCTCGGTCAACCATGAAAGCTGAGTATAAGAGTATTGCGGATGCAACTTCTGAGGTCATGTGGCTGAAGGCCTTGTTGCACGATATGGGAGTTGAGCAAAAAGATGTTCCAAAGGTATGGAGCGATAATACTAGTGTTGTGTCTTTGAGCATGAATCTTGTGTATCACTCGAAGTCAAAACACATGGATCTTGATGTCCATTTTGTAAGAGAAAGAGTGGCTAACAAGTCTGTTGAAGTGAACCATGTTCCAACGGCTTATCAGACTGCAGAAGAGTTTACAAAACTTTTGACCAGCTCGTTTTTTGGTTTGTAGCCATAACAATAGATGTTAGAGTTTGTTGGAGTTGTTCAAGCTGTTATGCCAGCTGGCAATGCAGTTAGGAAGTTGGTTTAGCCCAGTGACGGAACCATGTGTTGTGTGGGAGGGGTTGTTGCCCCTCCCAATTTTTTTTGGTATAATTGCATTTTTAGTCCCCTTTAGTTTAAATGTTAATTAAATAAGGCTTTTGCCCCTCCCAATTTTTAGATTTAATAGCTTAATAGACTCTTGTCCCTCCCAACGTTGAATCCTAGCTCCGTCCCTGGTTTAGCCCTAATCTGTGTATAAATACTAAGCTGAAGTATTGTATTATGCATGCATTAATAAAAGAGTATTATCTTCTTTAAACTCTCTTCTACCATTTCAAAACCCGGGTACTCGGTACCCAAGTACCCGAATGGGATGGACCGGGACACGAGCCGAATAATGAGGTACCCGGATGAATCGGATACCCGACAATGCCCACCCTTAAATTTAACACTACACTAAACTTTTCTTTCCCAAAATGATTGTGCAAATTGCACCCTCCAAGTTTTTTTTATATCCGCCCCTGCTTATAAGTGATTAGATTATTAAGTAAAAGCATTTACAAATCAAAAGTAAAATGTTAGTCTTTATACATTAACCTAAAAATGAGAGGATTATCCGCATATATATATATAATACCTTAAAAATGAACCCCTAACACATCCAAAGGCATGCTTAGCAATACAATAATTTTAATATTAGCTGCCCAAAATCCCATTTATTTTAACATAGCTAGAGAAAGTGAAGCTTTTCAAAGTATCCAGCAAAAAAGGGTATAATTACAACTCATTGTTGCACATGATTTGTGCAGCAATTTTATATTAATTACCAAAAAGTAGTGAGAAAGGGAAGAATCCCAGAAGCTATAAGAAATAAATAAAATCGGTGGATTTAAGCTAAAACCACATCATATTTGAGACAAAATCAAGCTAATAACCATTTATGAAAAAAATAATGACAAAGGAAAACCATGTATGGGGTTGGTTTTTCCCAATTATAAATGGTTTAATTTGCATATTATCGCGCCAGAAAAGAGGCGAGAACACTTATCTCACGTCGATTTTGGAATATAAATGTAATAGTTCTACACATTCTATCAGACATATTTTTTTGAAAAAAAATGACACGTGATAATATGTAAAGTCTCACATTATATTTATGCACTTCGATTTTTTTAAATGATAAAAAATATATATGTAACTATACAATATACATATTCATAAATAATTCGAGTTTGATAATCGAATTAACACAACACGTAATGGATTCGAATTTGACTTAATAATCGATAGGTGCTTGTTGTGTTTGTAATGCATGGTTTCCACTATTATCAGTAGAATAATTTATTCATAAATTAATTAAATGATTGATTAATAAGTTTAAAAATATCATAATGAATGCAGGACATAGCATGTGTCTTGATTCTCAACAGCCTGTTTAAGCTTTGAAATGGATTCCATTTTCATGTCTTAAAATAAACATAGACCAGAAATCTGAATATTCAACATGTTTTTGCATCTAATTAAAATTTCCCAAAATCTCGTACTCAATACTATTCGGTGTCTTTTGATCACAATGTAGCAATTATCATCTCAATTAATTAAGCTAGTGGGTTTATATTAATTCATATTTACTGTCTAAAATAATTTTAGGTTCAATATGAAAATATTATATGAATGTATAGATCAAATTAAAAAAACTTTGATGGTCGTCAAATTTAGGGTTTAAGAGGTTAGTTTAATGTTTAAGGGTTTAAGTCATGATGTTTAAATTTTAGGATTTAAGGTTTATGGTTTAATTTTTTAGGGGTAGTACATTAAAATTTAAATTGTATAGTTTAAATATGAAGAGCTGTGTAAATTTTTTACATATATTGTGTATCGAAATATAAACATTAAATTCAAACATAATACTAAATTCAAACTTCATATTTAGTTAATACTAAATTCAAACTTCATATTTAGGGTTTATGCCCACTACAGACTGAGCTCTGGACACCGTTTCTAGATCTTCGTTTCGCTTGGGACAATAGGTTTGATGTGCTTTTAGTGCAAACAGATTCTCTCGAAATCACTAAACTAGTTAACGATTCGAATGCAAGTTCAAGTACACTCTTTCTTGTTTATGCTATTGCTAAACTTCGCGATAAGACATGAGTAACTAAAATTCTATAAATCTCACGTGAAGGTAATATGATAGCTTATGCTCTTGCTAAACACGATCTGTCTACAAAGTTCACTATAATTTTTTACGACTCGCTGTCACCGGCCCTTCAGCCTCTTCTGGAAAGAGACATCCATGACCCTCCCTATTATGAGCCTAAATAACTTTTAAGGCTCTCCATTATCAATTCTAAAAAAATAAAATTCATCGACCCTTAACCTTTAAAAAAGGTCAACATTATTGACATGAAATTTTATGTGACAAATCATATGTATTTTATGCTAACACAACATTATTTTTTTATATATTACATTAACAGTAAGTTTAAAAATTATATAACATTCAAAAGTATAGAAATTTAAAAAGTTGTCAATAATCTCTAGAGCAAGTTGTTAAAAACTCTCGGTTAACGCTTCTCATCCCCTATGTTATGGGTTTTAGACCCATTGGAGCAAAAATTTCCCATTTCCCCTCCCTTAGGTGAAAATTGTTAAAAAAAACTAAAAAGTTAAATGAAAAAAACTAGCATAAAGCACATAAGCATTGTAATGCAGATTGACATGTCTACAGTGTTAAAGTAAAAAAATCAAGTGTTAATTTAACTATAAAAGAATAAAAATTAAATTGATAAAGAAATATATGAACATGGAGAGTTAAATTTATTATTATACAAGCTCAACCCTTTGTGTCCTAGTGGCAAAGGATGATATTCATCATCTTGGTGACTCTGATTCGAGCACCAATGTTATAATATTGTGTATGCCTTCTTAAAAAAAAACTGAGAAAATTTGAACATATGCTATCATCGCCATCACACTAGCATATTTAAATTTGATTTATCATTATAACAATAAATCAGAATTAAAGCTTGAATCCAATATTTTTTGCATGGGTGATAACTTATTGGGTTTTTAACGAAAAAAAAAACTATTGTTGATTGAGAATATATCAATTTTTTATATGATTTAGGTGTAAGATATTTAATATTTTTTGTCACCAAAAATGTATTACCAAACAACATACTTTCCCAATGTCATATTATTAAGTTACCAAGCCAGTTGTTATGGTTGAAAATGGGAAATTGTCTGAAGGGTCATTCTTGAAAGCTCCAAATGGTTAAAACCATGTCTCCAAATTATAGTTGTTTGGATCAGATTTTCTCTGGGAAAATGAATAGTTTCTTACATTTCAAATTGAGAGTCTCTTAGGTTAGAAATCAATATCCAGTTAAAGGAAGGTTTGAATGCAGTTTTCTTGTTGGTACAAAGGAGACCATACGTTCTCGAGATAAAAGAAAACAGATCGTAAATGTTGAAATTCGAATTTCCGACCTCTTGAATTCGATCTTTTTGATGAGTGATCACATGAACGTGTTCAGCCATTCTTGACTATGATCCCATGAACTTGTTTCAAACATACATTTTGAGGAATTGTCTGGAAACTTTTGACAGAACTAACTCGACCAGATTTGTGTCTGTCGTACAATGATGAACAATTGTTGGTCAATTATGGCATGCCTTGAAGATGTTAGAAACAATAAAATTTCCTTGTCTGAATTTGAGTGTGAAAGAAATTCAATGGTTGGAGCATTGTTTTCTTTTAATCAAGTGTAATCGAGCCGAGTCGAGATAAAAATCGTAAGAAACTCGAGTCCAATCAGAATAACTTTAGTTTGAATTTGATCCAGTCTTTACCTTCAAAGCTTGAGTTTGATTTGATATAAGAATTAAATTATTCAAACTTACTTGGTCAGACTCATTTGACGAATAAAAGACGAGTTCAAATGTTATACTCACTACAAACTTGATTATTATACTTGAGTTTAAGCTCGAACCGAGTTTTTTTTTAAAGAAATTTGTTGAATACCACTTCTCAAAAACAGTTGCTATAATTACCAAATGATTATTCTTTATAGCTTAGGATTTGAAGTTTAAGGTTGAATTTAGAGAATAATCCAACAAAATTCAGATGAAGAAGAATGGGCCTGTAAGGTATAAATTGAGAAGAATGGTCCGTCAGATTGGGTTGGGTTTTAGTCCATTAAATTCATAGTATAACCCATTAAAGTTTTACACTCAAACATAAAATCACGTGTCTGATCTGAAGTCGAAATTTCTTGTAATAATTGCCAAAGTGATCAGCTTTAATCATCCAAAGCACAACAAGAGAAAGCAACCGTTAAATTTCACTGTCCAAAATTCTTAATAAGGTAAAGCTAAACCTAGCCACTAATGCTGCCCCGTTTACTGTTTAGCTTTGTTTAAGCCTTTACTTGTTAACCCACAAATTGCAGGTAGGCTTGATTTGTTACCTTAGACCCTCTTCGATTGAATCAGATATAAAATTTATTTCGAAAAAGATTGATATGATTAATTTTGAACGAAAAAATTGTCGATACATTAAAGATTTCGATTTAGGATTTATATTCTATACACTGGCGATGAAACTGTAAGTTTCCACAAGCGCCTTAGTTTTAGGGTTTAGGGCGTAGGGTGTAGGTGTAGGGGTTTAGAATTTAGGGTTTAGAGGTTGGGGTTTTGTTTTTAGGGTAATATAGTTACGGTTTAGGTTTTAACTTAGAAACCTTGAATTATAACTCTAAACTTTAAATTCTTACCACTATCCCTAAATTCTAAACCCATACACTTAAACCCCTAAACTCTAAAACTAAGGCACTTGCAGAAACTTTCAGTTTCCCTGCCAGTATATAAAATAATAATCCTTCGATTTAATTCACTCAAAGGTACAAAGTCTAAACCTTTGCTTCCATTTTCTCTAGAATTTCAAATAGTTTAATTTTGTATAGTCAATGCTCAAATATAACAATTAACTTGCATGAATTGAGTTTTGAACTACAACCATAATTCCTTGCTTATTAAGTAAAGGAATTCTTAAATATTTAACTTGTGCAATGATAGAACAATTAATTAGTTTAAACATCTAACTAACGATTGATGATTAATTAAGATCAGTTTTGTCCCCATAATTTATCATGTTTAAAATTTAATCATCCAAAATCATTCAAAAGGACATTATCTAGCATATTAGGATTTTGTGAGAATCAATTAGCGGCTTTGACCTCAATAGTGATGGAGCCTGTAATTAAGGTTAGGGGCAAAGTATAATTAACCATAACATGAGAAGAACAAAGTTCGAATGAATTGAAAATTAATGGTTCAAGTGGATAAAAAATTCATTGTATATTTAATAGGGTAAATTACGCCAAATGTCACTCAACTATAGGAGATGGCTCGTTTTTGTCACTGACCTTTAAATTGGTCCAATTTTACCACTAAACTTTAATTTTCGACTCGTTTATACCATTCCTTCGTTAACTCATTAAGGGGTGATGACATGGTTGACCGTCGATGACGTGGAGACCAAATTAAAACATCATTGTTTTGGTTTGGTTGATGTCCAAAACAACATATTTTGGTGGTGGATGGAAATTTAAAAGAATTACTCTTACATGATTTGAACTTCAGACGTTTGAAATAAAATATTTGGGTTAGACCACCAAGCTAACTTATATTCTTTGTTATTTTTTTGAAAATTATATTTTATTGAATATTGCATACCGAAAGAACACATGAACATGGATCACGCCTCATTAAAAAACCTCTCTAATCCTAGGTGGAGGAAAAAGAGTGCGTTGAATCCATGTTCGACAACGCTAAACCTTCATCCCGCAAGAACACAACAACATCTAAACATTCTCACTTTACAACACAAACACTACAAAGCCTACTGCTGATAAAATTAGCTACACCAGCCACACTACACCAGAAACGAAATCAGCTTTTACCTGATTCATCTAACGAATTGCGTGCCCAAAACAAAGGAGTTTCTCTTGAGATGCCTGCCTTGGCCAGTTTATCTGCAGTTTTGTTAGCTTCCCTAGAAATCGAACGAATTTCTCACGTGATCTTTGAACAACACTCGGCGCAGCTGTCAATCAGCTATTTTAACATTTTGCGGTCTAATCTTCATTCAATAGTCAAATTCATCACATTTGCTAGACAAGCCTGTCAACTAGACTCAATCAATCTTTGACCTCTAAAGCTAGTTCAACATTCGATAAGAAACTCACATCCTCACCTACCACTACAGTCTCACAGAAATCTGCAACTTCAAGGTAACTCTCTCTTTGTCTCAACGTATACTCTAGCTTTGTGTTCTACGAGCCGAACCACGCCAACTGCTACATCGAAACCGTAAAAAGACAATTACTTCACATCTACTAGAATCATGTAACCCTGAACCACCAACAAACATCTTCTGTACATTTATCTGACCACCACTATCTCACTAAAAGGTCTAGTCACATGCGTCCTTACGTCTAAGATCTCAACAGGGGTAGTCTTCGGTCCTCTTGTTTTCAAGCTGGTTCTTCAACAAAATCTGACTCTTCTAAATCGTTCTTAGAGCATCTCGAAACTTCAAAAATCAATTCTGATCACATACAAACAGTCATGCTGGACTTGTTCTATAACTTCGGTCCTGACGGCTCAAAACATCCCACTACCAAACAATCTGAAGTTAAAGCTCAAGACTTCCTTCTTGGCTCAACTACATCGGAAGCGACTTAACCTCTCATTCGTGCTAGAAGACAACTTCAGACGCCCACTGGCCCAATCACACAAACCGATTCCCACTTACGGATACTGATCGACTGACTCGTATCAAAACCATAGGCCGAACCCCAACGATCACTAACTAGCATTTCTGAATTTCGGATTACTCACACGAGACCATTACCCTGATCTCGTCAAAAGAACTAAGGTACTCATACCCACCCCTAACACTTCACCAGGCATGTTCAAACTTGCATACTTGCTAACAACATACAGAAGTACAGATTCAGAATCAACAGGAGGAAACAAACTTAATACCGTACCAAGGGCTTATCTGCTAAAACATCGACACCACTCTGACTTCCACTCATAGGCCTTCACTTCTTCTTACCAACTAATACCAGAATCGATCACATCGTCCCTCATCAACAGGTATCAACCCATGTACATACTGACTTAAACAAACTAATTGTACCTCTACTCCGGTACATCCGTACTTCCCTAACTATAGCAATGATCTCCTTAAAAAACATCCATATTTCAGAAACCACAACCTCCACTTACCGATTCACGGCCCACACACTGACCTCAAACTTACTAAAAGCAATAAATAAACAACAACAACAATAAAACATACAAGATTGAGTTAGCAAGGCAAGGCTTCCAAGTGCTCAAGTACGATTCCCTCACTTAAAAATCTTTTTTTTCCGATGTAATAGAAGCAATGAGACTCTACTAAACATGCTTCAAGCAACGCACACGCACGATCAAACGACATACATTCACAATCAAACAATCACACATCACAACATACTCGAACAACAAGCAACATGCTTACATGGCGAGCAAACACCGTGCAATTTCAACACAATAACTTAACTTACCTCACTTACCTGCCCAAGGTCTCGGAAACCTTAGGCTCTGATACCAACAAATGTAACCCCCTCGTCCTGGTCTGGCCGGATGACCGGTCCAAGTGGGCCACACGGGGAAAACCGAAGCGAAACCTGTTAAGGTTCCCCCTCGGTTAGCAACCCTATATTTTTTTTCTTTTACTTAATCTTTTCTAAAGGTTCATTTAAGTCCTATGTGATCAAACAGCGGAATAACATACACGAGATAATCATTCGAATCCAAAATAACATTTAAACAGCCCAATTTTTAATCTTTTAAACAGGCCGTTTCGAAACACCCTTGAGGCGTATCGAAACGCCTTGACCAGGTCAACTTCCCCAGAGCCCATACAAGGGGCCGTATCGAAACGGAGGTCAACCGTTCCGAAACGCCCACGACGGTCAACTTCTCGTGGTCAACGAGATTTTGACCGTTTCGAAACCCTTATACCTGTTTCGATACACCTTCATCTCGTGAATTTCTCAGAATTCCAGTAGCCAAAACGTTCCGATACGCGTTTCGGAACAGGGGTTTCAAAGGCCATACCGTATCAAAACGCGTTCCGATACGGGGTCCTTGAAGCCTTACCCGTTCTGAAACGACCCAGCCTGTTTCGAAACGCGGGCTGTCTGCAACCTTTGAAATTCAGACTTAGGCGAATTTTAACAAGTCTAAGGGTCCCATAGGACCCCTAAAGGCACACAACACAACAAACAAAGTTTAGAGGCATACAACTTATGTCAAGTATAATCAAACACACTCAAGGCATAAATATAAACAATCATACATACATGGCAAATTACACATTAGTAGCCTTTCATACAAGTCATGCTTGAAGACATTAAAAAGAACCAATAGGCATCTTACATCTCAAATAAGTTTACATGCCTTTCAAAGCAACTTAAGCATTCATAAGACATTCATCATACTAGCATTTGGCAAGATATATCATGCTTACAAACCAAGTCAACCATAGACATACATCAAAACTCAAATCAACAATACCTATCCCATTGCTTAACTACTACATTCTATCATTTAAAATTCATACATTGAGCTAACCAATAGCAACACTTGGAGACCTTTCCTTGCCCTTGCCACCCTCAAGCTATTGATCTGCATTGTCGAACAAAAGAGAGCGTAAGCATAAAAGCTTAGTGAGGGTAAGCTCATAAAACAAACCTTCGACAATGCAGGGTCCAAGCACGAGCAATTTCCATAATGAAATGCATGATCTTACCTCCGATCCGCCAAAGCCAAAATGAACATGATGCATGAACATATAATCAACGTTATGTCATGCTCAACATCTCATAAGCTCAACTTACAACGATACATATCTCAATGCATTAACCACATCATATATCGATTCATAAAGGGCGTCACATTTCGTATCATATAAGCATATATGCATAATCTCATATTGGTATATACATACAACCTCATATTGGCGCCTAACTATGACTCAATACGCGGATAACATGTTGGAACGCATTTCCAACATAACCATTACCTGCGGTGGGATTACACTCATCACCGGCTCTCGCGGAGGGGATTCCACTCATCCTCACGCCCCGTCGATGGGATTCCACTCATCATCGACTAATATAAATATTTCCGGGCGTACCCGTACTCCTCCTTGGTGCCTTAACGCCACCAAGGCCACGCGCGTTTTGATTCTCGTGTGCACACTCATCCTAATGATCGATCATTGTACCCAAGCATACTAGTGCCAATATTAATTAAAATCCACAACCTCTCATCACATCAATTTCAATATAATTTCCGTGCTTAGCACGTACTCACCATGATTCTCAAAATCATGCAACCACCTCATAACCTCATTTCACAAACCAACACTACAAGTATATCATCCAAACAATTATCACATCATATATCCACATTATATTTGTCATCAACATGCATATAATCAATGCATTAAGCCATACTTCAACATACATGTATATCACATTATACATAATCATCATGAGGCATAACACCAATTAAAGAGTACATCCAAGGTCTCTAACTAAAGCTTAGGATTATGCTACCACCTTAATCCTAACTCTAGGTGGGTCTACCAAGCCCAACCTAGTCCACATGCTTGAACCAACCACTTAAAAACCAATTTAAAAACATTAACCACTCACCTCCACCTCCAAGCTCAAATACCAAGCAACCATGGTCTTCAATTTCCGGATTTGTTCCCAAGGCTTCACCAACTCAAAACCTCGCTTCTAATCACCTCAACACAAGCAAAACAACCTCAAATCAACTCAAACATTAAAGTAGCTAACCCGGAATACAATTCAAACATCAAACTCAACATTTCAAGTCATGATCAAACCCCAACTTTATCAAATTCGAGCAGCCCATAAACCTTGATCAAAACCCAAGTTTCCAACACATTTTATACCCACAAATGATCCCAAAGCAACATGTTGAGTGGATCGAAAGATCGATATAAACCAAGAGGGGGATGAATTGGATTTTTAAAGTTTGTGTGGTGGAAATTGCAAATTAAAAAGATAGACAAGGGATTTTAGAGTGGTTCAAGTTCCAAATGAACTCTACATCCACTACCTTAGCTTCACTAAGGATTTGCAACACTTCCACTAATTGCACTTCCACTAATTGCTCTTCCGGTATGATTTCTCCAAAACCCTTTAGCCCATTGATAATAGTGGAGAAACGATCAAACATCTTAGACACCATCTCATCGGGCTCCATCTTGAAATTTTCATAACTAAGATTGAGAATTCCAATCTTAGTTTCTTTAACATCGTTGGTGCCCTCATAAGTAGTCTCAAGAGTGTCCCACGCTTCTTTGGCACTTTCGATGGATGAAACCTTAGAATAGATGTTCGGACCGAAAGAACAAAATAGCATGTGGAGAGCTTTGTCATTGACTTGAATCTTTTTCCTTTCTTCTTCACTCATCTCCATCTTTTTCTTTAAGACCATCTTGCCTTAACCATCTTGCTTCAATGGAATATAAGGGCCATCTTCAATGACATCCCACACTAGGTAGTCATTTTACTTGATGAAGAGACGCATTCTATTCTTCCAAAAAGAATAGTTATCACCATTAAAGAAGGGAGGTTTTGTAGTAGATTAAGACTCGTACATGCCCGAACCGAAGGTTGAAGCCATATCTTGATATATGATGATCACACTCTTCCATGGAACTCCTCTTGTGGTTGTTAATCCTCAAAGAGGTAGGCTCTGATACTAATTGTTGAGTGGATCGAAAGATCGATATAAACCAAGAGGGGGGTGAATTGGATTTTTAAAGTTTGTGTGGTGGAAATTGCAAATTAAAAAGATAGACAAGGGATTTTAGAGTGGTTCAAGTTCCAAATGAACTCTACATCCACTACCTTAGCTTCACTAAGGATTTGCAACAATTCCACTAATTGCTCTTCCCCTTTTCTAGGCTAAGGAGGCAACCCTTACAATATCGGTTAAATTTTCTACCCAAAATTTAACCCAATCCTCACAACAAGATAACAAAGAAATTTGTTGGCTAATAGAGTATCTCTCAATACAAATTGTAGCCCAATTACAAGCACTCAACCCAATTGAACAAGATAAGAATGAAAATTACAATTGGGGTTTCTAGACAATATGAGATTTTTGCACAATTACTTGGATTTGATGAATAGATGTTTTCTTGAAGATCAATAGTTGTTGCTGTAGCTTTTGGATGTCTCTTTTATACCTTCTAATTGATTTCTAGCCGTTTGGGTGGTTGGGAACATAAATGGAGTCGTTAGAACCCTCTCTTACCACCATAAATGCACTTTTGCAGCTATGCGTATCGGTACGCGGGGAGGTGTATCGATACCTGTCTCAGAAAAGAAAGAGCTGTTGTGTGCAATAAATAAGGGGTATCGATACGCGCGTAAGCGTATCGGTACGGGATATCGAAACGGTAGAGGCCGTATCGATACCTTTTTCTCAACTTTGCTCACTGTCGATATCCGTATCGGTACGAGGGTTAGCGTATCGATACGGGTCAACGACCATTTAAAATTTGGTTACCAACCAACTGACACCAACGGTCAAATAATTTAAACCGACTTATATTTAAAAATTTATTAAGGCCGTATCGATACGAGGGTTTGCCGTATCGGTACGCCATTCAAACTCTTTAGATTTTAACACAGGGGCGTATCGATACGAGGGTTTGCCGTATCGATACGTGTTCTGACAGTAACTTTCTTTGTGAAAAAGGTATCGATACGCTTGGGAGTGTATCGATACACCTGAACGTTTTTCAATAATTTGGCCTTGGAACACTTAGAAAATATTTAGAGTTTGAGTTTTTCAAATCAGTTTTAAAGAGTTGGTGATTTAAAACTTATTAAGGGACTTACAAAAACAATTTTAAGTTTTTCAAATTGATCCTTAAAGATCTAATTATATCAAAATCAAACATAGGTTTTACACAACCCCCAACCATAGCACTAACATTAGCCCACCAATTCCAACCTAAAACAACCCCCAAAATGGCCATTTCCGTGCTCCTTCAAACCCTAGCTGAAAATTCCATTTTCAATCATCCAAATGACTCCCAAATGGTCCCAAAACATCCTCCTAACATACATAAACCATCAGCCCTCCAATTTCAACCTAAAACCCCCCAAAAACCAAGTTTTTGACACCCTAAAAATTGCCTCAAGAACCCATTTCGGGTTTCCACCCAAACCCAACCATTTTGACATATGTTAAGCATTTTAGGGTGGTTAAATCAAAACCCAACCTAACATTTCAAGACAAGATGAAAAACCCCATAAAAACCTTAACTTTCATTAAACCCTAACTTTTTCAAAAGTGGGTAGTTTTAAAATCTATGACCATGGATAGATAGGAAATGAAGAGGAGAGTGGGAAAGTACCATTACCTTTGAAAAATGACCTTAGGTTGATGTAGAAATCAATGGAATAGTGTTTAGGGTTTGGGGAGGGGTTTAGGAGCTTTTCACAAAGGAGAGATGGGGAAGAAAAAGATGACACCTTTATTTCTTTTTGTTTGTTCCTTTAATTTCAAATAAAAGTTGTCTTCCTTCTTTTAAAAGTTTTGGGTTAAATTGCCAACTTGGTCCCTCCTAGATAATTAAAACCCAATTAACTCAAGTCAAGGTAAAATTGATTTAATTTAATTTTACCGACTCGGACCACTAACCCGACAAACTCCTAACCCCAAAACATGGGTGTTACAGTTAAGCACAATATCCTCAATTGAAATAGGGATCCCAGGCCATATGGCTTTACTCCATCTTCCTAATTAATCAAGGATGACTCAAATAACTGGTTTGCGTCAGCACTCTTAGAGTTGAAAACCCCATCGTTCCTAGCAAGCCAAATTGACCACAACAAACTTAGGAAAACAAGCTGCCAAATTTCGATATTAATAGAGGGGACTGCATGGACATCCAACACAGAATAAAAGCAAAAATATTTGTTGGAATCACTATGTGTAAACCCTAAGTATTAAACCATAGCCACCAAAGTCTACAACTCACTTTACAATGACAGAACAAGTGAGCCATTGTCTCCTCCCCTTCAGAGCATAAAGGGCACATCAGGCCGTTGCTGAAACGGATACCCCTTTTGGCAAGTTCCACCTTTGTTGGAATCCTCTCATGAACTGCCTTCCAAAGAAACGCCTCAACCTTCGGCGGGGCGAGATTAGGCCAAAGAAAATTCCAGACGTTACTATAAGAAACACTAGGTACAACTCCGGCAGAAGTAAGAATTTTACCATAAGATTTAGCCGTGTAACAACCACTAGGATCACCCATCCACCTGATGCTGTCATTATTCAAAGTTGTAGTCCCTGCAGAATTAATTAGTGCAAAAAAGTCATTCCACAAGAGATTTTCCACTCGAACAATCTTCTACGAAACACAATCTCCCAATGCCATATGTTGTTAACGATGCGGCCATAATCCGCAATGAAGCCTGACTTATTAATAGCTAGCGAGAACAGTCTTGGAAACGCCTCTTTTAGATTTTTGTTTCTCACCCAAATATCAGACCAGAATAAAACACTTCTAATGTTCCCTATGACAATTTTCAGATTTGTTCGGATTAAATCATTCGGATCATTCCTAGGGGAGATTATACCTTTCCAAATCCATGATTTATTTTTAGGATTGGTATTGGAGGGAAGTAACCTGCCAGTAGATTCTTCATACTTCGCTACCATCACTTTTCTCCACAGACAACATTGCTCGGTGCCGAATCTCCATAACCATTTGTTAAAGAGGGCTCTGTTCCTGACTTGAAAATCAATGAGACCTAGGCTACCACAAGATTTTGGCAAACACAATGTCTCCCAGCACACCCAGTAGATTCTTTTTTTATCCGAGGTATTCCAAATGAATCTGGCTATTAAGCGCGACAGGCAATCTTTGATAGAAGCAGACATTGGAAAAATAGACATGAAATACAATGGGAGGCTTGCCAAAACTGATTTAACCAACGTGATTCTGCCCCCAATTGACAGCAGCTTTGCTTTCCAACCCACTAATTTCTTCTTGAATCTCTCAACAATCGGTAACCAGAGTTGTTTCGAATTTTTTGACGCCCCCAAAGGAAGTCCCAAGTATTGGCTCGGGAAGGTGTCGGCTCGACAGTGCAGCAATTTGGCCCAATTCACCACCACTAGATTTTTAGAGTTAATACCATAAAGTTTAGATTTATGCAGATTCAGTTTGAGACCAGCGGCAATCTCGAAGCCTTTCAGAATTCTAACGATATTCCTAACTTGCTTTTCCTCTGCTCCACAAAAAAGAATTAGGTCGTCAGCAAATTGGAGGTGAGAAACCTCTAGGCCAACTTTACCTATTCTAACATCATTAAAAAGGCCTTGGAGGATCGTTTTATTAAGTAGAGCACTGAGCGATTCAGCCACGAGATTGAAGAGTAGGGGTGACAAGGGACAACCTTGTCTTAAACCCCGACCCACAGAGAACGGAGGTGTGGTTGTTCCATTAACCATAACTGAAATAGAAGCCGTGGACAAGCACACATTGATCCAGCTACACCATTTCGAACAGAAACCCATTTCCTTCATAATATGAGTAAGAAACTCCCAATTAACGGTGTCATAGGCCTTGCGAAAGTTTGCTTTAAAGACAACACCCTTCAAACCCTTTCGTTTCAAGTAGTCGATAGTCTCATTTGCAATCAAATAGCAGTCGAGTATTTGTCTATCGGGGCAAAATGCAAACTGATTCTCCCCGATAAGTTCTCCCAAATTCTCTCTTAGCCGCAGCGCAAGGCATTTTGCGAGGAGCTTATAAATACAACCAACCAAATCGATAGGCCTGAAGTCGTCAAGATTCGATGCTGGTTGTTTTTTGAGAATTAGGACGATAAAAGAATTATTGAAGCGAAAATCCGTGAGTTTACCCTTGTGAAAAGCTTCAAAGAATGCCATGATGTCCCCCTTAAGAGAATCCCAAAATTTCTTGATGAAACCCATATTAAAGCCGTCTGGACCTGGTGATTTAGAGTCTTCGCACAATGCCAGTGCCGACTGAACTTCAGGAACAGTGAATTCCTTAACTAGACGAGATGCTGAAACAATGCTTAATTTGTTAAGATGGCAACCGAACTGTCTCAATGGAATTGTGTTGGATTCATTATAAATTTGCTGAAAATGCTCCCTCACAGCCCTTTTAATGTCAACCGGATTCGAGTAGCAAGCATTACCGACACTGATTTTCGAGATGAAATTGGAGTTCCTTCTGCTAGAGGCCACAATATGGAAGAACTTTGTATTACGATCCCCTTCTTTTGCCCACTTCAAACGGGATTTTTGAACCCAATCACGTTCCTCCCTTCTAATACAAGCCCAAAGTTTATTCCTACAAACCTTGAGCTCAGAATGTAGCTCCAAACTGTCAGCCCCACTGGAGATGGCTTTCTCAATGTCATCACATCTTTTTTCAAGACTCTTGATGCCCGAATCATTATTAGATTGTAAAAGGTGTGCCCAATCTTTGGAAACAACTTTGCATTTCTTCAGAATAAGACAAATCCCCAAACCCGTAGAAATGCTGCAAATGTTCTTAATCGCCTCTACATAACCACTTTCGTCCGCCAGATGATTGAACCACTTGAATGGTTTGGGTCCCCAGCACTTGAAATCAATTGAGAGTCTAATCGGATTATGATCAGATATGCTCTTAGGGATGGAGCTTTGTAATAAATTGGGCCACAAACTCAGAAACTCTGCAGAAACGACAAACCTATTCAACCTACTGTAGGAGGGATTTTCTCTGTAATTTGACCAAG